>WEIV01023905.1:39545-51228 GCA_013390005.1 Calyptomena viridis
AGAACCCGCCGCCCTACCACCACCACCACCACTACCACCCGCCCCAGCACCTGCCACACCCCCACCAGTACCACCAGCACGTGCCCCACGGCCACCAGCACCCCCCGTACCTGCACGGCCACGCGCTGCCCCCGCCGCACCCCGGCCACTCGGCCCATTCCCAGCACTCCCAGCACTCCCAGCACTCCCAGCACCACCACGGGCCGCCGCCGCCTCCCTCCACCTCCGCCAGCACCAAGCCCAAACACAGTGGCATCAGCACAATAGTCTAGGCCACAGACCCTCCCAATAAGGAGAGTTTTAAACAAAGGCACTTAGAGGAAGCCACAAATAATCCTGTCAGTTTTTACCCAGCCACTTTAAACGGAGCCGCGTGAGCTTAGAGGCTGTTACTAAATAAAATAATTCCAGTCACTGGTTTTACTTACCTGCTGGAGAGGTGTTCACCATCTGCTTAGTTCTTATTTCCAAACTGCCTTGAAAACATGCTGCTTGCTGAATCTGACTAAAGCTCCCTTTTACACCAAATCCCTTGACAGTTTTACACCCAGAAGGAAAAGTTAGTCTATGAAAAAAAAAAAAAAAAGTGAGACAGAACCAAGTGTTGCATTCTTGCTCTTTTATTCTCAATGGGCAAAAAAAATAAGTAGACCTGATATGGTTGATGAAAGTACGTAAGTAAACTTTATATAATATAAATATATACATATAAATATATATATATATATACTGTATAGTTAACATTTGTGCTTGGAAAGAAATTTTTTCAGTCCACAAAACTAGCAATATAGACTTTACAAGGAATTCCACTTACTTGATAGGACAGTATAATAGATGAATAGCATATGAAAGAGTAGACCAAAAACATTAAACATTAGAAACAAATTTCAGACATTTCAGTGTTTTCATGACGAGTCCTCTGGACTCGCTGAGATTTCTAAGCAATCATTACTAAATGTGCCAAGTAACATAGCATTTAACTGTTGTAGTCCAATACTGCTTTGTATAAATCCTTATTTTATTAACATGATGATATCATAAGTAATCAGTATTAGAACTGCTCTGCTATTTCAGGTAAGCAAACTCGTTAAGATGCAGTAATTACACCGTAGCAACGTGGGGTGGCCACTTAGCAGTGGTCACCTCCAAGCATTGGTCACATAAGTTCTTAGACACTTTAAAGGCTCTGATAACTGTGAACTGACATGCTCCACATTTCTGTTGTGTGCATATGGATTTAAGGAACACACGTGAAGAGTTACGACAGGTGCATGTACACACTGCAAAAACATTCATCTCAGACATGAAAATGGCAAACTTCCATCCTTCTCAGCTACTTTGGTTCCTGTTTACCATAATTTCTCATTTTTACCCCCCAGTGAAGCTGAATTCTAGTCAAAGAGTGTTTCCAGGTGGAAGCGCTCTAAAAACTTGAGGGTTTGTTTTAGAATTTAGTCTAGGGTTTTTATAAATATATATATATATAAAAAAAAAAGAAAAGAAATCTGTAATTCCATGTAGCCATGTGCTAGCAACAAAGTGGCTTTCCCATTTTTACTCATCACCTTTGTTAGTTTGAAGCACCCAGCACTCAGCAGGCTGAGTTTATGCTCAAACCCTCACTTCCATAGTCCAGTTAGTTGGCAGACATCACATAAAAATAGGCTGTGCTGTTGTTGCTTATGTGTTGTAACCAAACCATTTGCAAATTTATATACAGTTTTTATCCCCAAATCCTGTACAAAGTGATCCATGGCGCCTACTTTGTAGTTTCAGCACTTTGAGCCACTGCAAGGACTTTACACCTAAACAGTAGAGACAAAGGAATCACAACTGCAAAACTGTACCAGCCTAAAAGCAAACCTGGAAGAGGATGAGCAAAAAAAAAGTTCCAGTAAGAGATGGGTAAAATAAATCACACCAGTGGGGTTTCTATTGAGCAGTAATAAATTGGCAGGAATGCTGAGGACGTGAGAACAAGGGTGACTTGTCATGTTGGCATCTCTCACGTGGGGGGAGGGGGGAGGGCCACTAGTTTTTTCCCTTTCATCCCCTGGATCCCACAAAAGCAGCAGAACTGCAAACCGAGCACTTTGGTAACCTCCACAGAGAGCAAATACAGCAATCTAGAGTTTAGCCTTTTGTTTCCAGCTGTCCACGTTGGTTTCACACATGTGCAATATGTTTTCCCCTTCTGCTCCTTCTCCTCTGAATTCTCTTCATGAAGAGAAAGCAAGGAATGATTATTTCTCTGTATCACTCATTCTGTTCTAAATTCTGTGGCTTTTGGGTCCCCTGAGGCTCTGTTCCTTGCAGTTTAAAAAATATATACTGTTCTTATAAGGGAAAGTAGAACTGTCTGCATGTCATCTAATGTTATTAGTGTGAGGCTACACTCTACATATTGTATATTTGCAAAATATATCAGTGTTACTGTTGATATTAGTTGAAGTAAAGTGATAACATATTTCAATATGTAGACTTTTCTTCATACATCTGTACCAATAGTGGAGTCTAACTGTAATTTATAGGTTGTTCCAGAAAAGATAAAGAACCATTCAGGTACAAACATCTTTCAGAAAACTGCATCTTTTAATTAAAACAGAGGTAAGAATGCTCCTCTTCACTGAGTGATGGAGTCTGTACTTGTTTCAGATGCAGAGGCATAATGTCAGTAAAACTGTGTATGGAATAAAGGCAGAACATGCAGTAGCAGTGGAGAGGAAACTCTGACTGTAGCTGTGTTGATGAAGATGTTCAGTCTCCCAGATCTGCATTTGCTTTATGTTTCAAGGCCCCTTTCATTCATTTCAATTAGTTTTACATACAAATACTCTGTATTAAGCAGTAAGCCACATTTTAATGCTCGACCACTGATTTTCCACGTGCAATCAATATATCTGTGAATCAGAATATTCAGGAGATGTCACAAATGTGCATGCAAAGAAACATCTACATGTGGTTCATGTACACGTGGGGAAGGAGTCTGTGCCTGCCCTGGGGGTGCATTAAGTTGCACTTGTAAATCACAGATCATTTGGAGGCTGCTTTCAAAACCAAAACTGGTCATAGAAGAGCACAGTGTTTGTACACTCTGTTCTTTTAAGCCAATGAGGATAAACTGTGGACTTGACTTATTTTTTTCCTGATTTTGTTCCGTTTTGGTTGTTAGACTACGTGTTTCTATGTACTTTACCCAAACAAAGTGTCTCGGTGTCAGCATAAGTCTTAAGAACTTTGCTGCTTGTTTAGGGGTGTAGTAAAACCTCTCTGATCCGTCCTTGCTTAGAGCAGTGTGGGTCATGCCTAGAACAGGGAAATTACACTGCGTGGGGTCAGGAAAAGGAATTTTTCAGCCTGCAGGCAGCAGGAGAATTGAGAGGGTTTTTTCTCAGATGCCATTGCCAATTAAAAACTGGTACAGGACTGCACAGAGCAACCGTGGTTCTCTCTTCCCATAACCCATGTGGCAAAGTAATGCTGATTTGAAACAATGAAAGGGCAATGTAAAGAATGAAGGTGTGGCAACTAAAATCTTTTCTGGGACAACAATCAAATATATATTTGGGACTTTTATTTTTTTAAGTTAAGAATGAAATGTAAAACAATGTAAAGACAAACAAAGCAAAGCTCATCCTAATATAATGTGCGTCTTGTATTGCTAAAAACAAAAAAAAGTCTAACATACAGTGTAGAATGATTTTCCCATCATGTACTGCATGCAGCAGAAGCCTCTTGTTTCTTGATAAAATGAGCTGAGAGACAGTCAGCAGATATTTAAACACTGAATCTCTAGATGTTGACTTGCTGTTCCACATGAAGCTGTGTGTTTTCTGCAGTTAAGCATGCATTTTGCTGTTCCCTTGTAAAATACCATCGCACTTCTTGCCTGCAAAATGGGTTCTTGTGTATATATTGAAAAGTGGAACCAAGAACATGATTCAATTTGGAAAAGAGAGAAGGGGGGTGCTGAAAATGGGACCAGTAGGGGGAATAGAGAATTCTCTAAATTGTACATAGTGTGTAAATTAGCATTACTCTAAGTCTGCAGTCACTTTGAGGTTGCCTATCTCCTGCTAGGAACTTAAATCAGCTTTGAGTTGTATTAAACTGCTAGAATTAGGTCTTGAATGCAGACTGTTAAAGACTTCAAAAAACATTATGCTTACAAGAAGCTTCTGTTCTGGGGAGGCTTGAGACCCCTTTTGTAACTCTGGGGAAGAAAGGAGTGCTTTCATTTTAATATGCATTCTGTTTGTAAGTAGTAACAGACCCTATTGATGTAAAACTATAACTGTGATCATGTGGAGAAATCAAATAAATCATTTAAAACTCTTTGTTTCTCATTTCGTGTAATCCAAGAATTTCAACTCTTCAGCTTTGAAATGAAGGGAATTCCTTCCAATGGTATCCTGGCCCCACTGAAGCAATGGGATTTCTTCTGAGGGGACAAGACTTCTGTCTTCATCCTAAAATCCTGAAAAATGAGGTGGTGGGAATGGTGCTCAGTCCTGTGGAGACTGTGACTCCTCAATAGGCTTTGATTTGGTGGTGCTGTAAATACATTTAGTTCCAAAGGCCAATAAAAAGCAAAACACACTTTTACCAAAACACTCTAATGTTGGACAGCAATAACCAGCCTGAACCTTGTGACACACGAGCTTCAACTGACCCCACAAACCTTTTGGCTGTCCCAGGGCTCAGGAGCTCGTGTCCAGTCTGCCCTTGGCTGCAGAGGGGGCACTTTGTCCTTCCCAGGGCACATTCCTTGGATCCCCTTGGCTGCAGCTCTGGGAGCACAGGCAGGAACCCTGCCAGTGGTGGGGCTGAGTAAGTACTACCCCCTTACTCCTTGTCCTGGCTCTTAATTGTGTGGCTCAGTTTATAGCTCAGAAGGGTCACTGGGACACTTCCCCCACGTGGCCCTGGAGTATTTGATGATACAATCCTTTGTGTTCATATTTAAGTGCATTCCCTGCATTTCAGGGAGGTTGTAGTGTGTCTGTAAAGCCTAAATCTAATGCTTAGCTGGCAATTTAAATACTGTGTTTGCTTGGTTTTTCTATGAGTTTTAGGAGATTCTTGAATTATTTTGTGGGAATGGTGGACTGTGCCCCGTTTCTGGATGGCTGGAATTCCAGGATGTACATCTGGGATAGGTAAGTGTTTATCACTGGGAGCTCTGTGACCCATTAAAGGTGACCAGTGTCTCCTAGAAACACTGTAGTGAAGTAGGAGAATGTGCAGTGCTGTTCTTTACTGCTACTTCTGGTTTAGAAATTCTGGTTTTAACAGTTTTCATTACATTTTGAGAAGGCAAAGGGTCTGTCTTCTCTAATTAGTCTGAAAATGCTGTTATAAATCTGATTGATTTTCAAAGTAGAATCTAAATAATATGTCAAAAATCCTACCTAAACTAAGTTGAAAGCATTTATGATCTGGCACATGTTCCTGCCCATGGCAAGGAGTTGGGATGAGAAGATATTTAAGGTCCTTTCCAATCCAAACTATCCTGGAATTCTGTGATACTGAAGAAAAACTAAGAGCCAAAGGAACCTCAGCAGCAGTTCTGTTTTGTGTGGTAGATTTGCAGCAGTTGCATTAGTAACTTAATAAAAAAAAAATGCAGTGTAGGTTAAAGATGTGATAGTTAATAGCTCACAGTTGTTGATTTTTTTTAATTAGAATATCCTTTGAGTCTCTGATGAAGCTTTTTTGTACATATCTAGTGAAACATGCCTTCATTTAAGAAGTTTTATTGCCTTCAGTATTACATTCAGCATCTTACCTTGGTCAAGGTAAGGTCAGTGCTCTGTGTCATAAATTGTAACTTCTACAAGTCAGAATTCTAATGTTTGAAAACTTTTCCTAAACACTGTCCTATGTTTGTGCACTTTAGGTTTGTATATTTTCTGTATTATTTTGGTTGAAAGAAAGAAATGCAGTATTAGAATGACAGGAAAATCAACTAAAAAACTTCACATATTTCATCTGTATCTCTCTTCAGGTTTTTGCTGACTTAACAAACAATTCTATTTAACTTGGTTTTTTCCAGCTAAAGGGTTGTTTTTCATTCAGAGTTTCATAAAAACAAGTGTAGTAGCATTTTACCATACATTTATTTGGACTCTACATAACAGTTGTGCAATGTTTTATTCACCTGTGCACAGGTGAGATTTGGGAGCCCCAATTATTTTTAAGTTTTTTGTAGAGTTTTTCAGGCCTTGGTCACTCAGAGCCCAGAGTATCTTCCACACAATCTGCCTTATCCCACATTTTGGATGCAGCTTGAAACATTAAGCCAATTTCTGTTTTATTTCCTGCAGTCATCAAAACAACTGTCACCAGGAATCAGAATTATGGTGCTCTTAGGATTGTGGGATTAAACCATATTTCAGCACATTTATGCACTGACAGATGTATTTGCATAAGAGCAACAGAGTACTTAGAGTAACATGCCATAATAAATCTTTATTGGTATTACAGCTGCATTAAATACACTTTTTTCCAAAGGAATCTTTCTGGATTTTTACCCTACTTATGACCCTCTTACTGATTTTTGCTGCTATATTTTGCTGACATAAAATTTCTAGAAGCCAGAGCTAAACTAATATAAATGTCTAAAACACACAAGTGCTTCATTTTAGGTGTATTTTTTAGTAGACTCTCTTTTTGTTTGCTATTATTTCAAGAATGAAAGCCAAATCCTGTATTACTCAGCAAAACTACATCATCTGCAGGATGAGGCTGATCACAAAAGTCAGGAAATGCTTCAATTAAGATCTTGATTGAAGTACTTCCTCAGCTAAATAAGATTTATTAATTAAGTTGTGTGGGTGCTGCTGACTTGAAGCATTCACTATTTTCAAATTATTAGATTTATTGTTTTTACCACGTGCAGAAATGCATATTTTTAGGGATTAAAAAAGAAAAGATCCCCTTTATTTAGCATTTTTGCAATAACTGAGATGTGAAATGAGCATCCTGGTTGATGAGACACAGCACAGGGCACACCAGCACTCAATTTATCAGCTCTGCACCCACAGCTTGAGCTTTCCTTTAGTTCTTCACATTTAGACACAGGTCTGGGTAATGAGCAAAGCAAAAATAATCTGTCTTTAATAAGGTGAATAGAGGAAATTCATTCTAACACTAATGAAATGTTATGCCTGCATAGTGGGAAATGGTTTTTTCTTTACAGCTTCTCATTTCTGCTGCAAAACATGGAGTGTTTGACAAGGAAATGGGTTTTGGGTCTGTGTCCAGGGAAATGGCACAGCAATGGAATTACAGCCAACCAAAGTGGAAATTCATTCATTTAATCTTTGCCATTATGATTTTTCTAATGAGGAAACAATCTGACTTTTGGACACAGAGCTTCCTCCCCTTTGGATGCAGCTGGACTGAGCATTTGCAGGATCCCTGGGATCCTCCATCAACTCACCATATGCTCCTGGAGGATTAATATCCCTTTATATCCATCTCCAACAACAGAGAAAGAACATTTTTATTTAATGATTCATCCCACATACTGTCCTTGCCACCTTTCTGGTAGTGCCATGTCTCTGCTTCAGCCTCAGCCCTTTTACCAGGTCCAAAAAAGCCTTTGCTGTACCTAAAAATAAAACCTAAAATAAAATAAACACAAACAAACACACCCCTGCAAAGTTTGAGATATTTCTGTTGTCCTTCAACACTTGAGTTTGGAAGAGCAGTGACATTTTCCAGCCCAATGACAAATGTGTGCTGAGTGTTCTAATTAGGATTTTAAACATCCTGTTTATAGCCCTGAATTTTCACAGCATTTCAGCAGTTTTTAAAAATGTCTTTGATTGTCTATACCAATATGTAAATTTTCAGAATCGTTTGCATGTGTATTTTATACCTAAAAGTGGAGGAAACCTTGTTTCTAGTCTAATTTTTTCCTACTACTGCAACATTTGGATTTCTGGGCTATTGCAGTATTTCCACTTTCAGACTGCCAGCATAGAGCCATGCAAAAAAAAATCTGTATATTAGCAGTGAATCACAGGGGGCTTATCCTGAACAATTCCTCTGACTGTGTGGGTTTGAAATAACTTGAAGAAAAAGCTGGTGAAAAAGCACTTCCCTTTTGGGTCTTCTGCTTCTCTTTCCATGCATGAAAGAGGAGAAACAGATGCCTCATCTGGGATGAAGCAAATTACTGGACTAAAGAATTACTAATAAAATGTTCCTGAGCTCACAGAGCTCCTTCCTTCTCTCCGAGTGCAGTAAAATTTATTTTGGCAAAGAGGTTCTTTATCCATTTCCCTTCTGTATTCACTGATAGTGAGAGATGCTTTACTGCAAGGTCTTTTTATGGCCACTTGTCACTGCCATTTGTGTGTGACACAAACCCAGCACTATCCAGGCTGGTTTGCTGCTCTTTATCCCCAAATGAGCCTGTGTGGAATCCCCCAGCAACAGCTTCTTTCCTGGAGTGAGAATTGAAGTTCTCTCCCTTCACAGAGCAAGAATTATGTTCCATTTCAATACAATGTTTGGCCTGTTTTCTCTTGCTTGAAAAATTAAAGCTTATTTGGCTGTAAAGAAAAAAAAACCAGTTATAAATTTATAATTTCTAAATTATAATTTCAAATTCATCATTTCAAATTCATCATTTCAGATTCATCATTTCAAATAAAAGACTTTAAAATGCTTAAAAATATAAGATAATTTCCTCTTAATCTAGCATGACAGAGCTAATGAACAATTTGCCTGTAAGTGCCACCTTGGGTTGTGAGGAATCCCTTTCACTAACAATCTCTCTTTCTTTTTCAGGTGGATTTTAAGATATTCACAGTACAGTCATTCTGGATGCTCAACAGCTTGGACAAATGTATTTCTACAGTGACAGTGTATCTCTGTTTCAAACACATCCCATTACTTCCACAGCATGTAACCAGAAGCAGAAGTGGAAATACCAGTTCCTGCTCTCACCTTTCCCAGGATTTCATTTGTGAGCCAGCTTTTTTGGAAAATATTCAGAGACAGGAGGTGATGCAATGAGCACATCATCACATGCCTGTGGGAAAGACAGTTATGAATGTCAAGTGCAAAACTTTCATACCATCTGTCTGGTTGAAAAGGAGCAAACAACAATTGCATAAAGAGAGAGGGAATTGTATGTATTTTCCTGGAATTGCTGCAAAAACTGGTGAATGTTTTTATAAAGTAATCAGATCTTTTTCAGTAGGTAAAATAGTTGTGTCTCAAGGAGGTAAATGTTACCAGGTGATTATGTTATTGAATACCAGTTTTGAAGCAGCTGCTGGAAAAAATACTGAAAAGTAAAAAGAAAAACCAATGGATAATTTTATGATACTCATTTACTGATCTCTGTCTCTCTTGTATTAATTCCTTCTCAAGAAAGCACTTCTGTGTGGAATAGACTGAAAAGGACATTACTGTGGGAGTCACGTTGATCTCCAAATGTAAGTTAGGAAGAGCTGAGGGATTTGCTGGTCCAGGAAGGGAATGATGTGAACATGTGGATGAAGAGCAGAATGGCAGAAAGAGCAGAGATGAGTCATAAATAATAAGTGGGGAAAGAAAAACGCTGGGCATGTTGCTGAAGCAGAAGGCAAAAATGCTTTTTTAGCAGCAGATTGTGTAGGTCTGTGCAGTGCAGCTTGGAGGTGTTACAGGTCACAAGGGGGGCAGTTGGTGTTACAGCTGCAGAGATTCCAACTGTGGTCACACAGCACTGGGAAGAGTTGCAGGGATGGGACAAAATAATGTGGCACCCTTTGTGTCAGCACAGGAACACACAGGATTGTCCCTGTGTAGGTGATGGTCATGCTGTGGGTATGAGATCATCCACTGGAAAACCTCAGGTGTTTATTTAGGATATGCTCACAATCCCATTCTCATGCCTGCTGAATGAACACCCAGGGTGGAGTGTGCTGGCTGCTGCTTCAGTTCTTTTGAACTTCCTGATGAGGCATCTTTTCCCTGTGTTTCCCAACTGCCTGGCCTTGTTTTCACTCTTTGGATCATTTCCTTCAAGCAGCCTTTTGCTGTGCCCTGTTTATCCCTTCTTTCAAGTGACCAGATCACCCCCTTTGTACAGAGCAGGACCAGTTTGACTTGTCTCAGCTTTAGCCCTTTCATCCTTGGCAGATTCAGTCTGAGCAGGCTTTTGCCCTTACTATCCATCCCACCAACCACCTATACATATATATGAGCACCCTATAGAAGCAGTGACATGTTATCACTCCACCCCAAATACTGCTGGAGCCACCTCAGTGCTCTCCAACCTTTTTTCTTCTGATAGGATCAGACATCACCTCTTGCTTTTCCACCTTTCAAAACTAAAGTAGGACAACCTTACTTAAGCAGAACTGAACATGTGGAGATGGGAAGCTTGGGATCCTGTATTCCCATAGTCCTGTAACCACACAACTGTGACAGTGTTGTAATCTTATGGAGAGGGTCCTGCAGGGAGCCTTTCCCATCTATTGCTTTCATCCAAGGGCTGCCCAAGGGGCTCTTCTCTCAAAAATAAGGGCTCTGTGTTTTATAAAGAGACAAGGAGTTGGCACAGATCATCAAAAATAGACCCTTCAGGAGACTGTCATGAGCACTCAGCAGTTTCATCTTGTTCCCAGTTAATAGTTAACTTTTTATTCTTTTTTAAAATTTTAAAACTAAGTTTTATTAAGTTACCAGGCCCCCAGCATGTGTAGGGCCCTGACACACCCGTGTGGTCAGGTCTGAGGGGTCCCACAGTGTGAACAAAAATCTACAGACACAAAAACCCAACAGTGAGCAAAGCTGCTTGAGCAGGACATCAGATATTCCTTACCTTTCCCCTCACCCTCAATCCTTCCCGTTCCCTACAATATAGTCCTTGAGAGGCAACCAAAATGGCAATTTATTTGGACTGCAAAATGAAAGGATTTACATTTTCCAAGTCACAAGTAAAACAAAGTAAATGAGTTCATTAGGCCTGTGTTTACCTTTAGGACTTGTTCTTCAGGCAAATGGCATTTTGTTCATCCCTGGCATTCTGCAGTTCCTCACAGCAAAACGAGGGCAGCTGGACATGGTGATGCTTAAAATGAGAGAGTAAAAGCAGCCTTTAAAAGACTTGAAAGAAATATTTCAAACAAATGATTCAGAAAGCCCTTCTGTGTCCCTGAGCAGGTGATGCAACAAACCTGCCTAATGTTCTGAACTGGATTTCAGTGTCAGGCCACCGGCTCAGTAATTTCACACGGCTTTGGCACTTGGCTTTTTAATAAAACAAAACCAAAGGCGTGGCGGGGGAAAGCAAGGAAGCAAGAATCCGCACATCCCCGGTGCAGCCCAGTGTTCCCCGCGGGGCAGAGTCCTGGGGGGATTTAATTCCTTGTGGAAATGGGTGCAGGAGGTCGCTGAGGTGAGGGCTGTGCTGACAATCTCTTCCTCCCGAGTCCAGACACTCGGATGAGCAGGAGCGAGGCTTTCACGGAGGTTTTGTGGCGATTCCATCAGCTCGGTGTGCGGCTCAGCACATCCACCAGATCCAAGCGGGGCACGCACACACTCCCCCCGCCCTGTTCCCGCCCTGCCCTGATGCTTTTGGTTCGGGAAGGCGATTCCAAGACATCCCGTGAGTGTCAAGAACTATTCTTTATGACTTCTCTACTGTTACACTGTCCGGCTCATCATCCGGTCG
>WEIV01023905.1:51276-73340 GCA_013390005.1 Calyptomena viridis
GGAAGGTGAGGCGGGGCGGGGGACGGCGGGGAGTCGGTGCCGGGGGGGCCGAGAATGGGGGGCTGAGCACTGCCCTGGTTCTGTGGCCGCGCTGTGCCTGGGACAGGCCGGGTGTCCTTGGCCTTCGTGCCCGCCTGGGCACCCCCGGGGCCTTTTCCAGCCGCTGTGCCCCAGCCTGGAGCTGCAGGGCTTGTTGTGCCCCAGGGGCAGGACCAGTGTCCCCATCCCCCTGCAGAGCCTTCCTGCCCTGCAGCACATCCCCCCTCCGGCCCAGCTCGGAGTCATTGCGAATTGAGGCTGAACTGAGGCTGCACTCGCTCCCCTCGTCGGGGTGATGAGGAAAGAACAGACCGGCCCTGATCCAGCCCCGTGTCCCCCCCTGGTGCCCGTTCCCAGCGGGATGTGGCTCCGCTCCCCCCACCCGCAGGGCCCGGCATGAGCCCCTTGTGTGGGAACAGAGCCCACCCTGGTGACCCCAGTGACCAGGGCACCCTCCGGGCCGGGAGCAGCCCGTGTGCCCCGGGCAGTGCTGGGGGAAACAAAGGCTTCCCTGAAGTCCAGCTTAACATCCAAAGCCTTTCCCTCGTGCCCTAAGCAGGACACCTTGTCATCGAGGCAGATCAGGTTGGTCAGGCAGGACCTGCCTTTCCCAAACTGCTTTCCCAGGCCTGCTTTGCTCGCGGGTGTTGCAGGTGCTGGAACTGGGCTCACTAAGGTGACCTGTTTGCACCTGTGCACACAAAATGCACCCTGTAGTTGTAAATGTTCCTGACAAGCAGCACCTGAGGAGCTGTTACACCACAGTCACCTGTTTGTGCAGGCTTAGCACATTCCCTGTGGGAACACAGGTGTCTGTGGGCATTCCATAAAACCTCTGTCAGCCTATTCCCTGTTTACCAGTTTATTCTCTGGTTTTACTTCAAGGATTGAGACTTCGTGTGAATTTTTGGTTAAAATTTTTGATAGGAAAGAGTGAAATTCTTGTTGTGTCTTGAGATGCCACTGAACAAAGAAGTTACAATACAGTGTTCTATCTCCAGTTTGTGTGTTCTTTTAATAATAATCTAATAATTTGGTAATCCAAGGTGTTTATTGTATGCATTTATCAGAGGTTACAGGGTGAAATAAACTGGAAGAAGGAATAGCTCAAATCTACTGAAATGAGCTGAGCAATGTCTTTGAAATTCTTGAATTTTTATTTCAATTGCATGAGTCATGTATTAAAAAATATAAAATAATTGTCTCTTAGGAAGAAGTTTTCCCATATCCAGAAATCACCAATGAAGAACTGGCAGAGATCAACCAGTTTGTTGGACCTGTGGAAAAATTCTTCAATGAGGAAGGTATATCACTAGGTTTTTATTTATGGAATTGATGCAGTGATTTCAAAATGATTTAACTGTACCAGTTGAAGAGCATTTATGTTCTTTCAGCACTAGAGTAATGATTCTGTTTGGAAAAAGTCTTATTACCCATCTACATTCCAGATAATATTGCAGGGTGTTCCTTCTATTAGTGCTGCAATAGATAAGTCAATTCCAGAACAATTGTAGAAAATTGGTTTTCACAGACAGCAATTTTTGAGGCAGTTAAAAAGTCTTGTCTCAGACTTCCCCCTGGCAAAGATGCCAGGTCTGGATTTCCAAACACTGCAGGAGTTTGGAGAAGCCAGTGATTGTCACAGATCACAATTTGTGAGACCCAGGTCATTTTAACTGTAAAAGTGTAGTGTTCTTTACTGACAGCAAATAAAGAATTTATTCAAATTACGTTTTTAATTTTGCTCTGTTGGGGAACGTAATTTATGGAGTAAAAACCTGATGTGCAGGGGAGGAATAGAAGTGTCAAAGTACAGAGTCTGAACTGAAGGTGGAAATTGCTCATCTTTGAATTCCTGACTATTTCTGTTTAGTTATTCAAGGTAACTTGAGGATGTGGTAAAAATGGGTTAGTAGGGCAGCTTTAAACAGAAACTTGGTGTGGTTGGCACTGGGAAAGGACACTCAGCAGAGTCACTGGAAGCTTGGCAGGGTCTGGACACCACAACTGCCTGTCCCTGGAACAGCTGAGGGCACTCCACAAACACATACCTGGTGCTGTGGAGCTGAAAAATTCTAGTGGGCAGCAAAAAGTGTTGTTTAAAATGAGTTTTGTTTCTGAGTAACTTGTGTCAGAAGAGCATCAGAATGGCTGGTGCCTCCCCCTCTTCTGTTCACACAAGTTCCAGCACCATTTCTCTGGTTTCCATTGCTTTTACAGAGTTACTTGGGCATGTTTTGGAAAGGTGGGTGTGTTCCCTCTGCTTACAGCTTTCCTGAGCTGCTTACTGTGATCCCTGTTTGTTTTCACTGTCACAGTACAGGACAGCTCTTTTAATCCTCCAGGAATTTGCAAAACTCTTTAAGAACAAGATTTCATAATTAATTCTTTTATGTACTTTTTTTTACTCATGGCCTAGATAGAGTTCAGATAGAAAATCTTGGAATCTGCTGACATGCACAACCTCTACACATAGGAATGTTTGAGAAAATAAAAAGGTTTTTCCCACTTCCAAGTCCTTTTCCTGAATATGCCAGGAGGGCAAACAGGACAGTCAGTAAGATGAGGCTGAAGGATCAGGAGAAGCAGGGGTGATTCTTGTGAGGATGAGAAGTCTGTGTGTGTCTGGTGCCACGAGCACTGTGTGCTCTCCAGAAGACTGGAGGAGAATTCCAGCAAGGAGGATGTGGTGAGTTGGGTCAGTTCTCCAGGTCTGGGCTCTCAGCTGATGGTGTGAGGGCACCCCCTGACAGGGAGCACAGCATTCCCACAGCTTTGCTGTGCACTGAGAAACACATTTGAAGTGGTAAAACCTCCTCTATTTGCAGTGGACTCAAAGAAGATTGATCAAGATGCAAAAATCCCACCTGAAACTCTAAAAGGACTGAAGGACTTGGGTCTCTTTGGCATGCAGATCCCAGAGGAGTATGGTGAGTGTGTGCTCAGGGTGACACCAGCAATAGCCTGCATTTAGTGCTGCATTTTGGGGTCTTGCAAAGTGCTCCATGTGGTCACTTGGCTACATGAGGAGCTGGGGTTCCTCCCTAGTTAATAAAGGAATGTCTGTGGGCTCTGTGTGCCCTTACCTTGGGTGCCACAACTAATTTTAGCAGGTGTAAATTCCTCTTGGAATAACATTTTCCTTCTTGGTTTTGTGTCCAAAGTGCAGGGTCAGATGGAAGTGACCTGTCCAAGCTGTCACTGGCAAATAGGAATGTGCTTGAGCATATGGAAGTGTAAAAGTATAGTATTTATTGATTAAAAGGTAAATAGTGGATAAAATCTTTCCTGTGCAGTACTGAACAGTTCATGTTCTAAAGGACTTTGTGGTGCCAGTTGAGATGAGAGACATCAGTTGCTTATTGTCCAACTCTTAGACTTGCAAAGGAATTTTCAAGGAAATGTTGATCTTATTCTTACACATAAATTAAAAATTGGCATTGAAATTAATATTTGCCATGAAATTCATACAGAAATGAGGACACTGAATTGTCTATTTTCTGTTATAAAATAGGAGGTGAAATCTCAAAGGAAGACACAACTGTGTGTGAGCATCTGCAGAAGACAGTTCTAGTGGGGAAAACACCTAATTTTTGAACAGAATAGCATGAAACAATATTTTTTTCATTGTTTCCAGTAATATTGTGCAGAGCTGGATACATTCTTCAGCATTTACTTGGTATTAAAATAATACCCTATTTTTGGTAGCACTTTGTTACTGTATTAGGCACTATAACTAGTGTTGCTGATTTAAATCTTCATATACAATTTCATTAAAATATATTGGACAACTGACATGTACTGTAACATGACGTGGTCGGTGTCAGGGTAGCTGTTAATTAATGCCTGTGAAATGCATTAAAGATGTTATTAGATGTTTTTCATGTGTGTTCAGGACTAGAGTGGTGTGAGAGTGAGGTAGAGAAGAGGTTTAGAGGGTGTTTCAGGTTTTTCTCTTCAGGATGGTGTGTTGGGAGGGAAAGATTTGGGCAGAGCACCTTAACCCAGATGGGAAGAGGTGTTGGGGAGTGAAGAAATGTATTGGAAAAGGCAGGAGGTTACTGTCCTGGGAAAGGTGTTGGAAGCTGGGAACCAAGGACAGAGCTCAAAGCAGAGCATGAGGAGACAGCATGACACTGGCATGTTAATCTATTGATCAACTAGAAATAAGTTAATTTATTTAAAGGCTCTCAAAGGCAGTGTATTTGACTTTGAAGTCAGACTTTAATTTATTAACATGTTACTGTTTTGATGCTTGTGAAATACTCTCTCAGCCTGCAGCCTGTGAAGGGCTGCAATCCACTCAGCATTCCTGGGGAAAATCCAGGGCCTGTTGTGTTGTAAACTGAAATGCTGGATGAAACCAGAGGGTGGGAAGCAGCCACCTTGTTTAAGCAAAGTCCTTTAATCTGCACCATAAATAATACACTTCTAAGGAGGTTTCCCCATTGTCTGTTGTTTAAACCCGATTTATTTTTGGTGATGCCAGTTGTGTTTTAAAACCCTTCAGTGAAGACTTTGTGCACCATGGTTTGTAAAAAGTGGGCTCTTTGCCAGGAGCTTTAAAGTGCACAGCATTGATGGGGAAAAGGAAACTCCTGTAGGTCATGGAATATTGGCTCTACCCTGGGCATCACTGCACATCAGCAGGAGTCTCCAAGCTGCATCCTGAGCCCAGCACTGCTTGGAAAAGGGAAAAGAAGTCAGAGTGTAGATGGAAGTGTGGGTTTAATCCATGTGAGGGTGCTCTGAAGCCACTGATGTGAGTTGGTGTCAGGGAGTTCTTGGTTTTATTCAGTGACAGGCAATAGCAGGGCTGTGGAGACACCTGCAGAAATAAGGAGTATGTCATCCTGACTTACATCACTGTCCCAACTGAACATGGGCAAAAGGTTCTCTTGATTAGATTGAATTTTTTACTTACCAGTAATATATGAAATAGTCTTAAATTACACCAAGCAGGACTTCTGGTGCTGACAACATAAAATTACTGAACATTAAACTTATACAAATACTGCTTCCTGGAAAGCAGGTGCTGGTGTCAAGTCTGTTTTTTGATATATTCACATTTTTTACAAAAGACATTTTTAAAGGGTTGTATTCCATCCTTCCCTAGCGCCAGTTTGGAAATCCACTTGGGAACTGGTTTGTGTCAGTTCTGTTTCTCTCCAATTAACTGTTGTATTCCTTTGAAAGGCATTTTTCTGGGGGGAAGGCTCAAGTTATATGTACTTGAAATAAAATGTGGTGCTTGTTGCAGGTGGTCTTGGCCTGTCAAACACCATGTATGCCCGACTGGGAGAAATCACTTCCTTGGATGCATCCATTGCAGTGACTCTGGCAGCACACCAGGCTATTGGGCTGAAGGTAATGCTCTTCTTTTAGGTCCAGCAGTTCTGCACAAATGCCATGAAAAATAAGTCTAAGAATTCCTGGTGAAGCACAGCTGAGGTGCAGCATTGCTTGGTGCTCTCCCCAGCACCCTCTGCCAGTGCCTCTCATGCAGCAGACACTGGACATGAAGAATTGCTGGTCCAGGAAACACTGGGAGAATTATTCTTAGAAAAAAATACTTGAAATTATCCTAAATTGTTGTTTTTTTTAATTGAGCAAATTTGATGAAAGTAGCTAGAGTAAATAGAATTGAAATAAATAGGGTATCAGGGGGTTGAAAATTATGAGGAAAGAGGGCAGGCATGCAGAGAATTCCAAAGGGTGAAACTTTGGCTGGCTGGGGCTGCATAGTGGGGAGCTTAGATTGGAAAACTCATCCAAAAGTGTGATTTTGAGCTTGTTTTCTGTATAACACACCTTTTAGTGGTGGATGGATGGTAGTCTGAAACTTGAAACAGCAATCAATACATCATAACAAGGGAAAATTCCTCATGGAATCAAGCAGACAATTCTAATTTAAAATACTTTAATGTCTGATAAATAATAAAGCCTGTTGTTTATTAAACTGTCTCTTATTATGCCCTAAAATTTGCAGGTTCAGGAGCTTCCTGAACTTGGTGGAGCTGCTCAGCTTCATTTCTTTTTGCACAGGTTGATGCTGAGAAGTTTTGTGTTGACTCTTTGTGCAGGGAATCCTCATTGCTGGCACTGAGGAGCAGAAAGCCAAGTACCTGCCCAGGTTGGCATCAGGGGAGCACATTGCAGCCTTCTGCCTGACAGAGCCTGGCAGGTACTGCAGGAGCCACCAGAAAGGGGCTTTATAATGTTCATCTTCATTGATATATTAAAAATCTTGATTATTTAGGGTGGTTTCAGTATATAAATCAATTTATATTTTTTTTTAAAGCTACACATCAGATTCTATAATTACTTTCTACCCAACGTGTTGCTTATGGCAGTTTTCCATGAAATCCCTACCTGTTGTTCCCAGCCCAGGATTTCATTTACTTCATTTCTGCCATTACTAAACATGAATTGAAAGAATACTTGGTGCTCTGTCAGAAATAACATGCTGTGACTGTTCCAGTTCTTACTCAAAATTATGGAAAGCATTGAAGGGGTTACCAAAAACATGAGGAAGAATTTTGGATCACTTATAGTTTAGAAGAGGCATCTTTGTAGCAGCAACTTTTCAAAGATAAAGTTATATTTATTACAGTTATTCACTGAATGTTGTTAATGCTGCAAATTCTGTTACTGTAAAGGAAAGTGATGGAAGGACTGAGAGCAGCTGAGTGTTTGAAGTGAATCTTGTCCATCAAAGTGGAGTGTGAAGCTCTTTTCTGAGCTCCAATGACTTGCAGGCAGCATTTGATTTACTTGCTGATGTCCCAGACACCAGTGCTGGTTTACTCAAGGGCCCTAAGCTGGGCTTTGACCCTCTTAAAGCTGTGACACTTAAACTAGCCCAGATATTTGAACCAAGTGCTGCATGGAAGGAACAAAACCAGGGCCAACCACGTTCAGAAATTCTTCTGGCATCTTTCTTACCCAGTGTCCTTTAAAAAGGTTGCCAGTGTTAATAACTTCAGCTTCAGTCTTTAGAGACATCAGTTCTAGTGCACAGAAACAATCATCTTAAAAACTGAAGTTTAGAAATCCAATCCTATTAAAATACCAGCTGGGATCTGGCTGCTCTGGGAATTTAAGCCTTGTCTGCAGCTGGACACCCCAGGTGAGCCCTTGTGGCATTTTAATTTATGGGGAAGGAAATCTTTCAAGAGAGAGGTTGAGCTGCTTAAGTTTATGGAGTAAGGTGGTGATTGAAGAGGGTTGTGAACTTAATCACAGGGTGTAAACTTCTGATTGCATTGCTTTAATTCACCTCCTGATTCTGCTCCTCTGGGAAGTATTTGATGTGCCCAAGTGCTTACTGATGGAGACTGTCACATCTTTACTTTTTTCTTCTGTTGAGCCTTTTTTCACCTGGGATATAAAACCAGGGTGTGGATTTTTGAGGAGTAACTTAGGCATTTTAAACTTGATGTGTTTTAAGATGACAGTTTGATGGTGTGTTCATAAAAAGCTGTTTGTGGCATTCTGGTCAGGTCATAGGCATGATAATATCCATGGTAATGAGCAGAAATGTCCCCTCAGGTAACTTTTAGAGCTGTTGAATTCAGTAAGCTTCACTGTTAGTGAAAAACTAAAATTTATATACTGCTACTTAATAGAACTGTAAACCCTCCTTTTTTTATTTTTTAAAGCACATTTATATCTTTGAACATGAATATTTTCTGGTTTTTAGTGGGAGTGATGCTGCATCCATCCAGACCAGAGCAACCCTCAGTGAAGATGGGAAACACTTTGTGTTAAATGGCTCCAAGGTACCCACTGAGACTGGAAACAGGACAGGTTTTGTTACAAATGCAGTGTCAGTGCCTCTTACAGTGCTGCCATCAGCACTAATCTGGCTAAATAAGAGGCTGGAGTGGCACCCCATGGAATTGGGAGGTTTCCAAGCAGGTGAAGGACCTGTCAGGAAGACAACCCATGTTGGTTTAGGGCCAGAGAGAACAGGAAAGCAGTGTTAGGGAATAACTGCACTAAACTCATGGTAAGGAAAAGAGAAAACCATTCCCGTGTTCCTTCTCTATCACCAGCTCGTGTGGGTTGATCAGGGAGGGTTGGTTAATTAGTTAATTAGCCCCCTCTGTGACAGCATAGGCAAAAAGAAACTTAAAGCCATGTTTTCCCCTCTTCATTCCTCAGGCCAGATTTGGTAGGTGTTTTTAAAAGAAAACTTGCCATTTAATTGGGAATACCCTATTGGGAATTCCTGCTTGGAACAGCCCTTCTGAAAGGAGCAATGACAAAATGCAGTATTGGAGGAGTGTAAAGGTCTCCTGGGCCCAGCAGTGGTTGTTCCCCTGCAGATTTGATCTGTGCTTGTTGATAAATTTGATGTGGGAGAGGCTGTGGCCTGATCAGAGAATTTCTCACCAGAGCTGAATCATTTTAGGGCACAGGTTTTCTACAACCTGCATTCCCTTGTATCCCTGCAAGAAGCAGGATGTACAGGCTTGTGTGGGAGTGTGCTGTGGATTTTAATTTAATTCACAGTGCTATTACAACCTGTTTTTACAGCTGCTCCAAATGTAACATCTGTGTTACATCTCCTTGGAAACATCTTCACAAGAGGCCAAACTAGCAGCAGACACTCCTTAGAATTCAAGGGAACAAGCAGCAATCTTTCACCAGGCTGGTTTTCTGAAACACCCCAGACCAGCGCTCTTAAAACCAGAACAGTCCCATTTCTTACATATCTTTCCTCTCTCCAAACAGGTCTGGATATCCAATGGTGGCCTTGCAAGTATTTTCACAGTGTTTGCCAGGACAGAGGTGATGGATAAAGATGGGAAGATGAAAGACAAAATCACAGCTTTCATTGTGGAGCGGGATTTTGGTGGTGTCTCCCATGGGAAGCCTGAGGATAAATTGGGCATTCGAGGGTCCAACAGTAAGAATCACTTAAATTGTTTACAGAACTGGTTTTAATATTTTAATGGTTTACTTTGTTTAGATCATATGAATTCAGAGGCACATCAATATCTATTCCATAGAAGTTTCATGTTTCTTTGCCTTTCCTAATGCAGGATCTGAAATAAGAAATCCATGTTGTGTAGGTTCCCTCACTGTGCAGTGAAAGAAATCCCTCAGGAGATTCAGTAGCCAAGAGCTTTAATCTAGAACTAGGATTTCATCAGCTCTTCTTGAGCTCATTAATGTTACAGCTTTTCACCATCTGTCTTAGGACTTGACTCCAGAACCAGTTCCTTAAAACTGAGACAAATAAAGACAAAACTATAGCTTTCTGTTTACATAATGTACATTAATTACTTTTTTAATATTTTACATCAGTACTTGATGTCAACTACAGCCTTTTCCCAAATTCTCACTTCTTTGGCAAAGCATGTGTAGCTTTGTCATAAACAGTGCATTAGGAAAACTTCCATTTCTTGTTACCAATGTTATATTCCTGAATGTCTTTTAAATATTTCTGTGTCACACTTGACCAGGTGTTAATTCTGTGTTTCAGCCTGTGAAGTGCATTTTGAAGATACCAAAGTGCCTGTAGAGAATGTCATAGGAGAGGTTGGAGGGGGATTCAAGGTAAGCAGTGGAGAAGAAGTGCTGATGATTTTTAAAAGCCTGAAGGAGACTATTTTTTTCTCCCCTGTACTGAAGTTGCCTTATGGGCAGTGTGAACACTGCCCTGGAGGACAGAGCCCCCATTTCCCTGCTGTGCTCTGTGTGAATTGGTTTCCCTGCAGTCTCAGGGAAATTTCTGTGTCTGTTCTCAGTGCAGTTAGAGAGGCTGGTTCTGCTCTTTGTTGGGGTTTGATTGCTTTTCATGGTGTTCCCTTCAGAAAAGGCATGGCAGGTGTTTTTCCAGGGTCAGTTTATGGCAGGAATTCCCTGAGTGGTGCCCCAGCATTGCCCTTCTGGCATCAGGGAGGGGTGACACCAGTAAAGATACCACCAGTCACTTTGCTCTTACTGGTTCTTCTCAGTTTCCTGGTCTTGCTGTAACAGGCAAGTCCAGACTTAAATGCTAAAGGAAATAATTTTCTTTAATCTAGTAAAGATTAAAATAAGATTTTTATAGTTTCCTCTTGAGATAGTTACCACAAGTTAAAATGTAGGAAGAATTACTTTCCTAAGCCTTTGACCTACTACCAGATTCCAAAATCTGGTTTTGCCCTTTATTGACCTGTAGTTCATTTGTACACCTTTCATTCCTGTTCCCCTGTGCTGTGTTGCTGGAAGGAATCTGAAGCAGAGATCATCCATCACAGGGAAGCTGCAGGGGATTTTGTGTTTGGCTGCTGTGTAAACACATCAAACAATACTGTGCTTTTCTTCTCCATCTGCTAAACCAGAGCAGTGCTGTCTAGTTGCAATGCTGTTTATCCACCTGCAGATAAATGCATTTTTATCTACATTTTACCCTCATGTGCTTTGAATAGAGGTTACTTCCAGGTCACTGGATCATAAGTGTGTGAAAACTATTTCAAATATAAAATTTGATGCAGTGGGTGACAGGAAAAGCCTAGTTTTGAAGTGTTTTCCCTGGAATGCTGTGCTGGCTGATGAGAGGGCAGGTGTCTCTGGACAGGAAGTGTGTTCCAGCAAGGAATTAAATGCAGGGAATTATTAAGCATGAAGCAAGAACCTTTGTGACCTAAGGAAAATGCTGCCTAAACACCATTCATTTTCTTCACAGGTTGCCATGAACATCCTGAACAGTGGGAGATTTAGCATGGGCAGTGCATCTGCTGGAATGATTAAAAAACTGATAGGTGGGTGAACTGGGTGCTCTGGAGTGTTGGGTGCCAGGCAGAGACTCCTCTGCCTGAGGTGGGTGCTGCAGGAGGGGAACACCATCACACCATCACTGTTGGCACTCAGAACAGGCTCTGATATCCTTAAAACAACAAAAATATATTTATTTTAAATGGATACTAAAAGCCTGTTTACAGAGGTTTTACACCGAAGGTTTTTTCAGTTCATGGAGTGGAAGGTTATTGTTTCTGTTGAACTTCTCTGAGGACAAATGTTTTCCCAAGGAAAAAAACCCTATCCTTGAATTTACAAGGTGCAATCTCCTGTAGAACCTCCCACTTGAGTAACTGGCTCAAAGCTGTACATGGTAATAAATAATAAAACTGGTTTCTGCCAATAATTAGCCAAAGTAGTAACAGAAATCCCTCTAAAGTAATCAATTAGCTCCAAAATTGGTTACACCTCTAAGAGTGCAGGTTCACACCTCAGGCTCTGGTTGAAAGGCCTTTGTCTTGCTGGTCCCAGACCTGATCAACAGCATCACTGTGAGGGTGTTTTTCCCAGACTGGGGGGTCACTGGGTATGGACTGGAGTGGCACCAGCAGCAGGAAAGGTCTGTCACAGTTCTAGTTCTGCTCCTGTGAGATGGATTTTTGCCCTTTATTTTACAGAAATGACATCAGAGTATGCTTGTACCAGGAAACAATTCAATAAGAAACTCAGCCAGTTTGGATTAATTCAGGTAATAAAAAATGTAACCCCTGAATCTCTGTGCTTTGTGTTGACTGAGTGCAAGGACATAGATGACATTGGGGGTATTTGGGCTGTGCTGGTTCAAGAAATTGCTTGAAGTCTTAAATTTGTGTAAACTTAGCACAGACTTATGTACATTAATCTTTTAAATGTCCAGAATGATAAATGTATTTAAAATATTTTTTATTGTTAATGATTGTTTTGCAGCAGTTCTTTTTATTAATTAAAATTTGATAACATCTTAAACATCTGAAAACTGCAGTTGTGTTTTTAAGTTTGAGGCTTGACTGTGGGATTCTGCTCCTGGATTTCTGTGTGATTCCTCACGTTGCTGTTTGGCAGGAGAAGTTTTGTTTTATGGCAGTGAAAGCATATGTAATGGAGAGTATGGCTTACCTCACTGCAGGGATGATGGACAGGCCGGGCTTCCCAGACTGCTCCGTGGAGGCAGCCATGGTCAAGGTGAGCACTTAAACTGGGGGATAAAGGGAATTCAGGGAAGGACTCCTGTGTTCCAGGGTGCCCAGGGCTTGTATGTGGATGTGTGATGGAAGATGAACAAAGAGACATCACTGTTCTCTTTGTAGCCCGTGTGCCATTGATGACTTCAGACTTGTCACCATAGTAAATCAAAACTGCAGACTCCAGGCTGGGAATATCCTGGACCTCCTGAGCCTCTGATGAGGCCTCACAAGAGCACAGAGACTCTGGTTACAGCTCCTGCTGCCAGCCTGGCCATGATGCTCCTGTCCCAGCTTGCCCTGTAACAGAACAGTGCAGGATAAATGCCGAGGCAGAGCCAGGCCACGTGTGCAGGGCAGGCTCCCTGATTTCCAGCCCCAGCTCATGTCCCTTACAGTGAGGTCAGTGCAGAAAACTGCTGTTCTGGGGCCCCCGGGCAGCACAAAGGGCTCCAACAACCACCTGCCACTGGTGGCTGTCCCTGTCCCCACAGTGTCCTTTCAGAGACTGTCCTGTGGATTGCAAGGGCACCGTTCACACCCTGAGCCATAGGGATACAATTCCAGGCAGCTTAACAGGGCTGGGCTAAGAGCACTACAAAACACAACAGGTCCAAGCCCAGGGCAGGGTGTCCTGCATTTACTGCTGGTGATATTCTGTATTTACTGGGGGTTAAAATGCGGTTCCCTGGCAGGTGTTCAGCTCTGAAGGGGCCTGGGCCTGTGTGAGTGAAGCACTGCAGATTCTTGGAGGCCTTGGCTACATGAAGGAGTATCCCTATGAACGTTATCTCAGGGACACCAGGATCCTGCTCATCTTTGAGGCAAGTACCACGTGCCACTGGGACTGTGAGCTGCAGGTCCCACTCAGCCTTTCAGTGAACCTGAGCAGAAACCCAAGTGTTTGCTCAGCCAGGGCTTCACTCCTTCAGCTGCAAAGTCTGTGATAGAGTAGGACTGCAGAACTAACCTGGTTTTCTTTGGGGATATGGATAGTAGTTTGCTATAATAAAGCTATTTCTTATAATAAAATAAGCCATGATGGCTTTTCTAGACCCAAAGTGTGAGTTACAGCAGGAACTGGCACCAGCTTTGCCTCTGGAAAGAACAAACTGGTGGGATGTGTACATGGCAATACATCCACAGTGATGTGTGAACACTGGCAGTGTATTTACAGTTTCTTAAATATTTAGAGACTTGCTGGATGATTTAACAAAATAAACAGCTGCTTTAAATAGACTGTCATGAAAAAAAAACATCCCAGTTTATAGCTTGGGTTGCTGTTCCTTTGAACAGATTAAAGGATTCTAAATTAGCATAAAATCCTAAGACTCTTGTGGTTGACCAGAGTGACTCCTCAGTTCCTGGTCAGTGAATGGCTGACTCAGTGAAATCAGAGCAGGAGCCTCAGGAGGGTGCACTTGGCTTTGTATCAAGCATATTTTGAGACCTTTTTGCTGCTTTGTCTGTTCTAGGGTAAGCAATAGGATTTGGGAAGAGGTTTCTCTAATAGGATTTTCTGGGGGTTTTTGTGGCTGAGCTGCTCTGTTGGTGCCTGGGCTGGAGTAACCTTTCCTCTTGTGTGCTGCTCACAAGTGAAGTAGGGAAAAGATTAATTTAGAAGTTTAATGAACTTACTGATGGACATTTATTTAAGAAGAAAGGTTGGCTGTTTTTAAAGGTGTTCTGTTTCCAAGCTGGGTTGTCAGTGACCACGATCTGCACATCTGAGTCAGACTGTCAGGCTTGATTTCTCTTGGAATGATCATTTCCCTGCTGTTGCCAGGACAGCAAAGATTCCCAATAATGCAGGTTCTCCACCTGAGCTCAGAGCAGGGCAGTCACCTGGCTGCTCTTGCAAATACCTGTGTTTGGCTGCTGTGAGCAGGAGGCTAAAGAACAAACCCCAGCAGCCTCTGTCACTGGGCTGCACCCTGTGGGGTATTGAGGAGTCTGGCAGACATTCCAAACAGGAACATCTCAAACCAGACATAAGGAGCACGTTCTGGACTGGCTGAAGCAGAGAGAACCTTTTGGACAGGTCATAGGAAGCCTTGTTTAAAAAGCAAACCACCACACCAGTGGAATTGCTGTAATTCAGCTCATTTTGAGCACTTCTACAACTATTTAAGTGTTCCCTCCCTGGAACAATGCAGAACTTGTTTCATTCAAAATGCATTAATCTGATTTCTGTTTCATTGTGATATTTTGTGTATTTAATAATGAGGGTCTTGACTTCTGTACAGCTGCATGAAATCAGAATTAAAACTGAGATGAAGCAAAAGACAGCAAACATTTATGGATGGGGAGACAGAACAATGGAAAGGACACACTGGCACAACATCTTAGACCTCTCAAAAGATTTTTGTCTCAGGAGCTCAAATAGGTTTTAGAACATTCCATGGCAAACTCTAAGTTATTTAGACATTGAAAGCAGTTTTGGGAAAAGAAAAATGTTACAGAATACTAGCACAGCATAGCTGGGGGTTTTTAAATACTAAAAATACTTTGTGCTTGGTACTGACTTCACTCTGTGTCCTGTTTTTTGCAGGGAACAAATGAAATCCTGCGATTGTACATTGCACTGACGGGTATGCAACATGCAGGCAAAATCTTAACTGACAGAATTAAGTATGTTCTTATTTATTGTTCCTAGTTTTTAATACACTAAACACAATCTGATAACTTTATAGATAAAAAAACCTGCAGTATTTTCAATGTTTTGCTTGTAGGAGATCAATGTTACAGGGATCTCTTTTTGTCTTTAATTGGGTGGTTCATAGATTTGGGAATCTTGGCCTTTAATGCATTTTATCTTAGAATTGCAGCTGGTTAAAAGTCTTTCTTACAAGACCAGTAATGCAGATGTTAAATGGGAACCAAGCTGTGTTGGTACAACAGCTGCATTGTGCACATTGAGTAGCTGCTCTCTGGAATTCCTTGTGAGGGTGTTGGAGGGGTGACTTTGGAAATTAGGAGGAAGTTGTTCACAAGGAGAGGGATTGGGCCTTGGAGGTGTTTAAGAAGAGCCTGGATGTGGCACTGGGTGCCATGGGCTGGGTGACAAGGTGGGGTTGGGTCACAGCTTGGACTCTGATCCCAGAGCTCTTTTCCAACCCAATGGATTCTGTGATTGTGACTTTTAATGCTCCATAATTGTCCTCCAGATTCGCAATAAAATGCATCACTTGGTAATTCCTAGACAAACTGCAGCTGTTCTCTTAGAATTTCAACTGCTTGTGTCTCAACCTCCTCAAGTTTCCTTAACAGCTCTTGTTTCCCCACCATTCCAGGGAAATCAAGAAAGGCCACGTGGGTGTTGCACTGGGGGAGTTTCTCAACAAATTTCGGGACGTGATGGGCCGGAAGGTGGATTTGGGGCTCGTTGGTGACCGTGGGGTGGTTCATCCCAGCCTGGAGGTGAGGCAGGGCCAGGGCTCCTGGCCACAGCTTCCACACCACCTCCCTTTGCTTCCACACCACCTCGTGTGGCTTTCCAAAATCAGCTGGGATCAGTGGGATAAAAGCGTTACACCAGGGTGGAGTCTAAGCCATTCATCACAAATTTTGTAACAATTACATTATATATCAAACTAAATAGAATGTAAAGAACCTCCAGTGGTTTTTGTCTCAAATACCATGTTTTCTAGCAGGAGTGAGAGTGAATTAATGGGAATCCATTATATAGCCAAGGGACTTGTAGCCCACACTTTTCAATAACTGGATGTAACAATATTTTCCTAGGGGACCAAAACTAATAATTCTGTGTTACTGAAAATTTCTCAGGGATATTTTCACTGGGTTTATAAGTGTTTATATTTTGACCAAGCATTTGGGGTTTGTCTTGATATACTAAAGTAAAAGATGTAATTTAGAGTAGGTGTAGAATTTGTGACTCAATCCTGAGTGTAACTTAAGGAAAAGGGAATTTAGCCATCAGCAGATTTTGTCAGAAGACAAATAGAACAAGCTTATCTAGATTTGTAGAATAAATATACCCAAAGGATAGACTATATGGTATGTGATAAGTACACTAGTAAATAAAATACCTCTGATTTGCCAAATATGTTTTCTCATGTGTATGTAATTTAAATTGGGACCAGATTTTAATATTGCTAAATATAAATAAAGGTAGTGTAAATGTCAGTGAATGCCTCTATACCACACTTGGATGAACATCTGAATGCTACTGTATATGTATATCAGGATCAGTGGGATTTACCAGTGGAAGCAGAGGTTCATTTCAGGGTGAGAAGTTAGTTGTAGCTCTGGGTCTGTATTTATAGCAAGCCCAGGTTTATATCCATTTTAGTAATTTGTATAAACTGAGCCTTCACCATATCAAAGTCCCTGTTTGTGGTGGTTTGTTGCTGCCCTTCACAGCAAAGTCAGTCACAAAACACAGGATTTCTTCCTGCTTGACAATAACACAGTTTCAGGTCACAATTTCTATATATCCACATATTGGCTTAATCACTTGGTAAATAATTTCTTGGCCCAAAATGAATGTTTTCTTAATAGAAGATAAGGCATGTTTTTCCTAAGATGTTCTGTTAGTTATTTTTGTAAGCATAAGCCTAAACTTAAAAGTTACTTAAAGTAAAATTAGCAAACTTTAATCCATGTTTTGTAGGCTTTCATTAGCAAACTGGATGAATGTTAAAAAAGACCAGTGTCCTGTTTAGAGAGGGTTGAGGGTGTGCTGCTTTTTTTCCTTACAAAACCACTCAAATTGTTGTATTTTCTGTTTTATTTTATAGGAGAGTGGTAAGAAACTTGAAGAAAACATTTATTATTTTGGAACTACAGTCAGGGGCCTGCTGGCGAGGTTTGGCAAGGTAACTTAGTCTGCCTGTTGTCTTTGTTACTGGACAGTTTATCCTGAAGGCTTCCCTGGAATCCAGAGTGGACTGGCCAGAGCCAGGACTTCCTTCACAAGACACACTGTCATTGAATGAGAAAATACACTGGAATTTTGTACTCACTGTAATGGACAACTTAGGGTTTTAAACCCAAAACCAAAGCACAGGCAATGTCAGTGAATTAGTTGTTTTCTTCTACTTCTGTAAGCCAAATTCTGCTGCAGCAACTGCTTTAATTCTTTTGCCACTGGAACCCCCTTGCCCATTCCCAGATGAGAAGCTGTCCCAGCAGGTTGTGATTTATGTTGTTCATGCCTGTTGTGCAGCAAACCAGTCCAGCATTTGGCCATGCACAGCAGAGACTGAACGTGGAATTCCCTGGGTTTTCCACGTTGTGGCAGTTGATGTGATGTGATGTGCTCTGGAATTCTTCACTCAAAACATATTTTGAACAAGCCAGTGTATTTGATACTTAAATTTCAGTGATTTTTGGCCTTTACCAGAGTGGTTTAGAACACAGCAATTTCACTGTTGCTGCAGCACTGGAGACTGGAAAGGTGCAGCCCCAAACTTGGTGACTTAGGGCAGATAAATAAGAACTGAGCACAAAGGATGAACAATAACACTTGGTTCAAGTTGTAAATGGAGCTAATGATAACTTTTCCTCTTGCAGACCATTGTGGAAGAGCAGCTGGTGCTGAAGAGGGTGGCAGACATAGTGATTAACCTGTATGCAATGACTGCAACCATCTCCAGGGCCAGCAGGTCCATCAGCATCGGGCTCAGGAACCACGACCACGAGGTGAGTCCCCAGGCTCTGCCTTCCCCTTCCCTCAGAACATCCCACACTGCTCTGCTGAAGGACTTACAGCAAACTCTTCCCAAAAAGCCTACAGTGCTCCAGGGTGTTGCTCAAGCAGTTGCAGGACCCAGTTGCCTCTCGGGGCTCTGAACACTGAATTCCATACAATCAATGTGTTGAAAATACTTTTCCAACACAGACATAGACATTTATCAGCTAATTACAGACTTCCACAGTCTCTCTTTATCCTGCTGGTTCCATGCAGTTCTTCCCAAAGCCTTTCCATAGCATCATTAATACCAACATATAGTCACACCCATATCTCATCTGTACTTTTAATGGCAGTGAAGGGATTATAGAGCAGCTCAGTTCAAGTTTCATGGTAACAGTTGTGCTACAGGACAAGCTAATTTGCCATAATTAGATGTTAAACCGACCCAAAGTGATTAACCTTTGGTTTTGGCCTTAGACTTCACTGTGTGTGTGTGTGAGCCCTGTTGTGGGGTGACTCCCAATCACTCTTTGGCCAATTTGGGGTGAAGGGTCATCCCAGCCCTGGCCCTCAGCAGCTCTGGGGTCACAGGGACTGTACATGACTGGTGTGCAGGGTTTCTTTATCAAGGGAAAAAAATGACTTTCAGGAATTTAAATTACTGTGTTTTTAGTACCTTGTTTTACTTATGAATTTCATTGACTGCTTTTCAACTCAGTTTTACTCTTTTCCCAGGTGCTCCTTACAAATATCTTCTGCACAGAAGCATATTTCAAGAATAATTATGCCATGGCTCAATTAGAAAAATGTAAGTGCTATAAAATAATATTTACACTCTTGTCTTTCACAGACACTGATCAAAAGTGGGTGGGTTTGATGTGGCCAACAGAATAGTTTTGTTCTGCTTTTAATTCAAGTGAGAACAGAGCTGTTGGAAAGAAACTCTTTATTTCACAGCTAAAATAAACTGCCAGGATTGTTTTTTTGAGGAGTATAAAATCTATCAACAGCAAGTAGTCCTGTAAAGTAACTGATGGAAATTAGGAATTTGGGAAGTACTGACCAGTTGGGCATTGGCTCTGTGAAACTCAGTCTACAATAATCAGTCTTTTTTAGAAGAGTGTGTTAAATTCCTTCCTGGCCTCAGGTGCAGATTCTTGCACTTGTATTCCAAAAAGACTTGTTGAAAGAAATGTAGAACAGCTATTTATGTACTTTAGTTGACTTTCCTTCTATTCCTCTGTAGATGCAGATGAAAACCTGGATGATTCCATTAAAAAAGCTGCAAAGCAGGTCCTGGAGAAGAGATCATACATCTGCTCCCATCCCCTGGACAGGACCTTCTGATCCCCTCCCTGCCAGCAAATACTGAGCAATGTCAATCAGGGAGGAATTTTCTGCAGCTCAAGTATTTAACACCTTAAAAATAACTTATTTCATGAGTTTACCAAACCTAACTGTATAAAATATCAATTCTAGACACAACCTCATACGAAGAGGATAAATAAAGAGATTTTATTTAAAGCTCAAGTTACCTTATTAGATGTATGTGTTTCTTGGAGCTAAATCAAGACAGTGGAGGTTGGAATGGTGAGTTGTTTTCCCAGGGAAGGGATTGTGTGTTTTTTTAATTATCTTTGCACTTCAATCAGCTGCTTATTGACCTTCAGGCAGCTGATCAGGACAGTTCAGTTTGGTCATGCTGTCCCAGGCAGTTGGGCAGTGGGTTCCCAGTGTCTCTGGGGGGGTTCACTGTCTCTCTGAGCTCCCACTGAAGTGTTTTGCCTTTTGTTTCATCAGAACTTGCCTGTGTTCTGTTCTTGACCTTAGTCCTACACCTTTCACTGCCCCTTTTGCTGTGCTTTGGCTCTTGAAAACAATAAATAGGAGGGTTACTTAAATACAAGCTGTTACTGTTGGAGAAGCCTCATGGGACAAATTATAATGAGCAATATAAAAACATTAATATTGAGTAATATAAAAATATTAATCTTCAGACAGGAGTGTGTTCACTAAACCCTGGGTTGCTCCGAGCTGCAGCAACAGGTTGGGAAAAAGGGGTGTATGACCTTTGGAAAAAGGGGCAGGCAACCCTGGAAGTGTTCCAGGATGTCATTAGGTCATGTAGAAAGAAAATCTGAGAGGCAAAAACTGAGTTAGAACTTAATCTGGCCACTGTGAAAGATTAAAGGCCCAGAGAAGTGGCCTCCCAGCTCTTCCCTTGCCACTCCATCAGAGAACTCCATGCAGCACATAGCCAGGAGTGCTCTCTCAGGGTTTCCTTTTGCAAGTCAAATAATGCAAGAGCTTTGGCATTTTTTTCCCATTTTATTAATTGACTTTGTTCAGTGAGGATCCTAAAAGAAAGTAGTCCCTTAAATTTCACATGAAGAGGAAATGGTAAAGGCCTCATCTTTCCCATAAAACCAAAGGGCCTCATTAGCCCTGAGGCCCCTGAAGGTGCCAGACTGAGCTCCAGGAGAAGGACATGTTGCACTTGTCTCGAGCCAGAAATCACTGCTCAGCCTCATGAGCTCTGGCTGACAGAGCCTAAAGGTCAGAAATGCTTGGCTGTGGTTGCCTGTTGTTCTGGGGGACTGTGAGCTCCCCCAGCCCCTGGGGCAGTGCCCAGAACACAGGGCAGACCCCTGAGCTCAGCTTGGCTGGGACTGTGTCACAGCCCTTGGACAGAGCAGCCCAGTGGGATGTGCTCTCTCCCAAAGGTGGGAAATCCCCCACCCTGAGGTCCCTCCCACCCCAACACCCCAGTTGTGAGGTCACAGCAGGGCTCTGAGGTCTCAGAGCCCCAGGATTCTGCACCATCCATAAAAAACAAGCACAGGGTCCTGAAAAGCCACATCTGACCACAATTGTTGTGGCAGCAGTGGCAGTGTCAGAATTGGTGGCATTTGTTCAGCAGAGTAAGGAAAGCAGTGCCAGCAGTAGCTGACAATTAACTATGGCCCTTGCTCTGCACCTCTTTCTCCTCCTCCTCCTGGCAGTGGCCCTGCAAGCCAGGGCTGCCCAGGCTGCTCCACTTCCAGCATGGGGAGCAGGTGAGCCGGCAGCCTGGGGCACCTTTCCTGGGCCAGGGGCTCTTCTCCTGGGGAAATGTCAGGGAGGGTTTTCCCTGGGCTTTAGTGAGGGTTTCCTGGGTGTGTGGGAGAGAGCCCTGAGGGGCCCCAGGCTGGTCCAGCCACTCCTCCAGGGATGTTGCAGGGGCCTGGAAAGAGTGTGCAGAGCAGCCAGGAGCCAGCCCTGAGCTCCCCAGGCCCCTCTGCAGCTTTGGCCATGGCCAGTGACATCTGGTTCCCTCAGTGTTCCCCGACCCCCTTGCAGTGCCACAGTTCTCTGAGGCAGAAGGGGATCCCAGCCTGCAATGGAAACATTTCTCATCTCTNAGCTCCAGGGAGTCCTGTGTGCCCTGACTGCTCTGATCGGGGTGTCTGTGTGGCAGCAGGCTCTGCCCCCAGTGCCCCCTCCTGCTCCTCACGGCAGCAGCCAAAGCTGGAAGCGCCTTGGCTTTGAGGCATCTGGAGCACGTTCCACAGCCCGGGGGAAACGGGACTGTGGCACAAACGTCCCTCCTGCTGCAGCTGCTCCTGAGCTGGGCCTGAGGCTCGAGAGGCCCAAGGCCCCAGAGCAGCCCAGAGCGGGATCTCTGCCATCAGCTGAGGCCCACAGAGATCCCTGGCTCCCAGACTGGGCAGGGGCTCATGGGTCTCCTCAGGGGGCCTGACTCCTTCCCCTGGGGCTGTGGGAGCTGTCCCAGGGCAGGGAGGGTCAGGGCTGGCACCTCCTGCTGCAGGGATGGGTTTGGTCTGTGTCCCTGGAAGGAGAGACTGCTGAAGCAGCTCCGCTCTCCCCGGGCTCTCCTCTCGGACCTCTGGGTTTTGTTTGGTGGGACGGCCTGTCCCAAGGGCTGGGAGCCTCCAGGCACCAGCACTGGGGGAACAGAGATTGTCCTGGCCATATCCAGTGTGCTGCCAGCTGAACAGGGGTGCACAGGACGGGCTAACGCTCCAAATTGCTCCCGCAGATGTGGTTGGCAAGACAGAAGCAGAGACCCCAAATCCATCGGGTGCCAAAAGGCTTCTCTGCCCCCCGGATTATAGCAAGCGCTGTGCAATAGCCTTGCTTGTGACCCTGTTCACTGTGCCACTTGTCTTGTTTTGTTGCTGTTTTGTGTTGCGGAAGTTGTACGAGAACAAACAGTAAGTCCTTGGTTTCCCTCCCACTGCTTCCTTTCATGTCTGCTCATAGCATTGGTAGTCAGGCTGCTGTGAAATATTGAGTCAGTCCTTGGCCAAAGAGCTCTGCTGAGGGTTCTGCTGCTGTCCAATGCTTTCATTGGCCTCTCAGTTCCTGGGCCTCTCCTGGGGAGCCCGCTCCCACTGGAGCCAGTGCTGGCTCCA
>WEIV01023907.1:1865-16881 GCA_013390005.1 Calyptomena viridis
TTTTTTTTTTTTTTTTTTTACATGTGGACTATATCTATTTTTACAGAGTTCCGAGTTTATTTTCAGGATATATTTTAAACTCTTCTTTGGCTCTTTCTGATGAGTCTTTCTCTTGCTTCATCATCTCATCAAAATCTCTGAAATCAAGTGTATTAACTCTTTGTATCCAATATNACTATCTCAACTTTAATGTCATTGCTCTCCATTATCTTTTCACATTACATATAGTTGGGTCTTTAAAAGTGAGAGACAATGCAAAGTCTCTAAAAGAGGCTGTATTTTTGCTGATCATATCTTCTCTTGTGATGAGGCTACAGTTTCATTTTTATTGAAAGATGTTGCCTGGGCTTTCCCATTTAGAGACTTCATTATTACAGACTTCATATGGCTACTACAGAACCACAGCTTTCTGTAAGTTCAGTAAATGTAGTTTCAACTACAGTGTAGTCTTGATATCACATTTCAATTTAATGTGGTCTTCACTGGAACTTTATCAAAGTAAATTCTATCATTTTGGAAATGATTCCTGGTATGAGTCACTCATAACATACATACCTGCACACAATTGCCCATCTCTGTATACTTCATTATTTTATTACACATTAAAATGTCCAAATTTGACATGTGGAGAAAAAAAAAATCCAGAATGAAAATAAAATATTCTTCTGAATTATGGCCTTTGAAGTGTAATACCACTTAGAAAGGCATTGGCTGAATTTCTGCTTTTTCACATGTGCCTATTCTGAATTATGCAAGTGCTCCAACCCAATGATTTATTTTTCTCATTCCCTCTTTTTTCTCTTTTTTTTTTTTTTTTTTACATGTGGACTATATCTATTTTTACAGAGTTCCGAGTTTATTTTCAGGATATATTTTAAACTCTTCTTTGGCTCTTTCTGATGAGTCTTTCTCTTGCTTCATCATCTCATCAAAATCTCTGAAATCAAGTGTATTAACTCTTTGTATCCAATATTCCAGCTGTTTTTCAGAGTAAACTTAAATCTACTTCCTTGGAAGAGAAAGTGAATGCAGCTTGTATCAGTCAGCTTTCCATGATTTACGTTCTTTAAATTCACAAATTTCTAACATTAAGAATAATCTGAGAGCAGTTACATAGTACACACTTAGAGGGGTTTTGAGAAGCTTTGTAGGGAATCTAATTATTTCTCCTCCACAAGAGAATAACTACAGGCTTGAAAAAAAGCAAGTCCGTAGCAAGTCCAGTGAGGAACCCACTAATGCTGGGATGAGCCTCAAGAATTTCAGAGTCAGTGTATTTTCATTTCCTTATTCCATACTTTTTCTTCTATAAGATTATTTTCTGTGTAATTTCTCTGCTGTTCCTTAGAAACATGAGAAATTATTAGAATGGCCAGCTCATAGCATATAATACAGGATATTTCCATCCCCTTCCTGAGCAGTTTCACATTTAATTGCAAGAACTAATGTCCAACTATGTCAAATGAAGGGATTTTTTTTTATAGTAGTATCATGGAGATAACACCTTTTTCTAAACTGCAAAGCAGAAGCATCTTTCCTGTGTATCCTTTAGTGTATTCAGAAACAGGTGCATCCAAAATAGACATGGGAATGTAGCATAATAACAATTTTGGAGCTGTTGAACTGTAGGAAAATCAATACTCTAAAGTCAGTTTTAACCACGAACAGGGCAAAAGAGAAAAGAAAATACACCAAAAATATTAGGGAGCAAGAGAAGCTGGCAGCTGTTTTCAGCACAAGGAAGGGAACATCTTGTACTTCCCTGAGAAACCTAAGGAGATTCTAGCCTGTGCAAAGTCCTAAATATCACAAGTACTTTTCAGAAATATATGTGTGCACTTGTATTCCTTAGGGAAGTTGCTGTTTTACTGATGTACACTGAAGGTTAGAACTATGTCCACTGAAGTAAAAGAAAGGATGTGTTCTGACTTAAAATGGGGTTAAAAGTTTTTCTGAGTAATTTCCACTGTGGTTTATTGCAAGTAACAGCGATGCTTCCTACAGAGTAAAATGAAGTTTAGAAATGCTTGGGATGCTATTTAAAATATTATCACTGAATAATTACATTTTAGACTGCTGATGCTATGTGCAATCTGGGAGAATGGACAGGTTTTGTGGAATGCTGGAATTACAGGGCAGTGTGGATACTACAAGAGTGGCCTAAGTTACACTCTAGGAAACAAATGTTCTTGTTGCTTTCATAGGCAGTGACAAGTTTTTCTGTACAGGGAGGATATTGTACAGTAAGATGAGTTGGGTTAGACCTCTCTAAATCCTGGTGTAAGTACATCTGGTGTGCATGAAGAGTGACCACACAGTTGCTATGAGTATCCTATAGGAAAGCCCATCCCAACCAACTGGACTAAATTCCTGGTGCTAACTGCTCCCTGCCTGAGAAAACACCCAGCCCAAGCAGCTCCAGAGGCTGCTTCCCCACCAGTGTCTTTATGATTCATGCAAAGGATGCTTTGACTTGCTTGGGGATATAATTTTCCTTTAAATTCATCCTTTCAAATATTTAACTTTGAGGAGTCTCCTAACTTTGCTCTTCTTTCTATCCCTGAGTTTGGTTCCTAACATGTGCTTGTAGCCACTTTAGTGTGGTAACTCTTAACTAAATGAATGTGTGGCTGTTACAAATTTGCCTTTGTATGAAAATATTTGCAATACAGAGCATATAACTTTTCTTCATTTTAAATCTCTTCGTAATGGTATTTTTGAAGTGGGAGATGTTAAGCTCTTTATTGAGATCACCCAATTGCTGTTTTACTCTGATTATAATTACTTTCTTTTTATAAATTGCCACCATATTATTGAATGTACATTGGTAAGGGAATTTGCACTTTGGCTGGCAGGGGAAATGTTGCAGGTGTGAACTGTGATGTGTAATAATCTTCACAAGAGCTGTATGATATCTTTTTGACAGTTTTTCATCAAAGCTGTGCTCTTATTGAAATAGAAATGTTAGGGAAAATGGATTATTCTGACAAATGTTGATAGGAAAAAGTTGAAACATTAACTTTTGAGAATCGATTCATTTTCTTTTGACTTGAAATTTTAGCATCAGCTATTGGTATACTTAATATCATATGCACATATAATTTGCATTTAAGATTTTGTTCATCTTGTCCAAATCTCTTTCTCTGCTCTAAGACAAGGTTAAGTAAAACTTTCTTGGCAGATGTCCCCCAAACTATTCTTGAAATGTTTGTCTTTAGCCTCCAAAAGTCATCTATTCTAGTGGTTTTAGATTTTTTCCAATCCAGATAAAAAAAATGTGCAATATTCAATTTTAAAGAGGAAAATCTTTAAGTTGTAGGCCCACTCAACACTATCTTGACTCTTTTAGGCAGTGATTCCTTCATGTTGTGCAAGCTAAGTAGAGACAGATTTAGGTTTTATGAAAGTCAGGTTTTCCTGGGAAACTAAAAACCCCTCAAACAAACAAAAAAAGAAACTGAAAAAAATCTCTTGGTTTTGTGGAGTTCTTTGTTAAAATAAGTCTCATTTGTATGTGTGAAATTACCACTGAAGTGTTACCAGACATTCAAAAGTTTGATTCAGGATTTAGGTTCTGCTTTTCTCCATTGGGGTATAAAATTAATTGTTCATTTCAGCATTTCCTGTGCTTTCCTTGCTGTCATTAATCCTTCTAATTACATTCTGTTTTCTTCTGCTTGAATGTGGCTAGGACACTTCATTTCCCTTCTCTTATTCTTTGTGCTGCCTTGCACAACTACCCTAAGATGATTCCTTTTGGAAGTCAGTGAAATAGTTTTGTTTGGTTTCCCCTCGCCTTCACAAAATGTTCTGATTACAACTACAGCCACCATCAAAACTTAGACTTGCACAATTGCAGCTCTAGGAAATCTGATTCTGAACCAGCCTTGCAGATTGAGGTCTCCTGCATTTCTGGGGGTGTGGAGTGAAAGAACATAAATCTGTGACTTCATGAAATTTGCCACTGTAGCTTAAATTCAGGGGTTCCAATGGGAAATCTGAAATACTAATGTGAAAATTTAGGAGAAATATCATATAAGAGAAACTATTAACCCCATGTGGCTGTTTTCTGCCTGCTCCCTCTAGAGGTAAGACTCATTCACATAGAAATTTGCCCATGTGTGTGCAATGACAGATTCACCGTGAGGTAAGCATATGGGCATGGATATTTGATTACAAAGTGCATGTTGCATTCTAAGTTTGTGAGCTGGCTGATTCCTTCATAATTTGTAATGTATCAGTCAGTCATAATGGCTGCCCCAAAATGGCTTCTGACAGGCTTCTCTGGCTGCATCTGTTAATAAACATGTTTCCTTACTTTATGTGACATAAGGTGCAACTCTGCAGGTTTTAAAAAATATGGAGGTGATGTCAACCTAATGGCTAATTTTCTGTAGTCTTGTCGGTAATTTTCTGAGGCATAATATTTAGCATTTTACAAATGGTGTGTTGGTAGTTATCTCTACCACTATATCTAGTTATATCTGTTGCAGACTGCGAGGTGATTAAATCTAGGTTGTATACCCTGCCACATATATAACTTGTGCCATATATATAACTTGTGCACTGTTACTTTTAGTAGAATGCATGGTGGTCACATAAAAGGACTCAGGGAAAAAAAAAATTAGTGATGTCAGAATGAGGTTTACTAAAAGCATTTTAGTAAATGCTTTTAAATTTTCAGCTACAGACAAAAAAAAAATTCAATATATGATAATTTTTTTTAATAACTGCTTTATTTTCTTAAAGGAAAAATTAAATCATACAGCTTTTTTGAACATATATATGTAGTAGCATACTTGATTTTGTGTTTTCTTATTGAAAATAGCTAGCATTTTAAAGGCTGTTGAAGAGCTCTAGGCTATATTTAAACCTAGGATTAATGCATATTCTAATCCCCAACATGCCTTTGAAAATATCAAACAGCATTTATTAAGTAGAGAAATATAAACATGAGGTCGCATTTCTCGTTCTGCAGTCATTAACAGATCAAATTGCAAAAACAATTTCTGACCATGAAACAGAGGAAACAGTTACATTTCTGTTTTCACAGTAGCTAGAGTTGAGCTAAGTTGTCCTGATGAAATACTCCTGGTTTGGAATAAAAGATTATTGAAGTAATCCAGATTTTAGGGCATGCATCTCTCTCTCCCAGTTGCTGCTGAAGAATTACAAAGATAATTGTTTTGATTTCATCATTTGCCATTTTAGCACAAATAATATTATGCTTAATAGTAAATCAAGATGACCTGGCAGTTAAATATTCAGGTTGAACAGATAAAAGAGAGATAAAACACTGTAATGAGGTCAAAGCAAAATCTCATTTTGATTGAACTGCAATGAAAGGTGGAAGGAAAAAAAGGAAGAAGGAAATTCAAATGTTCATTTCGGGAGGGGGCTTTGGTGTTTTTTTTTTAAGGAACAAAATAAAACTAAATTTATTTGAACTTGTATAGGAGTTCTAACTGGATATGTTCTGCTTTTTATGGCTGAGTATTAACTCTGAATATTTCTGTTTTATTTGGTACTAGCAGGAGAAACTGTGCTGGTGATCAGTAAATATTAGTGACAAAATGCTGTCTGTTCATAAATTCATTATTTTATGTGTTAAATTTTTACACAGAAAAACATTCCACACAGCATTTATTGCATTTAATGGGGCAAAAAATAAAAGTTGAAATAATAGATTATAGTGGATTTTTAAAAGTATTTGTGTTTTGGGTAATCTCTAAACTTGTGCATCTGTTCTGATTTCAAACAAACCCAATTTTGAAACGTTATAACACCTGCAAGTATAGTTCCCAAGCACTCCAGTTCATTTTCTTGTCACTGCAGGAGACATTTGTTATTGGCAATCTCAGAGGAAGGCTATAGTCTTGAGTGGGAAATGAAAAAGGTAATTTTCATTAAAATACAACAACTTACTTGCATGAAAATTGGAGACTACAGCCAATTCAGCCATGTAAATAAAACAGATGTTTTCTTGTGATAAAACCAGGAAAACATGGCAGAGAATTAAAAGACCTGACTTTATCCTTGCTTGAATGATTATGCAGATTGCAGGCCAGTGAAATAACAGATTCAGAGCACATTCCTAGTAACTCTTCAACATATCCCTCTATATTGGGGTCTCTAAACGAGCTTTCCAACCCATGACAGGCAGCTCATCTCTCCTATTATAAATGATGATCCATCTACAGTTAATGACAGAGAATGAAGTCCACTAGAAATATGAACAGTGGCACAAGGTATTCAAAACTTGTTCTGGGAAATGTCTGGATGGTATTTAAAAGTTTAAATACTTCTGATTTTAGGTGGTTGGCCTTTTGACAAAAAAAAATCAGTGAGGGCAGATACTTTTCAAAACTTGCTTGAAACTTATTTGAAAAAGGGATTTTGAAAATTTTCTCAAAAATCATTGAATTTTTCCATCAAAATCTATTAGGGGATACTTTCAAGCAGAATTGCTCAATATGTATTTGTTACCCCAGGACCGTGTGTGAAGGATCATAGAATTGTGTGGGTTGAAAAATATCTCCAAGATCATTGTGTCCAATCATTAACCCAGAACGGCCAGGTCCACCACTAAACCATGTCCATAAGCACCACATCTACATGTCCTTCAAATTCCTCCAGGGATGATGATTTAACCACTCCCTCTGAGCAGTCTGTTCCAGGGCTTAACCCTTTCTGTCAAGACACCTTTTCTAATATCCAACCTAAACTTCGCTGATTTGGAAATAGAGGGTTTAAGTTTTAATTTTTAATATGGGATTTAAGGTTTTAAGCTAAGTTAGAGCTTCATGTAGTTTTTTCTATTTACTTCTCTCCCCTTGCCTAGGTAATGATAAGGTTAGAATTAAAAGCAGAGTCACAACACAAGAGACAGTGGAACAGGGAGAGGGAGACAGCAAGCGGCATCCTAGACAGGTTAGCATCTCACAAAATTAAACAAGTTTGTGGTTAAGCAGTGTTTATAACAGAGTGTTCTTAGGTCTAAGGTGATGATAAGACTCCAAAAATGCCACCAGAAGACCCCACGTGGGGTGGGGATCTGGGCGGAGATGGATGTTGACTATGCCAACTAGTTAATGATGTAATGTAGATGTTTATTCATAGAGTAGTTTTGCATGTGTATAATCTATGTCCATTTAAGCTTTGCTTCATGTGAGGGGGGTGACAGGGAATGGAAGGGGTGAAAATCCTTTCTGTTTCCCCTTGGGAATAAATTTTTAAATTTTAGAGCTTGCAAGCTTTGAAGTTTCTTTAGATCATCTGCTCATCAAATACAAATTGGCACCCCATCAAATCATCCCCCAACACAACTTGAGGCCGTTTCTTGACCTATCACTTGTTATTTGGGAAAAGCTTGAAAACCACGGAAGCATGAAGTACTGCTCAGAAGGGAAAAGCTAACACCTTGCCTTCCCCTGACAGGCAGGGATCTCCACTCCAGCTCTGCTCCCAAGGCATGGGGGTGTCACAGATCTGCCTCAGGTGTTGCTAAGGGTGGTGTTTGTGCCCTGACTGGGATCACTGGGTGGGACCTCAGGGCCCTTGCGGAGCCCTGTCACAGCCACTGCCCCGGCTGAGGACCTGGCAGCTGCAGCCAGCTGTGGGGGCACTGTTCCCTGTGGCTCCCAGACTCCTGTGCATTGTTGTGGGGAGGGAAGTAGCAGGATGCACATGCCAGCAAAAAAGAGAGGTTTTTTTGTTTTTTTTTTTTAAGAAAAAAGGACAGCAAGATAAGGCATATGTTATTCTTGAAATGAAAGCCGGTGTTTTATCTGTGTGGATTCACCAATTTTGATTAAAACTAAAACCACTGATAGCAGTGGAAGAGAGAGGCTGTGTTGCCCCACACAAAGCAAAAGGTGAACATGGAGACAAATAAATAATGCAGTTGTAGATAGTTTTGAAGGCCACACTCTAGGTACTTTATCACAGTCTTTAACTTGACTCATTCTTTTTTCTTCTGTTAGTTTTTAGGGCCAGTTATGTTGCCAGCTCAGCAAAAACAGGTTCAACACAAAAATCTTCAAACAGATTTATATTCATGTAAGTGTTTTATTTAATCACTGCACTTTCTGGGGCCAAGGTCTAAAATACAGAATTGGTGTACTGTGTTTTTTAGAAATATTAGATATGGTATAAATTTTAATGACAAAAAGCTCTTTTAACTGATGTTAACAGCATCTCACAACTCTGAAACACCATATCACTTAAAGCATGGTTTGCACATGCCATTTAAAGATTTTGGCGTACCCAGGAAAAATATTTAAAAAACCTTTGGAAGATGAATACAGAAAGACATACTTTTCAGAGTTGTCAGTGGAATTTTTTTTATGTTGTATAATGACATATTGTATGTATACCTTCTCCCCTTGATATATTTTTTGAGAAGAGAAGTAGTGGTTTGAAGCTGGAATAATTGAAAGTCAGTTTGAAGCTAAACTTAAAATATTTTTTGTTCCACTATCAACAGCAATAACAATTCCTCAGTAGTATGTTGACTTTTGGAGTAAATGCGTTTAGAAAAACTGGTTGGACATCTGATTGGTGACAAGACAAAAGGAGAGAAGGTTTACTTCATTTTCACTTCTAGAAAAAATTGGAAATGGAAAGATTATTTAATCACTACCACTGTATTGGAAATGGAAAGATTATTTAATCACTACCACTGTCACCAATGGAATACAGTTTATCAGATTGTTACCTTGGGTAAAATATGATAAAGGTTATCCTGTAAACAGATTATTTTACTATGGGTTTAAAAGATCCTTCAGATATATAGTCATAACTAAAATCAAGGGTATATAGGTGACTTTGAAAGTTTACTAAACACTTGCCATTACTGATATTAATACATTTTTAAGTATTCCAGGTCTGTTTTATGTGGAAGATTTCAAAAGTGTGGATAGTATTTTTAACTCTGACCACCAAGCATGACCTTTGAAAATATATTTCACTGGGGGAGTGGGATAGGGGAGGTCGAAAACACAAAAAATCTCTGTAAAAGGAAAAACTTTGAGGGGATTTTGAAGCATGACATTATATTGCAGAGACTTAGTTGGACACCTATGTTTTTTGTCTGTGTATGGTCTTTGAACTATATTACAAAGATCATATATCACATTTCATGTAATAGATAACTAACACTTAATTGCTAGTGACCTGATACTATTAAATTGGGACATTTTACCATGTTAAATGCTATGTTTAATTTTTATGTGTTTTGCTGCTCTCTTATGCATCACTTTTTTTAAATTAAATGAAGGCATTGAAGAGGGTCTAATTGTTAAGGATATGAATTGAAAAACAAATACTTATTTAGGAATCGCTCTTTGGAAAGGCTCTCTTATTCTGATTTATAAGAAGATGGCAATGACACTGTCAAATACAAATTACCAATTCTTTCCTCCAGATCAGTTCTTTCTGCTTTCAAATAGATTCTTAAAAAGAGTAAGACAGTTCCAAATACTCAATCTTGAATCATAGTTCATTTTGTACCACAGTTACCCCTGAATAAGTCAGTTCGTAGGCAAAACTATGAGATCTCAGGAAAACAGTTTAGTCTGATAGAGAATGTTGCAATAAGTTTTGGAAGAAAACCAGACGTCTAATAACATTAAAGCATGGCAGATAAATAAAGGAGAGATTAGTGGTATTTAAAGAAATATGTGAAGTACATGCAATTATTTTTGAAAGAGCCTTTTTATTAAGGCAGAGAAAGAGGGCAAATTATTGGCTTTGAATGTCAGTGTGTAAGAAGAATACAGCAAATTGAAGTAGACACAGTTGCTATTAATGCCTGAATTTAATTTTTTTCCCTGTTCCATTTGTTAATTTTGTATGTCAGGCTTTTTTTTAACAGCAATGCAACTAAGTATTTGGTGAAACTTTTTTTTAATGTGTTCTAAGTGGAGCATAAAAATGGCAGAGAGGTGGTAAAAAATAATCTCTGCTTGATACTGGGTTTTGAATACAGTTTTAATGTTGAGTTCTTTGGTTTTTCATGTATAAAGTACCCCTGCCTTGCCATATAGCACCATTGAAATGCAATCATTGTAAAATCTGCATGCTAAAATGCATAATAATCAACAAAAAATCAGGTCTTTTGTTACTATTCCTTATTGCTTTATTGTTTATTTACATGGGATTAAAAGAGGTAGATGATATTTTTATATAGTATATATTACACATAGAAGAATAGGATCTTTTTAGATACAGCAATCTCAGGTAAGATTGGGCCTATCTATCTATTTCTTTCTCACCTGCTGCTGGAGTTCCAGTTACTCTTCTGGCAGTCCTGTCTCTTAAAAAATCTGTCACTCTTTTGGAATAAAGCATAATTGCTTTTAGCAATCTTGCTTTTCTCTGTCAGGATTAAGAGGTGAAAGCGGCAATAGCTGCATATTAATGCCTTTATTGTGTATAAGACATTTGGGTACTCTTGCTTTACCATGGCAACATATTGCCATTTAATAGTACTACTGGCTGCTGTCAGTAATAGAGAGTCATGCTCATAAATTATCAAGGCTAGCAACGCTACTGACTGCTTGTGTAACCTGGAGGGCTGAGTGGAACTGTAAAAAAATTACAACAGTCATGTCAAGCAATGCTGACTGATGAAGTATGGAGCAAGTAGAGTTTGAAGCCACTGGCATAGCCATGATGTTTTTGAGCATCATCTGTTCCATTTAAGTTGGTGGTATAAGGGAACACTTAGAAGAGTGACGATAATTGTAGCTGAAAAGACCACAGTGATTTCTTTTCCTAACACAGGAAATAAGAGGATTCCTGGGTTTTTTCAGTTATCACAAAAATGCAGATGTTCTGATTCTAGACTTCGTAAAGTTTCTGTCTGGATCCGAGAGCACTGTAATCCATGTGTTTTAATTATGTGAGATAAGAAATCATCCCAACAGCTCCTTCCACCTGGTGATCCAGGTTGTGCTAGTAATCCTTAGTTAGATCTAGGAGTGAGTTTTAAATATGTACAAGAAAACACAGACTAGGCAAGATGTATTGAACTTTGGCTTTTGCAATGAATATTTAACACAGATGGATTTGAAATGGGTTCATTTTTTTTCAATGCGTTATGTTAAGCACAAAGGAGAAATCAAAGAACAAACATATATTAGGCGATTGGCCAGAAAGACCATGTGTATGGAGTTATTGCTGGACTTCTAAATTCATATCTAGGGACAGAGATCTAAATGACCTAATTTTTAGAAGTACTGAGCAACCCCAGGCACAAGAGAACTGATGGTTTACAAAGAAGAAAGGGATTGGAAGCATAAATTTGGATCCCATAAAAGGGAAGGCTGTTTTTTCACTTTTGCAATTCCACAAATTAACATTCCGGCAATTGTACAGAGTTTTGGAAGAATCTTAAATCCTCTAAATGAAAATATTGGTTCAGTGGGAATAGTCACATTCCAAAGGATATTTATTTTCTGTTTCACAAAGGATTTCACCATTGGATGAGCAAGTGTACAATGTTAAGATCACACATCTTATGTTCTTGCATTTATTGCTCTTCATTAAGGCTACCTTCTTCATCAGAGTTTGATTCTAGTAAATATTCTCTCCCTTCCTCTTTACTTTCCTCCTTCCTTCCCTGTTAGAGAAGTAATTTAAAATTATATATAATTTGTTTCCAAGTGGGTTTGTTTTTTCCTTTTTTTTTTAAATATACTAAGTCTCTCCACCTGTTTTTCAATTTACTAAAATAAAAAGACTAAATTATGAAGCTTATGTTTGGAGTTGGACGAGCATTTAGGTAAAAATTAGTGTAGTTGGTTATTTAGATAGACAATACCACAGACTTTAATTCCCATATTTTGTTTAGTATGTACTTTTTCCTTTCAAGAATTTGCAACTAAAACTATCTATATTGACAGAGACTGATGTTCTTTTCCTTAGAAAGCAAAAACGTGAGACTAAAATAACTTATATGGCATGTGAAAAGCACTTTCAGTTGGGTTTTATAACATTTCAATTCTTTGTGCTACAGAAGATCATGTTGAGTGGAATCACACAGCACATACAGGATGACCAGGTGATCAGACCCAGCTACCATGGGTTTAGAAAAGGATCTCCTTTTATGACCAGATGACCCACCTGGTGGATGAGGAAAAGGCTCTGGATGTTGTCTTACTGGACTTCAGCAAAGCCTTCGACACCATGTCTCACACAGCATTCTCCTGGAAAAGCTGGCAGCCCATGGCTTGGACAGGTGCAGTCTTTGCTGGGTTAAATACTGGCTGAATGGCCAGGACCAGAGAATGGTGCTGCTTCCAGATGGTGGCCAGTCACTAGTGGGGTTCCCTGTTTAATATCTTTGAGATGAAAGATTTTATGCAGGTAGCCCCAAAATGCCAGAAAGTGGAAAGATTGTAGGAAAATTTATTTCCAAAGCTGAGAACTAGACTCAAGAGAACTTTAAACTTAATGCTGTTAAACACCAGGCCTGGGAAAAGACACGCCCCTGTTCTTCTCGGGGCTTTTTATTGTTTCTCCTGGCATCCCCCTCCTGCTGTGTGAGCCTTCTGAAAAGTCCGCAGAACTTACCTTCTTCTCATGGCAGGGAGCCAGCCACAGTGGAATGCAGGGAAAGAAAACAGATAAATGCACTCCTGGGACAGATGCTGCTCAATAGCAACTGAATATGAACCAGCAGAACGCCCAGGGAGCCAAGAGGGCCAGTGGCACCCTGGCTTGTATCAAAAATATTGTGGCCAGCAGGACCAGAGCAATGATCCTCCCTCTGTGCTTGGCACCGGTAAGGATGCGCTTTGAGAATTGTATCCAGTTCTGGGCCCTCACTATAAGAAAGGCATTAAAATGCTGGAGTGAGTCCAAAGAAGGGCAATGGAGCTGGTGAGGGGCCTGGAGTACAGGTCTTAAGAGGAACAGCTGAGTGAGCTGGGACTGTTGAGTCTGGGGAAGACGAGACTCAGGGGAGACCTTACCACTCTCTACAACTACCTGAAAGGAGGTTGTAGCCAAGTGGAGGCCAGACTCTTCTTCTAGATAACTAGCGACAGGACAAGAGGACATAGTCAAGCTGTTTCAGGGAAGGTTTAGGTTGGACATCAGGAAGAATTTCTTCGTGGACTGCCCAGGGAGGTAATGAACCAGCTGGACCAGCACTGGATTCAAGAAATGACTGGACATGGCACTTATTGCCTTGGTCCAGTTGACAAAGTGGTGATTGGTCAAAGGCTGGACTTGAAGATCTTGGTGGTCTTTTTGAACATTTTTTAACACTTTTTAACAGTTGTCTTTACAAAATCTGTAACTAGGCAAGTTATTTGTAGAAATTTGAGATAATATTTATTGCTGGGTAGGATAAATACAAAATACATGGGTTTTTTTAAATACATAAGCCAAATTTCCTAAGCTTAGGTTTCTATTGCTTAAACTATGGAGGAGAATTTTTAAAATGTAGAATTGAGTGAAAATACAGATATGTAACTGTTGAGGTTGCTCAGACTCTTTCAATTTTGAGTCAGCTGGCACTATGACATAGAAACCAAATTTGGAGAAATTAATGTTGATGGTTGATGTCTTATGGTGCTGATGTGACTATTGTGCTTTTTTGCCCAGAACTAACCTCAACTGCTGTAAGCTTGTTTGGATCTATAGCATAGTCCAGATACAGACGTGTCCTAAACCCAGGAAAATTAGGTAATTTTTCTGCGTTAAATGCTGTTAGAAAACTATGTGACTTTTTTTGCATTCTTGGTTATCTAGATATCTTTGAAAATTTTTTTTGTGTTTGATTTTTGACACAGTCACCAAGTGAAGGAGGGGCAGGCACTGATCTCTTCTCTGTGGTGACCAGTAACAGGACCCAAGGGAATGTTTAGGTTAGATATTATGAAAAGATTCTTCACCCAGAGGGGGTTTGGGCACTGGAACAGGCTCCCCAGGGAATGGTCACAGCACCAAGCCTGACAGAGTTAGAGAAGCATCTGTATGATACTCTCAGGCACAAGGTGTGACTCTTGGGGATGGTCCTGTGCAGGGCTAAGGGCTGGACTCAATGATCCTTGTGGGTCCCTTGCAACTCAGCAGATTCTGCAATTCTGTGAAGCGACATTATGGATTAAATAGCTAAGAGGTTAAGAGGTGGGAAACTAAAATAACAAACTCTGTTCAGCCTTGGCAGTACACAGGAGTGAGCTGACATGATGAATGTAAACAAACAAAACCTGTGTTTTATGTTTTCTTTACTACTGGTTACTCTTGTTACAACAAAAGGCAGTTGAAAGATGTTTTTAGTAATAAAAACATCTATCTTCTGAGGAGCTTTCACCTGATTTGCTGACTGGGTTTATGGAAGTGCATTAAACCATGGTACAGTAAGGTGTATAACGTGGAATATATCTGAACTGTCTATGACATGCTTTTTACACATCATCCAAACTTTGTTAAGGTTCCTTTAAATGTCAGGGAATGAGGGCTTTGCCTCAGTCCACTACCATGGTTGGAAGTCTGTTGAAGAGGCAATTGCTGCAGTTGTTCGAAGAATACTTTAGTGAGACTCTCTGCAGAAGTCATTTTAATACTTTCCCATGGATTAACTCTGTGGTGTTCTGTGATTTAGAAAACTCAACAGCCTTAATCTTCTGACCTGGGTGGCTTGGTACACATTCTAGACCTGTATTTTAAAGTGAAAAGTAACATTACAACCAAAGAGGGTCACGAGATTCTGTTTTTGTTAAACTTACTAGGTTTTTTTCTTGGCTTCAGACTAACACTTCACTGAGCTGATCTGAATGCTTAAAAGACAGTTTGAATATCTAAATGTATATATTCTGTGAAATTTGGTTACTTCCTCTTATCCACTAAAATGTCTCCCATGTATGTATACTTGTATCGAGGGAATGCCTTTTTTGTTTCATTTGCATAGTCCCTAGCAAAATGTGGTATGATACTAGCCTGGGGCTTTTGAGTGGTATCATAACTCAAAAAATGAGTAAATATTGTGTTTGGTTTAACAATT
>WEIV01023907.1:20359-35617 GCA_013390005.1 Calyptomena viridis
CCTGGTCCCAGCTCTCAAGCATATCTCCAAGCACAGGTGCAAATGTGCTCTGTTTCCTCATTGCTCCAAGTTTGTTCAGGCAGGCTCTTCTGAATTTACAGAATGTCTTATGAATACAAATAAATTTTAGCATGCTTTCACTGTTATTCTGTAGTAAAAGTCAAAAAAGTGTTTGTGATTATCAAGAAATACTTAGTGACATCAAGTTCTACCCAAAGTATTGTGTGCTCTTNCAGTTTGCTTTGATGCGATTTTCAAGCCCTTGGATTTGAGGAAACAAATTTTCTTCTCTCCATTTTGGGACAAAATTGGAAGTTGAAGTGTTGAGATCATCTGTTTCATACTTTAAATCACTTGTACTAATACAAGTGTATTTGCATGCTAATAAATGCTGAAAGACTTTGCAAGGGAGTTAGAAAAAAATCTATGAGAATCATACACACAAACTTGATTGACATGATTAATGGGCTATTGTTTGTAACACAATGGAAAGTGCAAAACCATAAAACAATGATTAAAAATCTCTGAGTATTGTATTGAATACCTTAAAAGTATCGCAGGCCAGATTTAAGATCATAATTGTCCTGGAAAAAGTGTTAAAGTGAATCTGACAGGTTGATTAATGTATTTGAAATTTTTAAAGAAGAGCAGAATGCTGGAATAGTGGTTTTGAGAAAAAAATAGAAGGATGTTGGGCACACCAGGTCAGGCTGTATTGCAACACAACAAGGGATGCATTACTTATTTATTTGGTAATAAAGACTTGTATAGATGAAAAAAAAAAGTTATATTCAATGCATCTTCAGATGCAGATTATGGTCTTGCATAGAAATCTTGATCCTGTAAAGCATTTTAAATATGTGCTTCAGACACATGTTTAAGTATTTTTGAGATTTATGGAGCCTTGTAATGCGTGTAGATTGAAGCAAACATTTAAGTACTTTCCACCAGGGAGGGAAGGACTTAAAAAGAATGACTTTTGAAAAAGTAGGCTGTGAAACAATATTTTAAAGTTTACCAAATAAAGACACGTGAAAAAAACTTATTTGCTATATTGAAATACGTGTCAGTCTCCCCATGTTTTGAGAAATTACATTGTGTATTGCTTTGCTGATAAAGAAACACAAATAATTTCTTAAATATAATAGGAAGTATTTTGTCCTTTTTCATATTTTGGTCTGGATTTGCTCATCAGATACTTTTATGGCCACCAGCCATTGAAATAGAGATATCAATAGGCAGCTACTGTATTTACTTAATGTTCTTTTCTAAATTATTTTATAATTTGTATGAGAATGCTGTTAGATAGATAACACCAAAAAAGCAATTTGTTGCTTGTGTGATTACATGGGCCATTAAGATTACTTGGATTTCAACAGCCCCTGGAAAATGAAGATCTACACTTTTTTAAGTTTGGAGAACCATTGCTTTTTTTTTTTGAGTCTGTACTATACAACATAAGTGATACTGGAATAAGCATGTGGTCTTCTGTGGCAGCTGAGCTTCTGGAGTATATTGATCTACACTGGTTCCAGCATTTAGAACTGGATATGATAATCAAATAGTTATTTTTTCAAGACCTATGAGCAAAGGTAATATTGTCGTTCAGCTGCACACAGATCTTAAGAATACATTAGTCTTTTTAACACTGTGAAAAATTAAAATGGGAACAGGTCTGAAGAATGATTTTTTGAAGACTTCCTTCAAAAGTTATTCAAAGTCCATGAATTATTTGAATATTTGTGGNAAAGTTATTCAAAGTCCATGAGTTATTTGAATATTTGTGGTCAATGCAGGTGGATTTTTTTGTCTGAAGAGGAGAAAAAGTAACCTTTCAGTGCTACAAAATACATATTATAAAGAAGATAAACTATTTTGTGGGGTTCTGCTTAAAATTAAATTGAAAAATATTCCAAAAAGACTTGTGTACAAGGATATGTACCATGCAAATATAAGGTGCAGGATTTTAAAATTTAAAAAACCTCAAAAACCAGAATCAACCAAACATTATTTTTCCAAGCTGATCTCAGGGACTTACTGATATATTAATTGGTTGGGGAGAGAAAGTGCAGATTTTCAAAGAAGAAAAAGTAAACACAGAAATGGTGTGTGGACTACTTACATTAAAATAATCAGGAAGACATATTATTGCCATGTTAAGACTGGCGGTTGAGAGAAAATCCTACATATTTGGGCAAGGCATAAACTCTCTTGCTTCTAAAAAATTATCACCACCCACACACCCATTCCTCAACAGAAGAATCCAAATGAACTCAACCTAATTTAACCTTTTTCTTGTGGACAGGAGCAGTTCTCCTATCCAGAGAGAACAAATGTCTTCCTCACCATACTATGTTATTTGCAGGACTTCAAATGCTACCTAGAAAAAGAAGAGGGGCCCAATAAAGAGAATTTAGTTTTCTGCAAATAAAAAGCTTCAGCTAAAATTTGGGGAAAAAAACCCAGATGATTACAGATTAATTAATTCCATGTTTATAAATCATATGTACTCTTATTTTATTTTGCATCTGTCACTTTATATTTATTCAAGAATGTAACCTAAACTTCTGAGTCCAGGATAGTCCTTGGAGCAAACTGCATCCAAAGAAACAGGCCTCATTTCTGAAGCATAATTGGATTTGCAAGTCTAATCATGACTTTGATTATCACTTTAAAAGGATCTGTTGATCTAAAAGATCTGATAGAAAAGGTTGCTATATAATGAGTTGCCTTGTCATTAGTATAGAAAAAAAAAGATTTGTTTCATACTATAATTTGGGAAGTGGGAAATGCTTTTTGTCACACAAGAAAACATTACTTCTCTTAGTTATTCTTCTTGTGTTCATATGGAGCAAATAAGGAACTTCTCTCCAAGTGCTAAATCCTTATCCTCTGAGAAGAATAGCTGTGAGTGTGCTGAACATCTTACAGGACCTGTGTCTTAATTATATTAACATTTGTCTCACTTGTAAATTATGCAATGATGCCATTGACAGTCACCTTCTAGCTCTACCTCTGGTTTGGTATAAGATGGAAAGTCCCCTTTACCAAGGAACTGTGTAAAAATATCTTTTTGTGTTACCTTTGTTGGAGCCAAACATTCAGAAAATGTTCTTGAATGTTTTTTATTGCTAGAATGATCACGACTGCAGTTGGATTCACAAAGTGAATTCCCTTTTCTCGAAAGTACAGAGGACAGGCTAGTGCTGGGAGCAGCTGTTGGAGGATTTATATTCCCAGCTCAGTGAACTTGCAGAAAGTCACTGAACCACTCTGTGCCAATCTTTAGTGACTGTTGTGACAACTATCAAGTTATGTACTCAGCTTCCAGGGGTATGGAGATGGTTTAATTAATGAGTTGGTAATGCACTTTGAGATCCACTCATCTGACCTTTCAACCTGTACTTTCAGAGCACTTGTCCCTGTCTTTATCTGTGTTCAAACTGATGACAGCCGTCTCCTCTTGCTGTCTCCTCACCATGTCATCTCAAGTCTGTTTGCTGTGCTTTTGCTGTCTGGCCAACTTTTCTGTCCACTTTATTTCTCTACTGCTTTTTCTTTCTCCACTGCATTAAGCACAGGTGTCTTTATTGTCACCTGAATAGCTATTGAGTCTCAATGACCTTTAGGTTTGCTTTTGTATGGCAAACAACCCCCAACCCTCTGTTCTGAGAATGTGCAGTCTTGGGCATATTACTTCCCACAAAAAGTAGGTCATGCTACCCCTCATACTTTGAAGGAATCTTTTTGTACACTGCTCAGCTCCTCCCCCCACCTCCTTTACCCATTGTTCTCTCCTGGGCTTCAAGTCAGAAAAATGTTGCATCACTACAGACTCATACAAAGGAGTTGTTGCATTGATTTTTGAGTTGTGCATGTGCTAAAAGACATAGCAGTAAGATGTTCAACCTGCTATATATTTTAGCCCTTAAATATGTAGTGGAAAGTGTGGGCTGGTTAGGATTTTGGCTCTGCATTGTTTAGTGGGGTATAGTGAATAATACTATAGACCAATTGCGCTTCCTCAGATTGCTCCTCATCTGCTTCTCTACTCACTTATTAGTACAGTATAAACCTAATTTCTTTTTGTTACTTTAAAAATTCCTTCAACACCAAAAACTTGTAGCATAAGGAAAAATCTTCTTTAATTCCCTATGTAGAATTGCAATTTTTGTTAGCAAGCAGAGTAAAAGAAGCAGTTTCCGAGGTTTGTTATGTATTTCTTGTGTGTTTTTTAGATATGTGTATGAGCTTTTACAAAAATGTACTTGGAGGAAGGAATTCTTTGAAGATTTATTTTCAAATTTAACAACAGTGAATAAAATGTTCTTGAAAGATAGCAAGCAATATGGAAAATGCATTTTTTATGCAGAACAGTCCAAGTCAAGTAATACTGCCTGTAATGCTACAGCTTTTATCACGGTAAAGCCTTGATTATTTGCACTGGAAGGAACTCAGGACAAAATCATTTGGTCTGTATATTTATCTGTTTTGATTAGCAAGCCTTGCTCTTCTAACAAATTGTTTCTAGCCATATGGTCAATAAATGTAACTCTCCTAGAATGTCTTCATCCAAGACTGCAAGGAACTGCATCACAGGATGATAAATACCTCAGAAAGGATATTAACAAGTAATTAAAATAAACAAAGACAGAGAAATAAAACACCTAGTCGAAGGGGGGAGGTGAAGTAGAAAATATCTAGCATGATGGTGAAGCCTAGCTGGAAGAATATGAGAAGTAAAAGTATCTATAAAACATTTATGAGAATTTGTAGTAAAAGTTGCTTCACTACAAAACATTTTGCTTGCTATTCCAGAATGACAGAGAAAGGAGATATTGTGAACTTTCCACATGACTGATAAAACTATATGCTGAAATGAATGTCTAAATTAATATGTGTGCCCATACAAATTATTGTGTGGATACAGCAAAAAGTAAAGAAAGGAGAGCCCTCGTCTCAGTCTCAATGAGGTTGACAGACTTCTGAGTTTGGCTGAGAAACTTCAACTGACTCTTTAACTTCAAAGTCCTTAACTTGTAAAAGTCTGTAACAGCACAATGCAAGCCCATACACTTGCTCTTTCATTTTGGTACTATTGCGCTTTCACATCCAAGAGAATTGACAATTGGATTTGCCTTTGGTGGTTGTTGAGGACTTAAGTCAAGTATCTTGAATTAATTAGCTCTATCCATGGCATCTCTGGGGCAGAGTGATGGTATGAACAAAATCTGTGGCCTGTGCTCCAGGTTGTCTTCTGGGCCTCAGATAGATGGAAACTTTTGTAGAAGCTGTATGGGCAGCCAAAGATCTGACTGTGAGGCAGGAGGTGTTGGAATAATATAGATGTTGTCATAAGTGACCAAAGTGACAGACTAGCAGAGAGCAGTTATTTGCTAGGTGTCTGGAATGCTGATGTTTCAGTATTTTACTTAATTTAGCTTAGTAGTTTACAGAATTAAGTTACCTCTTTTGACTAAGGGAATTCTGAGCATCTCTAGGGAACCTTGTGAAGATTAGGTGGGATCACTACAGATAAAGAAAGCTTTCTTCATGTAGGTCTTTAATGCTTAAATTAGGAAAAAACCTGTCTTAGAATCTGACACAGTTTTCATAATTCACAGAGCCTCACTGACACTTAGACCTTCCTTTGGTGGGATGAATATACACAGGACTGGTGTGTGTGCTTATCTTCACTGACAGACCAAAACTGGCTCATACCTAAGGCTCTAAATGCTCATACCAACAAGTCTGTATTGGTTCTGTTGCCATCCTTTTCAACAGCAGGAAAGGGGTAACAAGTGAAATGGCTCATGTTTATTGACAGAAATAGAGTGCATAATAGATTAATTGTGGAGAAGAGGTCTGAACTAGAGAGTATAAGAAATATAAGACTTAAGATAAAGAGCATAAGGCTGAATTAGTAGATCTTTAAGTTGGAGACTGAAATGAATCCAGCAGAAATTATTATTTAGAATTTATTCAACTCAATGAGATGAAACTCAATATTAGCACAAATAAGTTCTTGAATTTCAAAAAGAAAATGCAGACCTGATTTGCAGAGTATGAACCTAAATGTACAATTAGTCATTTTAGGAAAAAAGTAAGCAGGTCAACAAGAAATTGGAAACGGATTTACCTGTAATGTCAAGATCTTTCTCCTCTGAGACTTGCTTCTATAGCAAGTCCTAATGAAGAATGAGATTTATTTTTTTTTATCAAGTTCAGCTGTAGCTGGGAAAACATTAGCTTTAAAAAATTTGAAAATATGCTATGAGAACTGAAAAATGTTGAGTGGTATTGTAGGTAGGCAAGAGTGACCTAACTCAGAGAGAGGGGAAAAATGACATAGCAACAAAAAAAAAGCAGTTTAAGCAATCTGGACTTGTTTTCAAGTGGCCAGATTGTACTTCCTAAGTAATTGTTGTGGGATTGGGCTCTGATTTAATTGGTAACGTGTGTTGAAGCCAGAGCTGAATGAACTGTTTACAAGCGAATAATTTATTTGATCAATGTCATCCTCTTTTCTGTTCATGAATTATCCACAAACAGGTTTTTTTCCCTCACTAATTTGTTCATTATTCAAAATTGCCCAGCAAATGCTGTGTGTGAGAGCCTTTTTGGGTCTTTTTTTCTCTCCTTCTTTCTTTGGAAGATTATGGTTATACCAGGAGGGTTTTTACAGTGGGACTTGAGAAACTTGAATGTTCTCTTTTAGTGTGCTTTTGACTGAGAGGAAAATAACCTATATTGTATGGGTTATTTGCTGAAAATGTGAATAGTGCAGCAGCTTTTCCTTTTTATTGATAGGATTTTAGGTGGGAAGGGACTATTAGATCATCTACTCTAATCTTTTTTATGATGCAGATATAGTAGGAATTCATCTAATTTCTCCCACACTGAGTTCAATAATTTGTGCTTAACTAAAGCAGATTGGAACTTTATTTTAAAGCTTTTTAAGGCAAATGGCTAAGTAGTGCTTTATAAAGGGGTTATTACTCTATTTTCTTCTACAAGCTTGTGTAACTATTTGATGATTGCTTTTTTTTGTCATGCAGAATTGTTTTTATTTGCTGATTTGATGTCTGAACATCCTGAGTTCTGAGGGAACTGATGGATGACATGGTTAAGACATTATCCATCACATTTGAGAAGTTGTGGGAATTCATTGAAGTTCCCACTGACTGGAAATGGAGAAACAGAACCCCCATTATTAAAAAGGGGGAAAAAAAACGACGACATGGGAAACTTACAGGCTGGTCAATCTTACCTTGGTGCTTAGCAAGATCATGGAGCAGATCCTCCTAGAAACTATGCTAAGGCACATAGAAATTAAGGAGCTGATTGATGAAAGCCAACATGACTTGTGCCTGATAGATTTGGTGGCCTTATACGACAGGGTTACAGCATTGGTCAATAAGGGAAGAACTACTGACACCATGTACCTGGTCTTATGCAAAGCATTTGACGGTGTCCCACATGACATCCTTGTCTCTAAACTGAAGAGACACAGATGTTGATGGATGGACCACCAGGTGGGTAAGGAATTGCTTAAACAGCCACTACCAAAGAGTTGTGGTCAATGGCTTGATGTCCAAGTAGAAACCACTGGTAAGAGGCATTCCTCAGGGGTTGGTCTTGCATCTGGCATCATTTAATATCTTTGCTGGCAACATGGACAGTGGGATTGAATGTACCTTCATCAAATTTGATGATGACACCAAGCTGTATGGTGTGGCTGACGTGCTGAGGGAAAGAGATGCCATCCAGAGGGACCTGACAGGCTTGAGAGATGTGCAAACCTCATGGAGTTCAACAAGGCCAAGTGCAAGGTCCTGCTTCTGAGTCAGAGCAATCCCTAGCACAAATATGAGCTGGGTGGAGAATGTATTGAGAGGAGCCCTGAGGAGAAGGACTTGTGGGTGTTGGTGGAAAAGAAGCTCAACATGACTCAGCAGTGTGTCCTTGCAGCACAGAAAGCCAACCTCATCCTGGGCTGCTTTCTCTGCTCTCGTGAGACCCTGCCAGCAGTACTGCATCCAGTTCTGAGACCCCTAACACAAGAAGGAAGTGGATGTGTTGGAGAGAGTCCAGAGGAGGGCCAGAATGGTGATTAGAGGGCTGGAACATCTCTCCTATGAAGACAGGCTGAGAAGTTGGGTTCAGCTTCTCTTGACCTAGAGAAGGGAATGCTCCAGGGAGACCCTAGAGAAGCCTTTCAGTACCTGAAGGGAGCCTACAGGAAAGCTGGAGAGGGACTTTTTTCAAAGGCATGTAGTGACAGGACAAGGCTTTAAACTGAGAGTTGGTTTAGATCAGCTATTAGAAAGAATTTTTTTATTTTGAGGTTGGTGAGGCACTGAAACGGGCTGCCCAGAGAACCTGTGGCTGCCCCATCCCTGGAAGTCTTCAAGGCCAGGTTGGATGGAGCTTTGAGCATTTTGGTCTAATGGAAGTTGTCCCTGCCCATGGCCAGGAGTTTGAAACTGGATGATCTTTAAGGTCCCTTCCAACCCAAGTCATTCTATGATTCTGATTCTATGACTCTTGTCAGCAGAGAGGACAATCAGATGCTTCACGGCTATGTGAAGAGTTATTTCACAAACCTTCCTATTTGTTTGCCCAGGTATAGCTTTCTCACAAGTGACTTACAAAAAAAAGAAAAAAATATAGATTGAATATCTGAGCAAGGCAAGCAATGACCCTTTTGAATGCTGTCAAAGCAAATGTATGCTTTTAGTCGTATTAATGTTTGTGAAATCTCCTTGTGGTATTTTCCCAGTACTAGCCAAGAAAAGACATTGTTAAATGTAAATTGTAGTGACAGTAATTTTTAAAAATTTGAAATAGGCCTTTTTACTCAGAAGGCAGGATAAGTGCATTTGTCACACAGTATTATGATGAAAAATGTAGTGTAATGCACGGAGGTTGGATTGCAGTCCACATGTATAATATAGGAGAAAAACACCAGGCTTTTGGCAAAATCTGATGGAAATCTTGTCCACACAAGCCTGGAAGAACTGCTTTTGAGAAGTGGAAATAGCCAAGCTTTAATTCGAAAAGTTGTTCTGTACAATAGATCAAAATAAGGGATGAGTGCTTTCTCTCAGTGGTGTGCTGGGTTAGATCTTCTGCCAAAAACCCCACAGCTGTCAAGTTCAAGATATGAACTATCTCCATGTGTCAGCAGCATTGTTGCATACAAAACAGCTGTCCTTTAAACTAACTGCATGGTCAGATGATTCCGGTGAATTTGGCAGCTGCACTTGACAGGTGGCCCGGCAGTGGACCACCACTCACCACTGCTGACCTGCATTAACAGACTGCCTGGAAGCTCTGTGTGCACCCCACTTCCAAAGTGATGCTTTCACCTTGCATGTTTCACTTCCCTGGTGGAGTGGGCCGTGTCAACCATGAGGGTGATTCACCAGTCCTTGCCACCTTATGCAACCAAAAGTGCCTTCAGATGTGAACGTTGCTGCAGCCCCCAGCTTAACCTTGACACATTCTTTTGAGGAGTGGATGTACAATTGGCCCCATCTGGCAGATGGACAGTCAGTGCATAAAGTGAGCATGTGCAAGCTTTGAAAAGAAATGTGGGTCCCTAAGTTCTCTTTATTCCTCTCAGATCAAACAATAAAGATTTAGCAAGTAAGAGTTCTGTGAGAGCATGGGGTATAAATAACTTCACAGATGTCCTTCTGATGTCTAGATTCATCTTGCCTTTCTCTAGCAATTTAAAAGATGTTGAGCATAAACAGATGACGTGTCTCTCCTTTGCTAGTGGAGGACAATCCATCCAGTTGCTCAAGGATGCATTGAGGGCTTCTCTTGTCCTCAGCCTTCTGGAGGGGTCTTGCTTTCCTCACTGACTTTCAAGTAGAGCTAAATGAATAGATTAAATTATGCACCTGGCTTTTAGACTGCTAAAATGAATGTCACCCCAAATTATTTGCCTCAGAATGGCTGTGATAAAGCAGCTGCACCTGATGCATTAACAAGTAGCCATAGTTTTTCTCTCATGGCTGAAGAAATGATCATTTACCACTTTTTCCTAAGCAAGCAGAAAGGTCTGTGACATACTGGAAGATCATTAAAAAGATATCTTCAGTTCTCAAGGACTGGTCTTTTGAGAGTGTTTTTGAATACTATGCCTGGGGCATGTTAGGGGCATGACATTGCCTAGTGACTGAATATGGGACACCCACTTTACCTTATCTGCATCCTGATGAAATATCAATTCAATTTATTGTGAGAAGGCCGACACACAGTCCACTCTGTAGGTGAATGGGACAGGGGATTACTCAAATCTTCAGGTTACTTTTTCCTTTGATGATGAATCAAGTGTCTTGGCAATAAAGGCACTACCCTGTCAAAGGAAGGTAGTGAGAATGATGACCCTGCATTTGGGAATTCTCTCTGTATTGTTCTGAATGGATACACAAATAGTTTTTTATATGCTCTGTGAGCCTTTTATTTTTGGTCGTCTTTGTTGTTAGAAGAAATAGCATCTCTGGCAGAGTGGTAGGAAGCTGCTACACTGCTACACACCTTCAGGTGAAGTACCTTCAGGTGACAAGCTGTGTATGGTAATTTATGGAACATAGTCCTTGCAATATTTTATACTGCTCAAATGTTCCAGATGATTATAGTCTCTAGATCTGCAGTTAAATTATTATCCTGATCAGAAATTTAATTGCTCTCACTTGTCTTTTTCTGTATGTGCTTTTGGCAGAATGACAGCATTTTCCATCACTGTTTCTCCATCCATTGGGTGATACAAAATATGTCTTTAAAACAGAGGAAAAAATATTAATGGGGGTTATGTTGCCTGTTGAAATACTTTGCTGCTGTTTTCTAATCTGAGGGTAGAACAAAGAGCACTTGAAATATTTAATAATGTTCCTGAAACAATTTGTGAATTTTAAATCTGCAATTTTAAAACTGAGGTGAAACTAAGTTTGATCAGTGTTCATATCCCAGATATCTTTTTATATTTTCCTTTCTTTCGCAATTCTACACAGATTTATACATTATCATTAAAGACAAGATAGACAACACGTTTTCTAACACAGGAGAAAAAGGAATGTTGCTTCACTAGGAATTTTATTTCCTATACAATAAATTGTCTTAGCAAAACGAGTCTAAATCAACACTAGACAGTAAGCAAAATGTTTGAATGTTTATTATCACCAGGTTTTGAAACTGCTAATAAAGTTTTCCTCTTTCAGTAAGTTAGAAATTGTTTTAAGTGGTAAGATTGCATGTATGAAAACTTCTGCTCATTGTCATATTGAATAGAAGTGGAATGATGCTAATGTTAATTTATGGTTTGAAAAACCTGTGCTTTTTTGTTTCTCAGGCAGATGAACCATATGTTTTGTAATAAATACTTTTAATTCAAGTAGTGAAAGTGATTGTAACTGTTTGGTTTTGTTGCTGTTATTTACACAAACATATGACAGAAAGCAAATGAAAGGAAGAGAGGATGTATTGTAGAGTCTATTAAAAAAAGCATGGAATACCGAGAGGAATTTTTAGACATGAGGGCCTTAAAACAGCAGGATGAACCAATTATTTGAAGTATAGGTCAAGTAAAGCTATGAAGAAATATATTTAAAAATACGTATAATAGGTATTATTATAGCTAATATATAGAAGTATTTTCAGCTATGTATATATAGCCACATGGGTTTAAAAGGGCTAGTTATCATTCTGTTGCAATAATAGTTTGAAAAACAAGCCTTAGAATTTGGATTTCTAAGTGGTGTTTTTCCCGTATAACAACTGAATGAACTAAGCTGTAAATCCAAATGCAGAAATTTTCTTGCTGCCTCCTTTCAAAAAAATCATAGAATATTTTTCATTTGGCGAACTAGTGTTTTGGTTGCCTTTAAACCATGCAGAGACACCCCAGCTTACCTACCTTTGAATGATCTGGGTCAAGTAATAGAAATACTGCTTTGTCAGCTCAGTGTTCTTCCTGGGAACAAATCCTCTGCCTTTTTTGCAAGACTGGTTAGCCCCACACTACCTGAGCTGTACCATAATTGGCATCCAGCCTGGATCTCTCAAAGCAAACTCAGCACATCTGCTGTGTTGCATCACGTAGAGTCTTGAAATAAAAGTTCTGGCACAAATCACAATTTAAGTACTGGGAATATTTGCATAAAAGTAGGCTTTTTAATCTGTTGGCAAAAAAGTTGCTATCCAGAAGTGGGAGGTGCACCTCTTTTTTGTTTTTGTCATAATCATCTGCATGACTGCTAATGCTACTGCAGAGAAACATACTGTAAATTCATTTTAAATAGATTAACCATAAGCCACGTAAGAGGAAGATCTCACACAACTGGAAGGGTACTAAAGTTCCCAGATAACCTTATTTTCCAGAGCAATGTTTGGCCCTGGAATCTTTATTTCTGTGATGTGTTTTAACATGGAAGCACTCTGAATCAACTAGAAAATTTCTAGCCTGGTGGCAGCTTTTTACTGCTGCTTATAATTTGCCCAGATATATTTGCTTATAATTTGCTGCTGTTTTCTCAAATTTAGCAATCCCTTCTTCCTTTACACATTTCCCCTTCTGTTCTAGGAAAGCAATAACTGGCATAGAAATAGATTTTCTCTCCAGCACAGCACATACTACAGTGACAGGGACAGTCCAGACTGCTCATCCCTTCACCTGCATTTTGGAATTACTTTCTGACACTTCCAGGTGCCTAAATTGGTTTTTCACAAGGTAGTGCTTCTCCATTGTGACTGCCAGAGAGATCTGTTGCTGTCAGCATGAATTTTCTCCAGCTGTTTCACCTGTTGGTACTTCTCTGCTCAGTCCTCTGACTTACTCCAGTTTTCAATTCTCTGTGCACCTTGTTTTTTTCCCTAGAGAATCTCCTTTCATGTCTGGTCATGCCCCATCTGTCTTCCCTCTTTTACCTATCCTTGCCTCCTTCCTAGATTTTCTTTAAATTTCCCATTCTTTCTTCCTGTTGTCAAAACTCTTTTCTACAATGATAACGTGAATGGATATCATGATGTCACTAGGTACACATGCTTTCTAATCCCCTTCCTGACTCCACAATCCAGAGGTTCTGAATGGCTTTCCAATTTTTATTTTATCAAGCTAGATTTTTCTACTGCTAATACAAACAGTGGAAAAGTCTTCTTCTCAATGGGGCTTGTGATCAGGGCTTTTTGACTCGTATACTTGCTTTCTAAACTGATAAGCTGGGAGCTAAGTTTCTGCCTGATGAAGCCCTCCTTTTGAATTTGGAATTTTCAGGGGTTTTGATTAAAAGCTTAAACTTGAATTCAAGCAGAAGAAAGATAATGAATAACTTGAGGTCCCTACTATTTGCCTCTTCTTGGAACAGAAGCTTAAACTCTTGATTGCAGGAAGTAAAATTTTGTTTCATACAAGCAGTTTGTTCTAAAAAATAAATATATATAGTCACAGGGGTCCTGTAGTTGGACAAATTCAGAATTTCAATTCCAACTCTGGGGAAGCATAGCAAGATTGGGAACTATGACAGAGTTCTATGGTCTTTCAACCATTAGGCTGGCCTTAATAAAGGTAAGATATGGTTATATCTGTTTAAGTGTATCAAGGCTGTATGTGAATGCAGAATGTCATCATGGATGTGGTGATGGATACCTAACCTAGATGACATCATCAACAGTAGTGGTGAAAACGAGTCAGTGATATTTTCATTGTGGACTATGTCAGTCTGAGGTATGTCTCATGGTTAGTAGATTCCACTCCTTGTGCTGCTTTTTCTCTAGCTAAATTAAAGCTAGAAGGGAAATAGCTGCTAATAGAATAGCTGTAATCATCTGAGTAACTATGCAGTAGATTAACCTAAAGGGATGAGTGTATTATATTTTTAGGATTTAGACCTGCAGTTTTTAGAATGGAAATAAGCAGGATACAAACATCTTTGCTATCTCCACTAGTTTGCTCTAATGAGGAAGACATGACTGAGATGAAAACCTGTCTTATTGTCTTTGTCCTACTTTGAATTCTTTAAGTCACACCATCACTCTGTGTTTCTTTGTCTTCACTGACCTCTGTGCTTAGACAGTAAGCTCCTTAGGAGTAATCAGTTCCTCACTGATTGTGTGTGCAGAGTTTAGAGCTGTGATAAATCATTTGGAACTCAAAGCTGAAATCTTTCTTAGTTGACTTCAGAAATCTCAGAAATGCTGTGTAATCCATCTGTAGGCATGGAAAGAGGGAGGGGTCTCTACCTTACAGCCCATCTTCAGGATATTAGACACCTATCTTAAAGAGAGGCATATTTTAACCAAGATAGACATGGCCCAGTGAACTGTAGAGGGTACACAGATTATGGTGAAGTAAATTTCTCCTTAGCTTAGTGGGAATAATAGTTCCATTGGAAATTTATATATCTCAAGCCGTGTTTCTTCTACATCCTGCCCTCTGCAAAATGCTGAATTGTTCCTGACATCTTGAGAAATGTCAGTAGATCATTTTGATTGCTAAAGTGAAAGTTTTGGGAGGTTTTTCTTTCTGCTTTCCCTGACAGTTTTTTGTCCACAAGAAAAGATGCTATTTTCATGTATCTCTTCATCTCTATATTTGTTTATGTAAAAAGCCTCTCTGTGTTGTTAAACGGGAAAACATACGCATAATTTCAGAGAAATGTCAAAATTCTCTAATTCATGTTATAATGTTTGGGAATGTTTTCAGGATTTGGTTAAAATACCTAAAATCGAAAGGAGTACTTTATTTTACTCCTTTTGGAAAGTTATTCTTAGTACTTTTACTTTTATGTATTATGCTTTTCCAGTTCTTCTTTAAGTGGGGAGCAGCAACAGAGATGAGAATTCCTTAGAAAACCTAATCAAAAACTAAAATAAAAAGCGTAGCCCTTTTACACATCAAATTCACTTTGATTTACCTGGTCATTCTCAAAAAAAAAAAAGGGAAAAGGAACATTAGTAATAAAAAGCATGTCAGGACTTGCCCTTTAAAAACAAATGAAAACGTTTCAACTTTTGGAGAGAAACTTTTCTTTCTTTCATATTTTTATCGCCCAGTTAACGTACAAATAAAAAAGGAAGAAGAGAGTGGAGGGGAGGGCTTTACAAGAAACTACGCTAGTATTGCTTGTCTTCCTGTGTTTGTCTCTTGGAATGAGAACTACACCTTGCAAAGAGCAGCTGCTGCTTCTTGGATGTATTTACTATTAGAAAGTTATGAGGCTTGGAAAAAATATATTTTAATAATAAACAGTA
>WEIV01023909.1:0-21937 GCA_013390005.1 Calyptomena viridis
GACTCGGACTGGTCTTAGTCAATGTGCTTGTGTGCGTTATTAAAAGGCTGAGTGAACATCAGAGGTCTACACTTGAATGATGCAGGAAGAAATACTTTTTCATAACACAATAAGCAGATTCTTCCACATAGACAAAGGACAAAAAAAGTGCTTATACCACAACACATATTATAATCCCTGGTCTTCTAAGAATATCAAATCTCAGTGTAGCAGCCATTGTTTTCCTTTCTTCTTTCAGCTAAGAAACAGAGTGAGAAACAGTGAAAGCAGGAGCATCATGGAGGTACAAAAAATGCCCCATTTTCAGGATTCATACCTGCACAGTCACTTGTCTGAGGCATGTATATCAACAATTAATAGTTCTAGAAATAGAAGAATTAAACTCTGACACAAAAGAAAATACAATTTGATTAAAGAGATCCCTGTTTGCCCTGCAAGGTATTGCCAGAAAATCTATCTACAATTTAAGCTTTGAAAATCTTTTAGGCTGTGAAACATGCTTTAATTTACAACAAAGAAACTGACAGCTTGGTGTAACTGCAAGAGCTGGCACCGTGCCATGTGATAAATCATTTGGCCTCAACAAGACCACTTCACCTTCACGTCATTTCTCAACAAACAGGAGCCTGACACCAGACCAGCACAACACAGTAGGGCAGGTACAAATGCACAGTACCTGCACTTTTAATGCCACCATCTTACATTACAGAATGGACTTTATGGACTTTGTGTTGACAACCAGGAAAAAAAAAAACCCAAGAAAAAACCCAACCCACAAAACGTCCGCACCCCAACTCAAAGGAAGATTAAGTGAATTCTACTTTCTTCATCAGCTTGACAAGATTATTATGTAGTGCATTTAATTAGCTATTCTTTTTGTTACTTATGATTAGGCAGACCTTTCTTTTCAGTCTTCAGATTTAAAAATAGCAAAGGTCAGAACAACTATTTTTGGTAAGTCTGTCCAAAAAGAGAACCCCGAGGGAACTGTGATGAAGGAATATCATAAATGTGACCAAGCTCTGNCATAAATGTGACCAAGCTCTGGCAGGTCCCAATAAGTGAAGGGACTCTCTCTAATTAACAGTTACACAGGGATAGTGCAGATTAGAATGTTTCCAGGAGATCAAGAGGGCTAAGTTTGTTTTGGGCATAATATGGTTTCTTTTCCTAAATTAAAATAATAGAGAGGTGGGTGAGGAGGTTTTAACAGTCACAGCCTCTTCTGGAAATCAAAACAAAACATCGTTCTCACATAAGATGTGGGAACATTTACTTCTCCCTTTGTTGCCATACCTTATGTTACCTTGCCTGCCACGACTTGTCCTCTTCTCTGTTTATTGTCTCCAGCCTCATCATCCTGTTGTATTTTTGTTCCCCCATTCTGCNGAAATCTCTTGGAAGACAGTACTTTTATTTTGCTGTAAAAGACCATGCATATTTAATGGCCCACATGAAAAAAAAAATCTTAAAAGAATCTTAAAAATAACAGAAGAACTTCTGTTGAAATTCTGGCCATGCTTAAATCAATACCAAGATTTGTATTGACTTCAGGTGGAGTGAAAGGTACAGACAATGGAAGGAATGCAGAAATTCAAAGAAAATGAAACACTACAAGTTGCAACCACAAAGAGTTATACTGCCAGAAAATGGGGAGGAACTATAAGAATGCAAGGTAAAATAGAAATGGATCCTTTCACCTCTATTCTCTGCACCTACCACGGCATCCTGGATAGAAATGCTCTTGAAAACATGTGTACATGAGACAGAAAATGGAAGGACAACTAAGAAAGAATAGAGATACCCAGCTGAGCTTTACTGGACAAATTATCAGTACAGAAAGAAGCCAAGAGCACATTGGCTAAATGAGCTAATCAAAAGGGACTGGATGGATTGTGGAGGTTATTTAGTATTTAGGTTTTTTTCAGACATGCATCAAGGTAGAAAATAATAGTGGCAACTAATGACACGAATGATTAATGTTTTTATTTTTATTATAGTGGCATTCTATGACACCAACTGAGAGCTGGGCTGCAATGTAAAAACAGATTATATGACTCAAACTCTTTTACAAAGAGCTTAATGATGACCTAAGAATTGCATATAAAGTAAGCTCATATTTTTGAATTAGTCACTGGCAAATGAAAGAAAGAGTGTAAGACTGGACAATTAAAAAGCAGGAAAATCCTTTTAGAAGTTGTTATTAACGTGGAGCAATTCAAAGAATGATCGTGTACAAAAAGCCTGACTGCTAAGAGAATTTTAACTAGCATGCTTTCAATATCTATAATGAAACTCACGTCATTTTTAGTACTGTGAGAACATATGAAAAAGGGGAAGGATTATTGGGGGAAAGGACTGCAGTATGGAATTAAAGCAAATCAGATAAGACCACGATTTTAGTAATCACCATCATATCAATGTAAATTTTATCTTTTCTAAAGCAAGTGAGCAATGTCTGAAGTGAACCTGTAATGAGAAAAACAAAACTGCTGCCAATCATTTTTTGAAGAAAGTTCAAAAAGGATTTTTGACATTTTCGTACTTTTTTAATATTAAAAATGCAGATTCTATCTGTGAAGGCACTGATAATGTTAAAACAGATTAAATCATATCCAGGGAGATCAGAGAATGAAAACGAAGAAACCTGAAAGGAGGAGAATTTTATTCAGTCTGTTGAGAATTCTTTTCTCTTTACAATTATATAACTTCAAATATTTTTTTTTTTGAGAGGGAGGAGTGGGGCTGGGAGATGAGGGGAGAATTCCTATCAGATACCTACCAAGTATCTGATAAAAAGCCAGTGTAGTCTAACACATCACTGAAGTCCTTTAGTAGTGAGAGAGGGAAAACCTGAGGTGACAATTCTGAGGTTCTGAAAGAGGGAAACACAACAGACTATCTTCTCCCCAAACACTTGATTCTTCCTAATGGACAAGCCTACTGAATCAGCTCAAAGTTGTACCTAGCCTCATATCTTGTTTCACAAGTAAGGGCTGAAGACGCTTAGCAAGGAGCTAAGCAGGTAAACTGCATAATCCCATAATCCACAGAACCATAGAATGGTTTGTCTTGGAAGGGATCTTAAAGATCACCTAGTTTCAACCCCATTTCATGGGCAGGGACACCTTCCACTAGTCCATGTTGCTCAAAGCCCTATCCAATATCATCTTGAACACTTCCAGAGATGTGATATCCACACTTTCTCTGGGCAAGCTGTGCCAGTTCCTCACCATGCTCACTGTGAAGGACTTCTTCCTAAAATCTAATCTAAACCCACCCTCTTTCAGTTTCAAGCTATTCCCCCTTGTTCATGTTGGACATCAGGAAGAATTTCTTCACTGAAAGGATAGGTAAGCATTAGAACAGGCTGCCCAGGAAGTCAGAATCCCTGGAAGAGTTCAAGAAATAACTGCACATGGAAGTTAGTGCTATGGTTTAGTTGGCATGTTAGAGTTCATTCAAAGGTTGAACTCAATTATCTTGGAGGTCTTTTTCAACCTTACAGACTCTATGATTCTATGACAAAGAAATAATCTGGCTAGGGGGCTCCATGATAAAAAAACACTGCCCACTGTTATCCCATGGACATACAAGAGACTGATTCATAAGCCGTGATGGGGACCTGTTTCCAAAGTCCATTGCAGAGTTATTCATTAGTAAAGTGGACAAAAATGACCAAATAAGTAGATGCCATAATCTGCTCAGTACCCAGCCACGGGGCACTTCTCTTCATTGCACTGTGTCTGTAATCTATCAATTTATATACTGGGACACTTCCACCACCTCGTGTGTCTGACTCTTGAGATAACAAATTAATTTTTGAACATGAGATTTTGAATTTTCACTCTCCTATATGTGCTTTTGACAATGTTGTCAAGGGAAACTGCACTAAGTATTCTGTCAATAAGAGCTAGACAAAGTTTACAATGCATGGAGTAGAAAGTCAGAGGAGAGAATTGCAGCTTTGGTGTAGTCTAAAAACTGCCCACAGCCCAACAAGGATGCCTGTCATGGAAGGCTTCCATTTTCCTTAAACATGAGAATCAACACCAGTAAGCCTTAGGCTGAAAAGGTGGTTTGGAAGGAAATGAAACAGAAATGAACGGAAATTCAGGGAGCAGTGGCAGATGTAACTAATACATGGAAGCAAAGTGGAAGAAATCTAGAAATCAAACTGCAAAGACAGACCTATCCAAAATCCTGGAAAACCATGCAGGATTTCTTGTATTTTAAGCTCAGATTTAAATCTAGAAAAATTAAGTAATTTACCATAAAGAAGAAAGTGGACATTTTTCTCTCTTTATCCCTTAAATAATTGAAGAAGCACCATAAAAAGGCTAAGACTCCCTGCAGAGCTTAAATCAGGAGTTATGAATTTATGGTGTGACAGTAGTAATACACTTTATTTCACAGATCATCCAGACACAAGTGTCTTGGTTAGGTAGTTAATTCACGTGCTGAACACTTGACCCAAATTTTTAGAGGTAATCTGCTTGGTAATCTAAATACCTCCAGGCACAAATTTGTAGAAGGGATTTCAATACCTGTACTTCTTTAGTAGTTGGGCCATAAGCTGAAACATTCAGGCCACACTAATCCTCATCAATAAGAAAGCATTTTCTACTGAAACCCACATAGACTGTGTACGTGTGTGTATGTATGTGTGTGTGTGCACATGTTTTCCAGGTGAGTGCACTTGAAGCCCATTTTATTTCTTTTTTACCGCCCATAACATTTGTTGCTAAAATTCTGGTATTTTTGTTTAACTCCAAGTTCTCCCCTTAGGCTACATCCTTCTGTATCAAGGCTATATACAGTAAGTGGGATTATTGTGCTTTGAACAAGGCACGTAAAAACTGGACATCTGGTTTAGAGCTAGGACCCCTGCAAATCCTCTATGGGCAGCAGAGAAAAAAATGGCATATCCAAGGGATGATTCATCTCATTGGAAGAGCACCATGAGGTCAGTTTGATGACTCATTCCCTGGTGATTCTTATTTTTCTCTTTTAGCTGCAAAGAAAACTCAGAATGGTCAGCTTCAAGTTGGACATCTGACCTAGTTCACGACAGCGGAATACCATGTGTCCTTAACACCATGTTGTAGTTTAAAAATACTGTAATATTTATGTCAAATGGCCACACAGCTGCAGCATTACCATAGAATTTTGGATCCTTGCTGCGGAACAGCAGAAGTGTGTTTTTGTTATGGTGCAAAATTTAATAGACCACAGACACCTATTCTGAACATCTAGTATTTTCATATTCTTCTTCATAAAGCAACTGACATATTGTAAACAATTATGCAGGACTGTGAAAAAACAATGGAAAAGGATGCATGAAAAACATTCCCCAGATCAATTCAAATACAGGTCAATTCAAATTCCATTGAAAAAGGGAAGCTCATTTCACAGTCTTCATGCTTAGCAATCTTAGGCATATATATGTGTAAAGCAAAAATATCATCCATCTGTTTGCATCAAGTTTGCAAGGAATTTTAATAAGACATATTAATGCTAATAATGGCCAATGTTTATGATGTTTATAAAGCACCAATGGGGAACATCTGGAAAGCCTGTAGAATTTGTTCTTACATAATCCACAGAGCGTAGCACCTTTCCCTGAGGCTGGTTTTTGCTGACCTTGTCCTCCTAGGCAAGATCTGTCAGAAACTTTCTTCTTCCAGGCATTGCTGTGACTAAGGCACTCTGAAACTTGCATTTTGAAGCCAGACCCATTTCTGGTTTTGTAAGTTCAGCATTAAGCACACTACAGGAGCAAAGCCGATAGCCAAAACTGCAAGTTTCCACCTGAAACTACAGGGATCTCTATTTCCAAAGTGACAGATGTTCTACAACAGTTGGTGACAAATGGGCTAATTTAGACTGATTTAACTAAAGTTCAGCCTGCTGACAATGGGGGATTTTTTTTAATGCAGCTGAAGAATGCATTTCTAAATGCTAGAGCTGGCTGTGATACACAGAACTACAGAGGCCCTGGTGTGAACTGAAAAGCACACCATGTGTGACGCCTGTGTCTCTTGCCTCACACTGCCTTTTAGATGCTGAGGTGAAAGACAATATTGCCTACCAAATTACCAAGGGAATTAGCTGTCTTTAAAATTTACTGACTGAACAGATGTCTGCAGAGATTGAATGTGTTTGGCTCAGAATCTTTCTTCCTAAGTTCAGGCATCTAAGCCTTTAAATTAGGAGGACATATGCCCTGGGTGCATTGGTCTTCGAAGCTTACCATACTGAGCTTACCATCAGATAGACAAGAAGCTTCAAGGACTTCTCCTCTAAATTAGGCAAGTCAGTCCATATTATCCCTTCAGCCCTAACTTCTGAAGGTGTCCACTGAGGGACCAGAAATATATTGCAGAAAAGCCTCTAGGACTTAATTTTTTATGTAAATATTAAGGATATGATTCAGCAATTACAATGCAATAGCTGCACTGTCCTCCACTGGTCAATTGTCTTGGGTTATTTTTTCAACTTCAGGTTTCACCCTTCTGAGTATCATTAAGCCTCTTGCTTGAGCAACCATGAGCAGGCATGTTAAAAATCAGTAAAAATTAAATCAGCTTTATTTTTCTCCTTTTTTGCTTGCCTTTTCCTTTTTCCCCCTTTCTTTCTTCTCATACTTTTCACCTCTCTTCTCTTCTCTTTTCCTCTCCTTGCCTCCCTTGCCTTTGAAGAAAACTTCTTGTCAAGTATCCCAATTATTGTTTTATGAGGGAACCTCATTAAGGTAACTTCATCAATTATATTTCTGTACTAAGGAAATAGCTGCCAGCAGTAGACACTTAAGACAGTTTATCTGCCAAATTATTACTGGCATTGTATCAGCCAAGTAGTCCTGATGCCAGCAGCAGTATAGCGTATTCTACGGTGGAGGTGGCTGGTTCCTACTTCCTTTTACTTATACCAAGGCAAAAAGTATTACCTAATTGTGCTCTATTCTGTAATTGACCTAGTTAACTAGGTGCAACGCACAGGCTACATATCCTTTCTCTCAAAAAACCCACGATCTTATCTCAGAGCAGTGAGGCTTCTGTCTGGTCCATTCTTGAAGCGTTATGCCTACGCAACAGTAGACATTATGCATAGAGCACGTCTTCATCTAATAATAAAACAACTACTGAAACTTTGCTCACCTTGAATAAGCTCTTAGGAATGGTCCTTGATCCTCCAAATTGCCATAGAGTATGGAATAGGATATGAAGTAGAATATGACTGCATTGTATCTACTTACCCCCAAACAAACAAAATGATTTAAAAACCACTACCACCACCACCACCAACACTATAACAACACTGGACAAAAAGGGAGTGAGTTACTTACATTGAGTGAGGATCCCTGTTAAGGCATTTTTGAAACTCTCCTTGGCTTGCTCCATTTCTTGCTCATGAGCCGCCTTTTCATTCATGAGCCGGCGGACGTGGCTGTTGGCCGACTGCACCATGGAATAAAACTGGTTTGCAGAGCGACGATTCACCTCGCCTCGCTCAATCCAGGTAAGCAGCACTGTGATGGCCTCTGAAAACTTGCTATCATCTAGAACAATCAAAGCACAGGTTTCAAAGTGCAGGCATAAATATCCTGCCAAGAACACATTTTCTGCTCCATGTCACATTAAAATCACCATAAATCCTGCTTGCAGTATATCATTTTGGGCAACTTTTGTGTCCTTTGTTCTATGAGGTGTAAGAAGCCGATACAGCCATATGAAACTACATAAATCTTCCTTCAAGATTTGTCTTCTCTTTATTTTAATAGCTTTCTCACAATGAAAATCACCCTCCCCCTTCCCTGTGGCCTGAGTCCTTGCTTTCACAATGTCTCCCTTAAGCCATTCAGTGATATGGAATGACCTTACAGCGGGAGCGAAGATCCCTGTGGTACTGGACTCACAGAGGAAATGAAATGTGTCTGTGTTAATCTGCTTGGCTGAAAGCTCAGTTTTGAAGCTTGGACTCAGTCATACTTTTGTCAACAGATTTCACCAACATCACATTCTTAATTAATGAAACATGTAGAGGTTGAACAATTCTTCCTCAAAACACTGATTAATTACAAGGAACTGCTTTGAACAGATGATGTGCCAATATTTGTTTGGTATTACTTGTTTTGTTCTATTTGGCTATATTTTGCTTTATATTTTTTTTAGAAGATTCCAGATGAATCCAGGAAAACACCTGGATTACAGCTTAATGTTTACCACTCAGGTAACAAAAGTTATATTTCTCTGCAGAAAGACTGCCAAAACTGAAGGCTAGATTTTGTGTACTCCCTCCCCAAGTAATCTTCTCTCCTCTGACAGTGCTCTCAGCCTCCTCAGAAGACTCTTAGCACAGCATCCATTACACTTCAGGCTTCATCAGGATTAAGAGGAAACATTTCTTTTTAAGTCCCATTTAGGCTGAACTTCAAGAAAACGTTATTACAACAGTATCTTCCTGTGGAACTATTTTTGTGCAATTCAATCTCATTTTTTCACCAGGATTCTACGCTATAAAACTTCCATTTCCCAACAACTCTTTTTAAATATCTCATCTAGTCCTTTTTGGTTGCAATTCTTTATATATATTTTAGATGGTGTGTATAACTTTCTATAGGAGAAGGTATATGGTTATGGTGGGAAGAAGTAGTATAGCTATAACCAACAGACACTTAAAACAAAAAAAACCCCTGGAAAACACTAAACCCAGCCAACTGTGTTACAGGATACAGAAACATGGGACATAGTTTGTAAGACTCTGCTTTCCATGACAAAGAATAATGAAATACTAATTCTTAAGTGATGATTTTTGCTTTTATTCTGAATTAGTAATCACTTCCTTAAAAGGTGAGGAGTCTAAAGTACAGAGAGTGACATGCTCTGTGCCCACAGTTTCTGAAGAAAAGATTTTAACATTGCCTGACCTTTAGCATCTTATTAACTGAAACATGCTTTCAGCTACAGCAATAAGATTTGCTCTCCACAGCTGAATAGGCATGTTCACCCAAGATCCCTGCAAAAATTTGCAAAATAAGAGCATCATAACATCCTTCCTAGGTACAATGATGCATCTGTTGTAACTTAACATTAACATGTGATTCATTATCATCATTCATTAAGTAATTGTCTAGGGGGAGGAAGAGTCAGATGTTTGATGTGTCCCCTTGTTTGCTATTATCCTCTTGGATTAGATTCCACTTCTAAGCTTTTCTGGATATGTATGCAGCAGGAATGTATTAAGTGACTCTGATGACTGAGGTTGCCTGAATATAGGCCTCAGAAAAGCCAGATTTAAACAAGACTCATGCAAAGCCTCTTCATAGCAAGAAAAAACAAGGATAAGGCTCTCCAAAAGACCTGTGCAAAATCTTCAGCCTGCTGAAATGTATCTGAACTGGATGTCAATTATCCAGTACAGTCAAGAACTCATCCTTGGAACACAATGCTTATTATAATTACAGTAGTAAATAAGAATAACCTGTAATGGCTTCTGGCAATGTTTGTATGCAATTTCCAACAGTCTGCACCACCAGGTATGGATGGCACGAGCCTGTTAACAGCGAGCACGGGGCTGACTGTGAGTAGAGAGTAACTACAGCAGAATGTTCCTCTTCTTACCTTCTAGACATCATTGTCTAGATCATCACACATAATTTATCACCCAACACAATAGTATCATTTAGAGTGATTTATTCTGTTTGATCTACGTCAAGACATGAACAGCAAAGTTGTGAGAAATGATACACAGAAACACCTCCAAAGAGGTACATCACAATCTGTGAAGAAACAGTGTGCAAAACTAAGCAAAAATGTTTCACAGGGATGCATGAGGAAAATCAGTTCCACTGAAACATTCGCCCTTTTTCTTGCTTCAATCTGTCCCCAGTACACATTTGTGTGTTTTGCTACAGAATTTCTATGAAATAAAAACACGTCTCCCCTAGTTTTGTTTTTATTAGGCACAATAGGTGTCTGTAAGGGATGTTTGTAAACATGCCATCCCTCTGCCACGTAGATTCTACCCATTTAAAAGGATATGCTGAAAACCTCTTTTCAACATACTATACTTCCAGGGAGCCGCAGAGGTCTGTGGGACTGTTATAGTTAATTCACAGCTCTGTATGAGCAGGAAAAAATCCTTTCATTGGTAAACAGCAGCAACTTCGTTGATTACATAATTAGAAGATACATTCAAAAATGCTAGAGGGTAATATATGCACAACAGCAGCACATTAGTTAATAAAACATTTTCTCTACAGTTTTAAAACTTCCTTATTTCACCTTCATTTCTAACTTATTTTCTTGAGTTCACTGATCAATGACTGGCATAAGGTAACTTACTGTGAATTAATTTTCTTCATCCAGAATACAATGACTCTTTCTGAGCAATCAGAAGTTCCCTTAGAAAATCAGATTTTTATACCAAATTGTTCATTTATTTTTTGTTAGTAGATAAATAGTAGAAGAAATGCAGCAACGGCATCTAATTTACGCAGAACGTGAACTGCCTTATGATTGCAGCTGTTCATTAAAAAAAATAAAACAAAACTCCTAATTCTGTTCCAAATTATTCCCTCATGGTAGGATGCACATAATTACACACTGTTTTAAAACACACTCTTCAAATAAATTCCTTTATATAAGACATGTTCCCATACATAATTGTTCTTTTAAAATGAACACACAGCAAATTATTTCTTACACATAAAGCTTTTGTCTCCTCCAAGTTACAGCATATTTTAAGCAAATATGATAGACTTTATCAGTCTTGTTTCAGTTGTCTATTTAATGGTGAGGTGAACTGTGTCCCAGAAGTTACTGCTTCCCTCAACTTCCTAAACTGCCTGGGGTGACCTGCTCATACACAGACATCTCTGCAACAGATGTCTATAATTGGTCAGAGTAATCCCAACCATCACACAAGTGCACCTGTTGCGTAATATCTACCCAGCATTTGTGTACCTGTGTGTGTGTTCTTGTACTCGGGCATTCAGTTCTAACACAAGCTGTGATGACGCAATGTCATTTTAAGATTACCCATCTATCAAGGATGGCGGTTTTCTGGATGTCTGTTGATGGAGATTTCCAGGTGCTGCTAGACTCATTCACAGGGCTCTAGAGATAAGATATTTCCAATTCCTCTTATATCAACTACAGATATTTGACATTTAAATCCTAGCTCACAACTTAGATGAAATGAAATATAGAGAAAGGAAAATGTATCCCCAGTACTGCCTGAAATTGTTAACAGCAATACTTCTATGAAAAAAGGGAGTAATTGTTGACAAATGTTTGGCATTTTTCTGCTTGTAATTTGACCACCTCTAAGTAACCCCCAAATGGAATAAACTTTCACAATGACAAGAATGGTTATAAAATGGTTTACTGGGAAAAAGTGTTAGAAACAGAGGATTTACTTTCAGCTTACAGAGTTTCCCTGGTGTAACACCAGGCAGAATTCAGCTCAGAGTAACCTGAAACGTGACTATTTATCTCTCAGTGTTAAGCACCTCCATTAGGTGCTTTCACAACTGTTCAAATACTCAAAAATTTTTACATTTATATATTGCAAATACAGCTAACTTTATATTTCTGTATTTTAAAAGTGACATTGTATGCTGGATTTCTAGCTAGGACAAGATCAAACACTGGGCTGCAGTTCTTTTAGCCTTGTTACTAGATTCTCAACCCTGGGCTTTCTCAGGGTTGTTTGAAAATTATCTGAAATAATTCACACAACACTTGGAGCCTATCTACATCACAGCAACCCTTCTATATTGTCCTATGGGTCATGGCATTCAGAGTCAGCACTATCTCTTGTCCTTGATCTTGCTAACCTAATGCAATATTCTAGGCTTTCAAGGAGATGCTGAAAAGACAGAGATATTGCTCTTTACCCCAATGACTACACCTAGAAAGCTCCTGTGCTGTCTACGTATGTTTTGGGTTACATTAATGATCTCATTTTTCTCTGCCCTTCTGTCAGAAGGAAAGGGGCAGGTATACCTCTATGCTAAGTTCTGCTCTGATCTGTAGAAATACAATACCCCTTGAAGGCACTATGAGCACTGAGAATGACTGTGCTGCAGGGCACGTAGCAAGGGGACAAGAGTGGTGGCGTATGTCCCATCTACTTTGCCTCTGACTGACAGCCTGTCCTCCGCCAGGCGTAGTAGCTCTGTGAGAAGATGTGTTCCCTATCTCATCCCCACCTGCTCAGCACCACCCTTATGCTCATGGTTACACTGCCCTCAGGTCTGCCGGGAGCTGATCATACTCCAGTTCAGTTTGTCAAACTGGGCCCAGTTCAGCTATTGCAGGAAGCTGGCATAGTTCAGTTCAGGATGCAAACTTCTTCATTCCAAGTAATTGCAGCCAAGGGAATGTATGGACAAAGTTACTGTTAATTTGACTTTTGATTTGACAATTTATTGTAACTATAACTGGGATTTCTAAACTGCAGAGACTGAATACAATACAAAAAAGAATAAACCACAGCATCAGACTGTCAGTTCAGGAAAAAGGTTCACTAGCTTCTCTCATCAGCAGACTCAGCGCAGCTCCCATGTACATCAAGAAAAATTTTCTTCCCAGCACACACCACTTCTGGTGCCAAAATGACAACATGTTTTTCTCTTAGCAGAAGAGCTTCTCCTGCACAGACTGTCTGCCACTGACCTAGAAACACAACTCTTCAGTCTTTCTTCAGACCCTCACCTTTTTTCCCCCGACTCAAATTCCTTATATAATTGTGCCATGCAACACACACCACAGTCTGGTACTTTTGAGATTAATAACATTTTAACCCAATGGCTTTGCATAGTAAGTGAGAATCAGGAAATATAAAGTCTTACCACAAAAGGGTTGTTTTAAAGAATGATTAATACGCACCTTAGTATTTCTTAAATAGCCTTAACTGTAGGCTATAACCAAGAAACTTTTACTGTTATGTAACAAATGACTACATGACATCAGATTTTATAAAATACACATATACATTCACTAAAAGACACTAAAAGGCACTCTGCCTCCTGTATCATCAAACTCTTTCTTTCAAATTAAATCACACAGGATTCTTCTAGGAGTGGGTGTTTCATGCGAGACACAGAAATCCATTATCTTCTGCTGATGCCACTATTTCCAATAAAAAGCAATTACGAGGGAATTGAGTTTCCTCCCTATTTCTCAAAATCACACTAGAAACTTTAAGATCAGTGAGCTGTCATTTCCCAGTTCATAGTAATTAACTTGAGTGATTTTACAGTGTGGTATATTTAACCCGGTGGCTTTATATTAAAACCTTAAAATCTGCATTGATACAGTAATACAGCTTAGGTGAGGGAGGACACTTTTAATAATGCACTTAACAGTGAGTGTACTTCTTATAGGCTTTGGGAGGGAGGTGCCCAGGGAATTGGGTTACCAGGCTGCTGATAGCCAAACCCACCTTATGCTGTTCTGCCAGCAGACAAAAGTGCCCTCACACCGTGCCTGATCACAGCCCCTGTGCAAGGCTTTTGGAGCCAGATGTATTGTGCCACAGCAGATGTCAGCAACATATGGAAGAAGGAAGGAGAAAATTATAATCTAAAACCAGGAAGGGTGAGTGAACAGATTTGATGCTAAAGCGTTGAAACATGTCTGTGGTAGGGCTCTGTCCTGATATACCACCAATAAAAAAAGATTGTGCTAAAAAAGGTCTGGAGTCTGGCAGCAGCAATTAAACCTGGCATTCACTGGATTTGTTCAGAGGATCTCACTTTGCCTCCCCTTCTGACGTAGCCCTGCACTGAATTCGATCCTTTCTGGGTGAGACTTGCCTCTCTGGATAACCGCATTGTTTCTGCAGTAATCCACAACTGCAGGGTGATAATGAAAGCAGCATGGGTTTCTTCTTAATGAAATATCCTATTTCCCAAGCAATTAAATGTTGTTTATATTTCAAATGATGTGCAAGAGTTGAGATTCTCAGGCTTGATGTTACTTGAATCTTGTGCAAGATGCGTCTCTGGTTAGTTCATTCTACTTTAACTGCCATCTATTTATTTAAATTTCCAATCTGCATTCTCTTCAGGGGATAATACAGTGCCTGGCAAAGAAGCAGCTCCTCAATTTTTTTAAATTATATTTTTTAAAATGGAAAACCACATAAATAATTTCCTTGTGCTCATAAAGAAACACTGCATCTAAAAGGGAGGTAAATTCCAGTGTATTGTATATAACTTTCAGATATTTATGTCTCCTTTGCTAAAAATATTTAAAAAACAGCTACGCAAATATAAAGAAATGTCTTTGTTATAAAATTAAACTATTTAGCCACCCACAACAAATAAGACAGATGTAGTATTTTAAAGGAGCTTATCTGGAAGAAATGATTTCTGAAGATGGTATCATTAGGTACAGATATGCTTGAATTAAGAAAACCATAATGTTTGAAATTCTCCTTTGAAACACAAATGTCACAAGCACACAGATTAAAATGTTTTGTTCCAATGCACCTGACAGAGCAGCATTCCACTTAAAGATGAAAGGTTCAGCCTATCTCCAGTTATGTGATATTCTGGGAACCACAATATTCAACTGTTTATAAACTACCTAGGAAAACAGATGTCAGAGCATGCAAATTTAAACCTAAATATCTAGTGACACATTTCACTGTGCAGTAATAACACATCTGATTTAACACTGAGGAATTAAAACCTCAAAGACTCAAAGAAACACTGCAATGAACCAGAAGAAAAGGTCACCTTTTTGTAATGCAATAGCAGAAGACACAATATTCTGATGGTTTTGTCGAAACAAGAACTCAGGGTTTGTTCTCAAAGGCTATTTAAGGAGACAAACAACATTTACACTTCACTGTAAATGACCCGGGATTCCCAGAATTCACATCTATGAAATTATTGAGGTATTTCCTCAAGGAAACACAGATGAGCATGAGCTCATGTTTTTCACATCACTCATCTAGTTGGAATGCTGGAGCTCATTTCATTCTGATAATCAAGGCTCAGGTTAACGGCATGAAAGGTGCAGAAAAAAATATCCACACTGCCAACAAGGTGAGAGTTACAAAGGATTTCCTTTGCAGGATTCTGAAGATCTTAATGGATAAAAAACCCAACAACAAACAAGCAAAAAAGAAGGAAAAAAGGAAAAGGAAGAGGAAGGGGAAAGGGAAAAGGAAAGGGAAAGATAAAGGGAAAGGGAAACAAAAAGGAACATACATATAAACCAACAGTGTTTGCCACACTCTAAAATGGAAAGTGGTGAAAAATTGCCGTCTTTTCCTAATTTCCGCCTAAATCAAGTGTTCAAATCAAGTTCTTTGCAGATATGAAGGGGTTTATTGTAGTCCACAGGGAACAGGGAATGGAGAGCATGTCATAAACCCTAATGCTTTCACAAGTATTGAAGGCTTCAGATGCAGTGGGTTCCCAGTCCCAGTCACTGAGCAGTGCATTCTGAGGAACTGGTTCTTTTCTTCTGTGAAGCTCCATACCAGTAAAGACTACCTGGCCAAAATGATATAATGACACAAAAGTTCCTCCATGTTCTCTGATGCACAGTTGCTGCTGTACCAGGTGACTTCAGCACATGAGAAGTATAGGAACATGCTGACAACACTGGGGTAAGAGTTTCCAGCCAAGTCTGGTACACAAAAACAATGATTTCCCAGTCTTACGCTGCAGTTTTCAGAAGGTGAAAGGAGATATTGCCACCTCCATTATAGACTAAATAAATATCTAGACCCTATTAGGAGCGTGGCTGATGAGCCTACTTCATCTCTGCTCACCATCAGATTTCCTTGCTGTCAGGATTTTCCAAGGTTATTTTGACAACAAAAGTTCCTTGGATTCAGACCAAGTTGTCTACACCTGTAATTGCAAAGCAGTATCTTGGGACAAGAGATGTTTAGCCGTTTTGGTTTGCTTTTCAGCTAGTGTTGCTCTGTGAACTTCAGGAGCTGAAATCTGCATGTTGGGCACCTGCAGCTCTGTCTCATGAGCTGGCAACAGAGTTCAGGAGGCTTTTGAAGTGGGTACCATGGCAAGATCATGACTTTCCTTAAGAAAACAACTGCAAAGCATCTGCTCAAAACCCGATCTTTCAAGGTAAATCCTGCCAAATGCAGATATATTGTTATCCTTCTTTACTTTAGGATGAATTGTCCAGGCTTTTGCAGCAGTGCAAATCTGGTGATACACAGAGACTTGAGATTTTGACTCCAAGTTTTATATATCTCTGTTTACGCGTTTGTGTGTGTGTGTATGTCTGTACATATACAGATGTACACATATACAGATACACATACATATATATATATGCTAGCTTCACTGAAGTTCACATTTCAGTTGTGAACGTATGATGATGGTTAGACTCTATCTGAGAGGTCTTTCTCAACCTCAGTGGTTCTATGACATGAACTGCCCTTTGCTAGGGTTAAAGAATTTTCTTTAGCGTTCTCTTTTTAGGATGTCACAAAGAACTCATGTGGCAAATCCATGTTACCAAGGGAAGCCACAATGTTCTACTCCACTATCTTATACATACTGGCTATGATGCCATAGGAAAGGTATAGTAGACCAGTATAATGACTGAGCCCCACCTTTGCTTTCTACAGTACCTAGTACAGGAGTCAAATCATGCCCAGTGGGAAGAGAGGGGGCTTTTCTGCATTTTCCACTTCTAATTATCGTACAGATCCAGGGCTGGTGCCATTAATCTCACTACAAGGCAACTGTTAATTAGCAAAGCTTTTAAAATTGCGATGTATTCTTTTGCTGGATTTTAAAGATTTTTAACCAATAAAAACTTAACTTGTTTTGTTATTTTTGTTATTTTTTTTAAATATATTTAAATAGATATGTTTCTGAAAGTTTAAATAGTCATATACATTGTGTTGGTCTATCCCATGCTCAAAATATTTCTGTATTAAACTTGTCCATATATGTTACACTCTGGTCAAATTTCCCTCAAGAGAACAAAAAATATAAATGCTTGGAATAGATTTTAATTAAGTATGGAAACTTCACAGAACGAAAAGGAAAACCCTGCTAAATACAGACATCTTAAACATCTTGCAAAAACTCACATTCAGTTGCCTCAGGCAATGACTAACCATACGGAAGAAATTGTCCAGACTTCTTGCATTTTCTGGCTTAGTTCAGGAAACCTGTAGGCCTTAACTGCATAAAGAAAAACTTCCCTACAAAAGATTAACTCCTAAAATATTCAACTGAAAACAGATGGAAAACTGGACTGGAAGCTAGGTAAGCATTAAAAATTTTTATATTAGGGCCTCTTTACTCCTTTTCTCCTGGTCTATCAATCCACCTGGGTTATTTTACCAATATGCCAGTTACTTAATGAATTATTTAACAGACGAGTGTATATAGTAAGAATGACAGCCAAACTAATAACAGACCAAGGTAGCAGCAACAACTAACAGCAACCAATGCAGTACTCAAAGAGACAGTAGGGTGCATCTCTGCTCCATGCTCTAGGAAGGAAACACTTTGCACTGTCCTTCGACTTCCCAAACATGTTTCATAGTTAGAACAGAGACCAGTGTGATGGCAGCTAGATAGCCTAAGTATAAACTAGATAATTCTGAAACAGTGGCAAGAATCACAGCTTCTTGTGACCTGGCACACAGTAAAGTAATGTGCTTGGTCATCCCGGCAGAAAGAATACCAAACACAATTGCTAAAAACATAATGAAACATTTACAACTCTAAGGGGTATGAGGAGTTGTTTACTTGATTTTTTTTTCAAATTTCATTACTACAAATAACTTTGTTTCTTTGCTTCTTATTTTTTGTGTTAACTATTAAAGATGAATTCTTAAAGTGCATCCTTGAAAAATATTAACTCAGTAAGTGTACTCAGAAAAAAAAAAAAAGCCAAAATACAATGAATACCAAAACACAATGTTATATTGCACAAGTAATTCTAACCCTAAAGAGAGAATGGAAGACTGGATGGCATGTGTCAGAGATAAATTGTACTACTGCATCTGAGGGACACATTAAAACACAGCCTTGAGGGCAATTTAAATGCCAGGGACAGTCATATGCATGTGATAGAGTAACCTACGTATTAAGGATTAAAGACATTTTAAGAATCAGGCCTTTACTATGAAGAAGGATGCTTGCAACAGGTTGTCTTATTATGAGAGGATTTCCAAGGCAGTATTCTGAAGGCTGTGTTTTAGCTGTTAAAGCAAAGGTAGATGGACAGATGTCATACATTTCTAGCAGGTGGGTGAGTATCATTACCACTGACATAGAAATGTCAGAGAAAGTAATTTCATTGGGGGAAAGCTAATAGGGCAAGTAATTAAATACACTAGAGAGAAACCAGCTCCTCTGCTCTGACTTCTGGATGGCTCCTCCATTTAAGGAATAATAAACTGAGAAGTAGCAAATGCTGCTTACCTTTCAATTTTTCAGCCAGCAAAGCAGCTTCATGTTCAGAATAATGCATTATTGCCGGAGGTGAAGGAGGGCGCAGTCTGTCTTCTTCCATTTTGCGTCTGTGGCGTTCTTCTCTGGCCAGCATTCTTTGTTTGCATTCCCATTCATAAAAGTCATCTCTTGCCTGAGCAAAATCAACATGAAGGCGACCTGAATCCTTTTTGTCTGTGCTAGATCCTAATCTCATGCGGTAACCTGAAATCAACAAGTAGAACTAACTGTTGAGGATTTATTTTCTTGATTTTTTTAATTCAATTCTTTTTTTCTCCTCTTCAAGTGCAGCTAAGTAAAAATGTACATTAACAGATTTCCAGATATGTATGCAGGACCTATCGATCATCATGTTTTCACAAGAAGATAAATGTTCATCCAATCATTTTTCTTCACAATTTTCCGCACCACCTATCAACATAGTAGATGAACTAAAAGTCAACCCAAAGGTACAAAACCTACATTCTTGTTTAGAAGTCTTTCAAAACCTGTAACTTTTTCACTTGATGCCCCCAACTTTTAACAATGCAAAGGCCAAGGAAACAAAAAACAACTACTAGAAAAGGATCTGTTTTGGTTTGAATGTAAAGTCCTTCTTCTCCTGATCCTATGTAGATCATGTTCAGTTTAGTGCTTTTCTCCAGCCTGCCAGAGGAATTAAGTATGAGGAAAGTCTGAATTTTATAAAAACCATGACTATGGGTGAATGTGAAAATTGTGCTACATAAATTCCTGTGCCACAAAGGGGCTAGTTTCACAACTACATTGATGCCAATTCTAAATTTTGAGACTTTACAATTGTAAACACGATTTTCCAACTCCCCAGTGAAAACAATTCAGAAGCAAATATAAACCACCTACAAATTAATTGAGTTCGTAATTCCTTAAAGTAATTTTTAAAGTATGGACAGATTTATTAGACGCTTGCAAGGCCACTTTCAGTACAAATAATAAAATCCGTTATGCCTCATCTTTAGGGATATTCTGCATATTCATAATTTGGTCAATGTGTCATATGCTAAAGTTAGCAGACTGCAAAGGTTTAAATCAGGAGTTACGCAGCAGTACAAAAGGGCCCTGTTCTGAACTAAAACCTTTGACTACTGTCAGAAGACAAGCAAATCACGCCAAAGCTATAAAAGGAGCTTTCTGTGAGCATACTTGGGCACCCATCTTTTTCCAACTTTTCTTTCCAAGGCTGAAAGATACACACAGAGCAGTTAGCCTAACTTTCAGAATGCCAATTCAGAGAAAGTGTGAGAAAATACTACATACACAGCTGCAAACAGAGCCTTCAGATGTGGGTAAAATTCTCTACACAGGATAGATCTAATTTCTCCATGCCAACACCCTGCAGGGGACTCAGGAGAACAGCCTAGCAGAGACTTCTCAAATGATGGGATGCTGCAGATATGAACTCTGTGCTGAGCTGGCGCGATTGGAGGCTCTTCAGAAACATACACATCTACAACCACTGCACAGTAACTCCAGAGAGAGGAAAGTCCTGTTCAAAATGTCAGGAAAAATGGTGTTTGCTGCTTTTGAACAGCGATCTGAGAGAATTTACCTTTCAGTCTTGTGGTTTGTCTGTGGTTTGAAGAGCTTCAGCATCTCACCACCACAGTTAAAACCCAGTTCTGAATTCCCTCCAGGAACAGCAAAGGTAAGAATTATGTAGTAGATTAGGCACATCTTTGCAAAAATGCGTATTTAGGCATATTCTGTTTTACTGCTGGAAAAACAACCTGCTTTGTGAATATAAGGGACTGTCTGTACTACACCACACATGAGACAATAGACATTAAATTCAAAGATATCAAATATCCATAAAGGTAGATCCTTCAAAAAAGAAAATCGGGGCGCCTTTTGATTTGACATTTTCCTTTCAAACATCTTGTGGAGTTCAGCTAAGGAGCCTGCCAGTGAGAAAGAGATATTACTTTCACTGTGCAGCAAGAAGCTCAAACCCAGATGAAAAGCTCAAGCTAAATGTTTCAGAGATCCTTCAAAGCCAGAAGGCATCAAAAACTGCCACAGAACCTACCAAATCTGGTCTCCAAGGTTCAGAAGCTTGGGGTGAAGTAGAACTGAATATTGCAAGAGTGGCAAAGGAGAGGATTGTTTATTATTTTAAAGTCCCCTTCTACTTTGCCTTGATTTCTCTAGCTCAGATGAGTAAACAGCACTCCTCCCCGCGTCACAAGGCTTTTTGTAGTCATGTACGTAGCTCTAGTCCCAAGGTATTGAAGGGAAGAGTTATCAATACACCATATTCAGCATGACATAATAGGAGAAGAATGTGGGTGATCTTTCAGAGCTGGGCCCTGAACTAACGAAGGCATAATTATGTGGTTTTATCCATGGAAGTGTAGGCAGAAAGGAGTCAGCCAAAAGGGGTCAGTGGTGGAGCTAACCTGCTAACTGCTCCCTGCCAGTTCTATGTGCCAGCTGCATTCCTCAAACATGATTGCTGTGTGCCAAAATAGCATTATCAGCAATGTAAAGGACACTGTCAAGGTGCCAGATCTCATGAACCTAAAATTAGATCTCCCAGCTGAGCTGTACTTTCCAGGAAGACACAATCTCTCTTCCTCTCCCAACCCGTCTTTCACCTCCATTGTCTGGAGCACACTAGGTATGGGCAGAGACAGAAACACAGTGCTGCAGGATGCAAAACTCTTGTGGACTTCAAGAGTCTTCATATAATCTGAATAAAGAACTAAGGACTGTGCATCTATAGGTTGTATGTGCACCAGTAAAGTTGAGTTCTATTAAAGCAGCCCTCATTTTTGAAGTAAATGGGGATAATGGGAAAAAAAATTGAACAGTGTACATTACACTTCAAAACCCACTATCCTCTGTATCACTGGACAAATGGTCCTTTCAGATAACCAGTTTAAGTGCCTCAAAATTAACAGATATTTTGAAATTGACCATGAATTGCACCAAAGAAATCTGACTGCTTGTTTAAGTCCAAAGACTGAAAGTGGTAAGTGAGCCAGTTGTTTCCACCGGCACAAAAAAGAATATGCTGGGTCAGAAGGGACTTTTCATGCCATCTAGTCCAATACCTCTCTCAGAGGAGGGTTAGCTTCAAAGTCAGATCAGACTGCTCAGGGCTTGGCATCTTTCCCTTGACAAAAACAACAAACACCTTTGGGATGGCTTCTTGCACCCTCATAAACTAGTTTTTGCAGACACTACAGGACCAATGGCCTGGCAAGTGAAGAACAGATTCCTTGATGGGCTGATAACTAGCAAAACACTGTGTAGCAAGGGGCACGGCTGGCAGGTCTGGTTTTGTATATGAGATCCTCAGACACTCATCTGCACTGGAAACTTTGAGCTGCAAGGCAGCTGGGAGGCTCGCTCTTTTCCAATGCCATGTCTCCTTATTGGTGTTTGAGGGTGTTTCAATGTATGAGAGAATCACCTGCCACTGCCTCCCCTTCATGCATGGCCAAT
>WEIV01023909.1:35064-50425 GCA_013390005.1 Calyptomena viridis
TATTCTAAGTTAGAGCCTGTTTTGCTTGTGTGAAGTAGTTAATAAACAGTTGCTTGTAATCCTTATCACAAAAGTCGAGGGGGTTTTTTTCAGTTTTTTTTTCCCTCTCTGGGAAATTTTGGATGTGTGTGAGGGCTCTCGGCATTTAGCCGGAGTCAAACCATAACACAAGGTATTTGGCATTTTCAGGTACACTTCCTAGTTCTTTCATACTGAGAAATCATGAATTCCTTATTCACTTTATCCAAAAGATTCCAGATTTTACCTCTGCTTTTATATTTTACCATCTGTTTGGCCAAGTTATCTTTGTCTCTGCAGAATTCCTGCTACAAAGGAATATGGATATGGAAACTCTGACTGTGGCCCCTTTTAAAATCACAAGAAGGTAACTGCAAGGGCAGAGATGTCTTTATAAGTGCTCATCTAGTCTTGAATTTTTGAGGAACTAAGTATTGAAGACATGGGCATATGCCCTTACACAGACACTGAACAAACATAATTGACAAAGCATGATGTGAACATAGGACTCCTGCAGGAACAGGAGTAAGTCATCAATATGTGTCTGTGTCTGTGTGCATGTGTGTATGTGGGTTTTTTTGAGGAGTGGAAAGGATTGAATAGAGAAGGGGCAGGAAATTACCTCCTTGACCTCCAGCTTTCTCAGTTGACCAGGGGATTCGTCTTAAAACCACTCAGCAAGAGGTATATTCTATGAAACAGAGCCTGGCCTGTAGCAAACGTAAGTCTCTGAGGGAGTTTTGACAAAAACGGGGGATGAAGGGGAATCCAGATGAATGTTTCTCATTAATAATCAATTAAGTAATAATTTATGTGAACTCTACAGTGTCTGCCAGACCCACTTCATAAACAAACCCCTTGCAGCATCATCAAAACACTTGCCACTTGAAAATTATTTCTGTGAGACATATATCACTGACAAAGTTTTAGGGCTGTGTTATTGTACTTGCTGTTTTGAAGTAAGCACTGTGTCTGCACAGATGAATACTTTACAGTAGACAATCCCAAAACTTTAGATGATGTTCTTCAGAGCTGGTTATGCTGTAGCTGAAAACACTAAAAGCAAATCTGGCCTCTTCTTGATCCCTGCCCACAAAATCACAAGACAAACACCATATTTAGAGCAATATACATGACAAAGACTAAATTAAAGAAAACCACCTTCTCTTTTTACAAGCATATCATGGGGTGAATCACTCCTGGTTCATCCTTTATTGCTGCAGGGCTTGGCACAACAGGACCTCAGTCTTGTTTAGAGCTTTTAATGCAATGCAAATAATAGGAGAGAATAACAAATAATAATAATACAACAAAGTGTTACCACAATGGATGCCACTCTTCTCCAAAGATGCAATTTCAACACTGTTGTGTAAAGAAATCTACAAAGTTAATGTTGTTTCTATTACTGCTTCTGCTTATGGATAGCCATCAGTGCCATTTTTACCTCAAAGGTGTCTCAGGCACTACCTGCCCATGGTGAATTTATTTAGTTTCCCCTTAGAATAGCTCTACAAAAAAGTACCTGATAGGCAGGCCTGAGAATGAGCTGTAAAACTCAGGACTTAATGTTGAGTGAGTCTGATGATGGTTTGTCAGCTTTTGATGGCTGACAGCTGCATGTGTAAGAAACTAAGCCAGAAAAAAAGTGACTAGTCTTGGTCTCCATCCACAATCAGCTGCTCTTCCATGTGTAAAAATCCTGTTGTCATTGCAGCAGAAGCTTGTGGAGGTGAAGACGGAAGGGGCAAAAACCAGAAAAATAGCAAAGAAGGAAAAATGTAACAAGAAAAATCAAAATAAATGCAGAGAAAGAGGTGAAGGAGAGGGAAAGAATAACAGGCAACAATATTGTCTGGACCCTCTGTGTCCATGCTTTACCCACAGGCTGTTTTGACCTGTGCCAGGATTTTGAAGGATTCATGAGTTTATAGCACCTCAGAACATCAAGAGTGTTGATCTTCCTGAAGTCCCTGCGGCTTAAGAACCATTCCACACAGTAGGAACAATAGACTTCTTCCACGTTCTCATCAATAAATCACTTCCTCACATGGGGTCAGTCACCAGTTCATTGTGAAGAAAATAACAAATATGTAAATTCTGCACAGTGCCACCTGGTCCTCAGTTAATGGCTCCTGGGCTAGTTTGTAAAATTATGGGACCGGCCAATACACAATGTAATACTTGGCCTATACACTGTAAAATGTGCACAGCTGTTATTTCCTGACTTTCAAAAGTCTTTGTGCACTCACTATATGCTTATTGGGACAATTCTCTCCAGTTTTGAGGTTATTCCTTCAATTTCTCCAGTTTTGAGCTCATCACATTGGGCTAGTTAGTAAGGTTAGCCTTTGCCAAACTAAGTAGCCTCTCTAAGCTCCCTCCATTGGAAGCTGTTCAATCTGTTTGCCAAACAAATCTCTTCCTAAAATAAAACTTTGCCATGTCCCTGAAAATGAGATCACCTTTCACTTCAAAGCTCTAGAAGATGGGAAAAGAAATAAATAAAACATGATTATACAGCCTAGGAACTGTTAATGGATTTTTCTTTGCTCACTATCTAGGAAAGTGCTGTATTCCAGAAATTTGAGAGGCATTTGTACAGACACAAAAAGAAAAAAAAAGGTTATTCGAAGATATAAGCTCCTAAGATATAAATGAATACTGAAAAGAAATTGGAGAAATAGGAAGAAATTCAATTCCCAAGCTAGGCTAATACTGAAATATAACTCCTGTAATAAATGAAACATAAAAAGCCTTCTGTGTGTAAAAGATGGTAGAATACCATCCTCTGGATATTAATGTGACCTCAGAGAAAATGTGTGAAAAAAATGACATCCACTCACTCCACTGGACATTTTCCAAATGAAAACAAAAGGGACTCATTTTCCTCATGAATCATGAAAGAAGTTCTGGCTGGAAAGCTGGAGTTACCGTGTGGATCCTTGAACCTGTCGAACGCATACAAACACTCTCCTTGCCTTTCCAGGGTCACAGGAGTAACAACAGCCCTGTCAAAACTGGAAAGAAGCTGTACAGCCCAGAAAGGTGTAACAGCTGCATGAGCAGGTTCTCACAGAAACACGAGAAAAACTGGGCTCTGACAGACTGAAGGATCCTTCTAACCCTCTAGCCCAGAAAACTGCCTCTAAAAGCAAATTCCTAATTTTGTTTAGTACCAGAACAGAACAATTTTGGAGTGACACCTCCGTATAATGTTCTCCCAATCTCCAACACACTGCAAGTTCAGGAGCTTCCTAAGCCAGAGGAAGTTTTTTGCCTCATTCAGGTTTATTTTTGGGTGAAAATACCAATGAACTTTATTGCATGGGATGTATTTCTCTTGATGTCATTACAGAAGATGATAGAAGGTTGCCCTGTGAAATCAGCTGGAAAATCTTGAGTGAGATATTTCAAACTTTTAACCAAGTTATTCCACATGCATGCTTCTCTTTTAAAAGCCCGAGGAAAAACACAAAAGAGAGACTTAAGCCATAATTTTAAATTATTGTTCCTGGTACTATTTTACTTTCTTTCATGTTAGATCACTTAAATAACAGTATCCAAATTCCTTAATCTGCAGTATCTTTAACCCATAGAGTACTAGAAGGAGGATGAGTATACAAGATGTAGCAAAGATTTGCTATCTGTATATGAATGCAAGAAGAAATCTTGATATTTTTTATCCTCCACTAGAACTGTTTGACCTCCATACAGTGTATGGCAGTAACTTGTAGGACAATATTTGAATGCTCTGTGCATGAGCAGAATACCTGTTGGATTTGAATTTTATTAACTAACTGTTGAGTAGGTAATAGAGTGGTACTTGGTGAATTAATAGACTGTTTATTGGTTAAGAATTAACTAAGAATCCTATCTTGAGAATACTATGCTACATAAAACATGATCTGAAAAGAATTCAAATTTGATAGCAGCAAGCAATGCTCCTGAGTGTCTGCAGAAAGGGCTATCTTAATTAAACTCCAATGTACTAAAAGAAAGCTTTTTGGTTAGATTTTTGCTCTAAAAGTCATCTAGCACCTCAGCAACCTGCTAACATTCCTATGTGCTTAGCTCTCACTGCAAATACAGAGTACAACAGTGTATGTGGTTACTACAATTCTTCAGGACCACGAGAAACCATTAAGCTTTACAACATAGGTACCTTACTTTACATTTATTTACTTTACATAAGCAGATACCTTAGCTAATGGCAGGCTCAGGCCATGGGTGGCATGCCTCCATCCAAAACAGAAGGACTTGTGAGTTCACAGGGGCCATAGTCAGATACTATCTGAGGACTGTGTAGCGATATGGGGAGGAAGAGAGTGATCTGTGGTGATGAGAGAGCTTGCACATAGACATAGATGGCAAAGGATGCAAAATCAGACACAATGAGCGACTTAAATAAACTTAAACATTTTGCATTGAGGAAGATGGGATGAAAGTTGGATATAGCAAGAGAATGGAAAGTACCATCCAAAGTACTATTCCTCCTCCATTCAAAAGAAGAAGGACAAAAAACCCCACGGAATTCAGTCACAGTGCTCAGTCAACCACCTCTTCTCCAGCTTTGGATTACCCATAACACCCTCAGGATTAGATGATTTGCAACACCCTCAGTTTTTAGCTAGAGACCTGCCAGAAGGGCTGGTAACGAAGTGTGCTAGACAAAAATTGAGTAAGTTGCTTATTAAACAGGAGATTTTTTTTTAATCCTTTCCACTGTTATGCCTGTGATTTGACCCCTTTTCTCAAACACAAACAAATAAATAGAAAATAATAAACAAATAAATGTAAGTTTCCACAAAGCTTACATGTCTTGATCTGCAGCTTGTAAGTTAATGTATGTAATACTGTGCTCGAGCTAAAAATTAAATATTTTGAAAAAGATTTTGAAAGAGCTCCTCATTAGCTAAGGCTTCCTTTGACCACCTCCCTACTTCTCAAATTTCACAGGGTTTGAAAATTTCCTGATGCATTCATTGCAATTCAAGATAATGTTTCGAATTTCCCTTCCCCCTATGAATTTGACGGATTGTTTTTACATCTTGATGATAAAAACACAAGGGCCCTCTCAGCTCTCTGAAGTGCCTGTTTTAGGCAGCCAGACTCAATGGTCAAATGGTCTGCAATGGTGGTAACTGGAGTACTCTTCACGGCTGGTAGAGAAATCCCAAATGGGATACTCCTAACTTCATAATAAAATAATTCACCTTCATGCAATTTGAGTACAGTCATTATTCTATTGACCAATGTAGAAGAGGTTTGACATTAAAACACTGTGCATTGTGCTAAGGTAAATAAGGGTAGTCCCTATGTCTGAAAGCTGTTATTTCAAGCTTTTAGCAGACTTAGACACTTTTGCATCTTTTGACATCTGGGTTACAACCATACAGTTTTCCAGCACAAGTACAAAAATTATAACATTATGAATACATTTTTCAGCTCATCTCCATTCCTTTTACATCTCCCACAGAGCAGAAAACCCTTCTTTCCACTATGTGGGCATATCTCTAGTACAAGGAAGGTCACCAGCAGCTAGAGATGCCAGAGTAACCAGCTGCTCTGTAGGCCTTGCTCCCCGGGGCCTCACTACCAGAGCCATTATCAATGGAACAGCACAGACTAATAAACCTTGATTTTGGCAAATAGCCCAGGGGCAGCCAGCTGGGATGGGTTAAATCATATTGAGGTTCTTTTAAGATACTCTGGGACCTGTGCAGGACAGTGCACAGAACTGGGTTAATGCTTTTGGCCCCCAGTGACTCCTTCCATCTCTCCTGGCTCTCACAGCAAGGGAAAATGCATGCCTCAACTAATAATAAACCACTGCTGAGCATGTGGAGAACACCAGGCCAAATACAAAATAGCTGGGGCTCTCTGGCCAGCCATTAGCTAGCTCAATCACAGCACTGCCTGAATTCTTTGAGAAGATAGGTAAAAATAAAATGAGTAAATAAGAAGCTTACAAATCAACAAGAAAAAGAAGAGAAAAATTTTAAAAAGTACAGAAAAAAAAAATAGAACATTTGTATAAAGCTATTTTATTATTTATTATGTCATAGCTTTTATTTCCTAACAAACACAAACCTCTCATCATGTTCTTCACCAAAAAAGGGAATAAAAGGATGAGAAATGCTTACAGGAGGGAGGAATGTCTCCAAGAACATTTGCATCTCTGTACCTCCAGAATAGCTTAAAATACAGGCATTGCTCTTGGCTGTTTCCCAATGTTGGTAAAAAAAAAGGGCTATATTTCTTCTTAGAAAGTAGCAATCTTGACAACATTCTTACCATGTTGTATTTCATTATTTAGTTCAACAGGGAAAAGCCTTGTCTGAAAAGAAATCAGGAGGCTTTATAAATGAAGAGCATACTAGAGGAAGCAGAGTGAGACACTGTGTGCACAAAATTAGTTCAACTTTTATTTCAATTAAATAAGAATCCAGGCTTTGTATTTCCTGTGCACAACACATTTTAATTTAGATTATATTAGTGTTTGTGTGCAAAACTCGTATCTTAAAATTCTTGCTACTAGAAAATTTAATCTGTAATTTATGACAGCCTGCGCCGAAGGTACCTGCTAATGTTTCGGAGCAATGAATTAAATGCATACCAATTTCACACACACTCATCAGAATCAACCCCACCATTTAAAAATTTAATTGGCCTTTTTGGTATTTACAGTTCACCATCAGAACACCCTACAACTGACTATTTTTGACAATGCTTTAAAGCAAGATGCAGGTTTGCAAATACCAAGAACAGAAGATACATTAATTACTTTAAGAAGTATCCTTTTTTTTTTTTTGCAAATTAAAGATAAAGCCAACTGATGTCAGACATACTTAGTTTCAAATTACAATAATTCTTTATCCCATTTTTAGTGAAAATGCATTTCTTTGTAATATTTGTGGGCTAGAATATGTTATCTACATTAAGATGCTTCTTTTGCCTCACTATGTACATTTCCACAGCTAGGGTTCTGTCAATAGTTTTATAAAAAACAATTTTTTTTCCAGAGGTTTGTATGTCAACTATAAAAATAAGTTCCAGGATGAAAATTGGCAGAGTGTTGGTTGTCAGTTCAAGGATACGTGATAGTATTGTTATTACTATATTTTTAGCATCTTTTTTTCAAATATGAAAAAACAAACAACAATCCTCCTACACAGGGTTTGTTAAGCATTTCTTTTACAAGGTGTCCAATTTCAATCTCTAGGAGTGGGGCAATATAAAAATAACACAAAGACACTTGCAGCATGCAAATGTATTGGGGATAAAAGTGTAGTCATATTTGACATCCTATGTACAATAAATGAATCATAATTGAGCAATGCTCAATAAATAGAGTGTAATTACTTAAGACTAAAAAAAAAAAAAAATATTTGCTAAAGTCTTTCCCAAGAGGCTGTCAGAGAAACTATGCAGGCATCAAGTAAGAGACAAGGTCTTGTCATGATTAGTACAGGTCAGAAGCTGGCCAAAGGGATGGAAATACAGGAATAGGAACTAACAAACACTTCCCATTTGAGACGAGTGGTGTGACTGGACAGAATGTTGATAATTGTATTGAAAAGAGAGAGAGAAATGTTACATCAAACCCCGCAAAAGACATAGAATTGATTGCTGGAAAAAACCCTAAAATTATCAAGAGGCATTTTAGAGGAATCAAACACAAGGAAAGCAGAAGAGTGCAAAGGTGTTAATGCTAAGAAATCCCAAATTAGTCTCTTTGCAGAGGACAGGCTGAATGGCTCATGCAGTAAAGATCTGGCAGTGTGGCACTGCATTGAAGGAGCCACGAAAGCCAATTAAAGGTTAACCTGGATATGGGATAACACAAAAAGGTGAGGGATAATTACTGTCAGTCTCTTAGAAAACACAGTCTCTCACCCGACATACTGTACACTGTATTAGTCACCCCATCTTCCCCAAGGAATATAAAAGCACAGCAAAAATAGGACAACAAGTATCATCAGGAACATTATAAAGTAGCTCATAGGAACCATGGCTGAAAAAGCTGCAGATTGCTCACTGGGGAGGAGAGGCAGTTGTGTAGGAGCGTTACAAAGCTCATGAATTTTACAGGGGAAGTAGGTGGATAGGTACTCTGGATTCTGTTCCATGATACAAAACTGGGAAGCATTTAGTGAAATAAATGAAGAGGTTGCAAATGAAGAACAGTTAGGTGGAAACACTTTGTAATTGTAGCAAGAATTACTCCCATGGAACTCCATGTTATATAAAACTTAACTGAATGAAGAACTTATCAGAATTAAGAAAGCAAGCAAGCAAGCAAGAAATACAGACAGAACAACAGAGAAATATATCATAAGCCTCAGACAACAAAAGTGTTCAAAGTGATAGAACAGGAGGCAGGGTCATTTATTATTAAAATCGTCTGACACTTCCTATTATAAGACCTTGTTGACAGTTGCTTTTAGCTTTGCCAATCATTAGCAGTTTGGACTGAAATTTTACACATCGAATATCTGCCTGAGGCTGAAATACTCTGGAAAATTTTCATCCAAATAATTCAGCTGCTGCACAAATGGAGCCAGAGAAAAATTGGTGCTGTATCTAGGCAGTTGTAGCCCCTCCAGACTTCGGAGGGAAGATGTAATATTTCAGAGGTGAAAAGCCTTTGCATTGTAGCAGTAACATTTGCCACTCTTTTTAAACTCCATCTGAAAATTCAGGCAAATTATGTCTTTGAATAAAATTATATTCACTCATACTCTGAAAAATAGATCTATTTTTGGTTTTCACAGCTGAAATCACAAAGGATTACATCTTCCATGAATGTGCTGGATAATGTTTACGCCTCTGCTCAGCAAACAAGGAAAGAGTTAAAGCAGAAAGATCTCAGCTATTGTTAACATTTGAAATCACTTGTTCCAGCTTTGAAACCTAAAGTTGCTTTCTACTTTCTCTCCTCTTTTTGCCTTCAGTCTGAAAAGTTTCCAGCTTAGCTGGTGAGGATGAATCTAACCTTGTGACACTTGCTGAGATCAGAGTGGTTAAATCAGAAGACTGTCTGAGTAGCCTGATTCTCCTAAAAGCCTGTCAAGTCTGGAGCAGCTAATTGGGTCTTGCCTCATACGTTCTGCCTGTGATTTTTCCAACAACAGAACACAGAGAACAACAAAGCCAGAAAGCAGAATTTTTCCCTAGTTTTGCTACTCTTGTCTCTCTCCTCATTTATGGGGAAAAATATCTTTCATGACGATTCTAGGGGAGGTTTGCAAAGTTCGGAAACTTTCGGTCTTTTCACTTGCTGGCCATTTCATTTGAAACATCTCCACTCTGCAGGAGTTTTGAACTTTTCAGACTATAATCTGCAGTAGGATACATCATGATCAGGATGTATCTAGTCTACTCTGAACCACCTGTTTGCTCACCACCTAACACGAGTTTCACCAGGGAGGCAGAAAACAGCTTTCCAAGCTCTAAGTGAGGGCCAGGCACATGATGGTGGATTTTTGCATGTACTCCATGGTCAAAGAGAGAATATGTCAGAGCTGATGATATCACCGATCCCCCCTTGCCCTCTTGTCTGTCAGAAGAGGCTCATCTCTCCTTGTGGTCTACAATGAGCACAGGAAAAGGCATTTTGGGAGCTGCTGGTGGGAGAGGAGAAAAGGAGCAGTTACTGGCCATGCCATCAGCTTGATTGGCATGGGATAGATGACTTAAAGTCTGTATGTAGCCCATGTGGATCGGCTAGTTGAATTCACTAGTCATTAGATTTGCTTGAGGTTTTTTCACACCAGCTGAACTGGTTAGCTCTGTGGGTTTGTTCTCAGCTGCAATACAGCTGTATTCACAGGAGCTTAGAGAGAGGCTTTTAGCACCTGGGACTGCCAGTCACTGCTTTGTCCTTTGTTTTGTGCTGAAGTGGCTGCAGAACAGTTTTGAGTTTTGTGTGGCTGCAGTACTTAACAAAGGCTGCTAACGCGCCACCTGCCCTGCTGCTCTGCTCTGTGTAAGGCCAGCTCTTATCCACCTCTGCCATGCCAGTGAATTTTTGGCCTTTGGCATTTTAGGCAGCTTTATAGCTTATTCGCACTGCTGAAATGGAACAGAAGGACCAGGTTAGGAAAGGTTCTTTCTAAGACTAGCGTAAGGACTTCTAACTCAACCGATAAATTTGCTGTTCAGAGAGGTTTCCAACTAGTTCCTTTGGCCTCTGGGTTCCAGCATTGAGAGGATTTATGTTTCACACCATGTACTGTAGTTCCAGATATTTAAATCAGGAACGTACTTGTCTGAGCTTCTCAGGCAAGTATACTACTTCAGATAGAATTATGGCCAGCATCTTTATGTTTTGTTGTCACTTAAGCATTACACAGCTCCATGCTGCCTTGCATAATTCTCAAAACAGTCAGGTTTCTCAGATTAAATGCCAGTCTGACATTATGAAACAGGTTGTTTTCTTGAGAACTAAATCACAAAATAACTATGGTACTAGGCCAGGAACTCATGTGTATTAATTTTGCACCCACCTTTTCTGGCATTCCTAAATTATAGGTTTTGTGTTATCATGAACAGTCATGGTCATGGTTCCCCTCCAAACATGAACTGATGCCATATTGAATCACAGATGAGATACAGCCTATCTATCAAAAAAACACCTAATGTAGCAGAAGTAATGGAAAACCCTTCCCACTTTATCTGCCACTTTATAAATCTGACTGCACTTGTCTGAATCTTTTTCCCTAGGGCTGTTAAATTTCAACAGAATTCTGTCACGTTGTGAACTGAATACGAAAAAGCAAAATGACCAAACTTTTACTCAGCAAAGCTAAAATGCATAGAAACACTGATTCTGAGGTCAGCAAACCACAGCGTACTAGAATGATTTTATAAGGGAAAAAAAAAAGGTGGTAGTGGGGAAAAAGCCTCTTTAGGAGAGAAAGAGTCTCACAGATCTCAAAGAAAAAAAAAAAAGTGGTAAAATTGATAAAAGACTCATACAAGTAAAGATAAAAATGTAAACCACCTAACAACTTCTTTGACATTCTCCTTTGAAGGCAGTCTACTGCAAAGCAGAATACTCTAAAATAAATTGTTTTGGACTGCACTTTACATCCAGCTCCACCAGTGTGACTCCACTGCTACTAGTAGGATTGTGCCAGGGTCCCAGGTGGCAAGGATGAAAACAGAAACTCACTAAGGAATAAGAAATACAAGAATTCTTTGGTGAGAGCACATTCCCTGCAGAGTACCACACAAGTAAAAAGAAAATTTAAATAATACCGGCCCTTGATCCCCTCAAAAGCTCAAAGCACATTTATTCAACTTGAATTCCAAAATCCCAGCCACAGTTTATAAAATGTGCTTGATTCTTGTGTAAGACCCTTTGGCATTTTCCTTCAGAGAAAATATCTCCAGATGTTATTTTTACAGTTTATCTTAAGCAAATGTATGTGTTTAGCTAAACAGGCTTAAATGTAAGAGCCACCTAAGAGAACAATGATGAAATGCTTGACTTGATTTATGGACCGTCAAACCTTTGTTTATGAACATCTGGCTGGGAAGGTGATTTGAAAAGTTTTTCTGTCAGTAAATATCAGCACAGTAAGCGCTTTCACATTACAGACAGCTCTAAATTGTGAATGTAATTACTGGAGAAATGGTATTGAGTGTATGTCTGAAGTCACATTCAGTTTACCCATGCTCACGAAATATTCAGTTTACATTACTGCTAATGTGTAACATATAATCATTTTTAATTAACAAAATACACAAAATATTGAGTTCAGGACCTGAAAGTTGCTATCTACAAGCTGCGCAGATAAGCACAAGGCTTTCTCTCATGATAGCCCTTCAAAGTAAGCTCACATGCCTCCCTGACAACTTCTCAGTGGCCACTATGGCCTGCATTGGTAGCCCAGTTTTCTCCCACACCCCTGTACCTGTTCCCTCTGGCTTTGTCACACAGGTCCAGCAGGAGTCCTTGGGAGAGAGGAACCTCACCTGTCCTCTGCCTACCTCCATCCATTTCTTAGCACACTTCCTGCAGTTTCCCATGAAACAGCTTGCCTAAATGGGCCACAGGCCCTAAATGCCACAGCAACATTCCTAATTCAAAGGCTGATATAATCTAAAATCTACAAAGAAAGGCTGATCCCAGGAAAATTGAATTTGTCTCTCCATCCTCCTCTGTTTTGGGACAACATGATAATTCAGAGATGACACAATCCAAGAACCCTTCCTGCAATTCCAAAGCAAAAGTCTGCTTTCATGTTGGGTATAATCTAATATCAGAGAATGATGAGGGGTTTTTGTGAGGAATTTCTTTGTTCACTGAGAAAAAAAGCAGCAGCTTTATCATAAAAATCACTTTCAGCTGAAATGAAGATAACACCAATCTGGGCCCTCATTGTAGATTCAGAAAGATTTATATCATTTACATCAAAATGTCTAACCACAGCATCTCAGACCAGAGCCTTTTTATCTCTTCATATGCAAAAGGTAGAAAAGGTGAAAAAGGTGAAGATTTTGTAGAGTGATTTGGCCCAGCTGCAGCAATCTCTGCATCACCTGAAGGAGATTCTTATCTCTGTCCAAAAGCTGTGACAGAAAACTACTGTCATCGCAGTCCTTTCTTTGGCACTCCTGTTGCACATTCAGTAACAGGGAGGCAGAACAATGTATATACTTCCTTGCTATAAATCAACTACTGGGAAATTACTTGAGTGCCTCCTTGTACATCACCAACAAAAATGAATTAAATTTTGTCTTCGTGGAAAAATTACTGTAAACCAGAGAAGCAACTTAGAACAGTCTCAATTTGATTAAGTCACATTAGAAAAAAAGCTGTTATATTCTTGAGTGGTTGCACATACAAGAAACAGTTAAGACATTTACTGTCAACGATGAGATTTTCAGACATGTTTAAAACATTGAAGATCTTCATCACATGAAAATTTCACAAAAGCCATCGACTTGAGAACTGTTGTGAAAGGGAGGGATGAAAAATGTGTCAGACTGAAATGGAACGATAGCCCAGTTTGAATGAGGTAAAAGGGATTTAGGTGATAGGGAGCACAGGAAGAGAAGCTGGAGCTTTTTTTAAGACATTGTGGTTATAAATGATAAGAAAAATAAGTAGGGAAGCAGCATATTTGTTTCAATTTCCAAAAGTATTTGACAAGTTTCCACAAAAGAGATTAATGACTATGAGGCACAAAACAAGAATAAAGAAATAAAAAAGTCTTCTGTGTATAAAACTAGTTCAAATTGTTGTTTTGCCCTTAGAAGATGACTTCCCTTCTTACAAAAGAGATCTCTTTCTTAGAGCCATAAATCTGCCATTATCCTGTGGGTCTGGGTTTGGAGGGCTACTTTAAGAATAATGTCATATTTGTAATAATATTGCTGTAGCTGTAATGGTCTAAAGGCATAAGCAAGACAAGGTTTATAGGCCAGTATAGTCAGAAAAAAACCAACCAGAGAAGTCCATATTCAGATCTAAGAAACAGTGAGCTTCCAAGCTATGTACAAGTAGGGAGCACATCCTTTGAATTTGATTAGATATGTTAAGTCAGGTAGACAAAAAAACTATTTGGCACCTGTAAAATAGAAGGGAATATTAAAAGGGAAGTGGTGACACTGACTGTTCTATAAAGGAATAGATAGGTAAGACTATGGCAGATGAAAAGATTATTAATAAAGGGAGGAAAATTATAATGTACTGCAAAACCTTCTCCTTCCTTTGAATTCACCTTTTTTACTGTCTGCTATAATTAAAGTTTTAGTCCCCTGGTTGCCTCAGACAATCAGAGGGCTGGCACATATTTTTTCAGCTACATGAGTTGGTCCAAGAAGCAATGTAAGTTTTATCCAGAAATCTTGCTTCATGCATAAGGCATGCAGGCATTTAGCCTGCTCCTAAAAATTTGCACCTATTTCTTCCTTGCTCTGTGAGCAAATGTATGTTGCAGGAGCCTGCTGTGACCCTGCCTCTCTCTTCTCCTCCCCTTTGCACTCACAAAGGTAGATTTGTTATTGACACACAGACTCTGAGGTCAGGGCAGCACAGGCTGTGAGTTGGCCTGGTCTTTAAACAAGGGGTTTAATTATATGTGATGGAAAATTCTTTTTTTGTTTATTTGTTTTCCAGGTTTTTTAATCTAAAAGACAGATAAAGCCTGGTCTTCTATGGTCAGATTAATTTTCCTTTATTTTACTAACACAAGGGGAAAAAAAATTGCAACCTCTTCTGCCTGTTGGCTCTGCAAACCTCTACAGGGGGAATAGGGAAACTGGGTCCTGTTCTGGTCTGTATTATTGATGGAGGGACTCTCTCTGCCTAACCCTGAGATCATTCTCTTCTCTATGTTCGTCTCTGGAACTCCAGGTGGGACAATCAAGGCTCCAACAACAATATTTGCCCTGCAACATTTTACTACTGTATTTTACTGATGTCAGAGAGAAACCAGATTTGTTACCCTTTAAATCCTCAAATGAGTTTGCAGAGCAGGAAGTACTTGCAAACCTGTAAACTCTATTTATATGCAGCCATCAAGTAATGTGGACTTTCCTGATATTTTCAATCTATAACACAACTGTAAAAGAAAACTGTAACAGGTTTTCAGCTTTTGATCATAAAAACACGGTGAGGAACAAAAAAAGTCCTCTGGAGGATGTCTTTAATTCATGCTTACTATATACATGTGTGGATGAGGCATTGAATACAATATCTCAAGGCTACAGAGGAAACAAATCTTGGAAGCACAACAAGTAATAGATCATGTAATCAAGTCTAGTGAGATGCAACCCTCATGTAACTTGGCCCACAGAGGCCAGATGCTGTTCTGCATTGGAAAATGTGAAATAATTAAACTAGAGTAAGGCAAACAACCTAGAAAATATCTAAAACCCAAACTCTCTTTGAATTTTAACAAGAAAACTCTGACAAAAGACCCCTACATCCACAACCCAATGCCTGTTTGCATTAGGAAGAGAGAATTACAGTACCCAGGAACAGTGGCTAGAACATGCAGACATGTGATAATGTTTCTGTTACATGATCCTTCGGGTAATAGGATCCGTCTGAGTACTTGATGGAGCTGAGACCTTCATGCCTGTTAGCATTACAGCGATTTCATTCAAATCTATGACAATGCTTTGTTGATGGAAACCTCGAGATCAGTGGAATAAGCAGGGAGGTAGGAACACAACTGTCTGTTAAAGGAGCTGCAGTAAAAAAACCCTCCTCTGAGAACTCAGGTCCTCAAATCCCTTGATGAATAGCTGGAAGGATGGTTAGCTCTCATGTCCCTGATGAGCTCAACTGATGAAGTAAAACACTGGAAGAGAGGCAGCCCCTAAG
>WEIV01023910.1:21437-38688 GCA_013390005.1 Calyptomena viridis
CCCATTGGTTTATTTTTTAGGCAATAAAAAAAAGTAAACCTTGGAATAAAAAAAAAAAAAAAAAAAAGGCAATTACTGGGGCGGGGGGGAGGTTGGAAAGATGAAACTTCAGTTCCTGAATCACTTCTGAAAAGGTTTTATTACATGCACACACATGCACAGAATTGCCTTGGTTTAATAGAAGAGCTTTGGGGATCCAGCAGGACTGAAATCTAACATAAATTAGAATATTTTCAAGATGATTGCTTGCAAACAGGCATCAATTAGTTCCCTCAGTCTGGGGAAGCAGCAGTGTGGGCAGATGATTGCAAATACTTGTGCTGCTGCCACTTACTGCCTTGTCACCCCACACCAAAAATCCCTTTGGTTTTCCCAGTGATCCTGGTCTCTCTCTTAGATCCCAGTCCAGGGAAGCATCTAAACACATCCCAACACAAACATCCCCAGATGCTGAAGATAACGTGGGTGCTTAACAGACTTTTGAATTAAACCCAACTGGAAACAGCCTTTTTTTTTTGTCCTGTTCACGGAAACAGCAGCACCAGGAGGGCAGGGGGGTGTTAAACTCTGATGTGGTGCAGGGAAAAACCAGGAACTCCCAAAACATTATGAGGTTTTTAACCAACCCGGGACAGTCTGTGGGGGTGGCTGGGGGTTATTTAAGGGCTGGAGCTGCATCAACGCCCCTGCTCTGACTTTGCTTTTTCCACCCCAAAAAGCAGAACAAGCCCCTTCTCCTCTTGCATTTCGGATGCAGAACTTAGTCCTGCTGAAAAGAACCGGTTCCCGTGAGAAGCCGCAGCCTCCTGCACGGCATTGCTGCCCTCTCCTGGGCTCAGCAAACTTCCAGCTACAGATGCCAACCCTTCCCGAAGCTCCGCGTCCCTGCTTGGCAAAGCCTGGCTCTGGAAATGAAGAGATCTGAGGCTGCATTTTCTCCTGCTCTGTCCTATTGACCTTGACCCTCGGCTTAAGCTTGGGTTGCTTTTTCAGGGGTGTGTAAAAAAATGGTGTAGAAAGAAAACTGAGTCATTGCTCAGTGCAAGACTGACTGGGAATGTTGCTCTCCACACCTGTGTGATGGGTCCCCCCAAATCCTGCTGTGTCTGGAGCAGCCAGTGCTGCAGAGATCCATTAGAAGCCAACCTTTATTAGCAAAGGAAATGGTTGGAGTCAGAGCTATTTGGGAAGAAGAATCCAGAGGGAAGGGTATCCCTTTTCCTCCTTTCAGCTGGTATGAGGTGGTTGGGGACAAACAAAATGGACAAAGGTGGCTGGAGGGGTGTTGGGATCATGACATCCCAGTTTTTATGTGCCCTTCACCTGCTCCACAGACCTGCTCCTTCCTCGGGGGACAGTTTCCCATCCTATCCTTCTCTTCCCTCACGGGACCAGAGCCCATCCATAGCTTGTGGCTCCTCAGCTGCCCTGCCCTGCCCCTGGCAGCAGGTGGGATCAGCCACATCCCACCAGGGGTTTGGCAGAGGGTACAGGCTGCTCTCCCTGTGGCTGAAGACACTGCCTTGGCCGGGGAAAAAGAGACAAAAGCTGGGGACACATGGGAGGAATTTTAGGGCATTGCAAAGAACAGGCCTGGAGACAAAGAGGGAGGAGGGTTTGGATGCCACTGGGACAGGGTGGGGAGCTGTGTGGGACATGGATGGACCCAGCCCCACCTGGGACCATCCTCCAGGGAGACTTGAGGTTGTTCAGGTGCTTAGAGGAGGGAAAATACCAGGAGTTGTCAGAATAAGAGGCAAGAAGTGAGGCTGTGGTGAGCAGAGCTGGTGGAAACCACACAGCCAGGCTGGGACACCTCTGCTCATGTTGGCTGTCACTGGGAAGCCACATCCTCTGTCCAGGCTGTTGGCAGAGTGGGCAGAGAGAGGAGAGTCCTCTCCCCAGCACCTGGACACAGGCTGGATGTGGGGAGCTCCTCTCCCAGGAAAGAGGAGCTGTGGGTAAGGGAGGTCCAGCAGCTCCTCAGGTCCCATCCCTTGGTGTTCCCAGCAGGAGCTGCCTGGCAGGTCCCAGGGCAGGGACACTGGCTCTGCAAGGGGGGAAGCAGAGGGACAGTGCTCAGGGTCCTCACCTCCTCCAGCTCCTCTCCAAGGCTCCCGTCACCCTCCAAGGAATCCGAGCAGGACAGATCCACCTCCACACCCAGGTCTCCCCTGAGCAGCAACAAAGCCCCAGAGTCAGGACCCCCACAGTCCCCCGTGGATCCCCCTGGATCCTCCAAGGTCTGGCTGGACACGGAGCATCCTGTCCCTGTTTGCAGCGTGGAGCATCCCGTTACCATGGCAACGAGGAATCTGCTGCTTCTCCCCATCACCTCAGTGATGCCTCCCAGGCAGCCCCGTGTCCCTGCCCACCCCGGGCACTCTCAGGTCTGGCCTTTGTGGGAATGTGGCCCTGGGAGGGAGCTGGGAAGGGGGAATACAGCTGGGAGAGAGACATCCTCGTAGGAGAGGGATGGAGAGGACTGGAGTGCTCTTCAGGGCTTTTTTTGGTGGCAATCCCAGCAGATCCAGAGGCAGGGAAAACCCAGAAAGCCTGGACTGAAGGTGAATTTGTCCCACAACTCAAGAGGGAGAATCCAGGTTCTCCAGCTGTGGAGGGTTCCTAGAACTGGTTATGGGGAATATATGAAAAATTAAGAACATGTTGAAAAAAATAGGGAATTGTGGTTTTGAGGGAAATTACACTCACCATAAGTCTCAGAGGGAGATATGATAGAAGTTTCTGAGCAAAGAGCAAGATGTGGCCACGGACCAGGGGGGACTTTCTGCCAGCTCGGGTTATCCTAAAAGCACAGCCCCAGCTTCCAGCAGAAAGTTTGGATCCCAGCCTGGGATACTTCAGGCAATCACTTGGTTCAGATTGGAATCTCTTTAAAAAGGGTGTGTTTTCTTAATGTTCCTGTTTGTCCTGGAAATGAGGTTCCTACGATTGTCCATTGAGAACTAAAAGCGAGCAGTTAAAATACACGGACAACGAGAAACTCGAGAAGAGTAAAGCTAAAAACTCCTCGCTTGTACCAGGGTTTCTGGAGGCGGGGTGTGGGGGGAGAGAGAAGTGCTTTTAGGGTAAATCTGTTCAGCTCATCCTGGTGGCTTGTGAAAAAACGTGTACATGAGAAAACAGCTCAAGGCAAAGAAAAAAAAGAGGAGAAATATGAAACCACCCACCACTTCATTTAATATACAACAGAAATATAGTGCTCACAACAACTTAGAGACAGCAAAACACACCAACTGTTATTCTTGGGGAAAATCATGGCAAGGAAAGGCATGAGTTCCTCCCTCCCTGAATGATGAAATAATGAGAAAATCTATGAAAAACCTTCCACTTCCCAGCCCCGTGGCCTGGAGGGGTGGGGTCCAGCGTGGGCAGCCTGATCCCTCATCCTGGCTGGAGCTGGAGGAAAGGGCAGGGCTGAGGAAGTGTCTGCAGAGGCTGTTTGTTTTCAGCCTGTGCCTATGGAGAAAACTTCACCCTGGTCAAGAATGGAGTGAGTAAATCCTTAATATTTCTTTAAAAGGAAAAAAAAAATCCCACTACACCTCAGATTTCAAGTTTTATTTCTTACAGTTTTAGCATAAATAAAGCAAGTCTGGTCTAAAATTGCTTGGGATAAAAGCAAGCAGCAGGAGGGATGAGTGTTTCCTTGGATCTGTGCATCCCTGGTGCAGGCTGAGCCACGGGGATCTCCCTGATTTCCTCTTCTTACTGAATATTCAGGAACTTGAGAGTATCTTGGAGATCTCCACCCCATCAAATTGGAGTGAAACTGTTCAAAAGCTGTGAGGAAGAAGGCAGCCAGCCAGGCTCGGCTCTGAATGACTCCACGGAGCTCCTTCCCTGGGGGAACCAGGCTAAAAAAGGCTAAAAATATAGAGATGTGAGGCAGGTGCGAGATTTCTGAAATTCCCGGGGTTTGCATCCATTTTAACTCATCAGCTCATTAAGGGCTTTGTTTGTGAGTTCTCAGAAGATGAGTTTGGCAGTCACTGCACACGTGCAGGAGGAGGGAACCCCTTCCCACATAGCCAAGAGCTTGGATTTCTGCTTGGAATGCAGAATTCCAGCTCATGTAGGAAGCTGAACTTGGGTCATCCACGGTAAAATGCCAAGAATGCAGATTCACTTCCTTACCACCTTATAGTGTTATTCCTGAGCTTGTCTTGGACAGAGCACAACCACTGCCTCAGTAAGTCATGGAAAGATCATCTCGTGTTGTTCCGAGTGGGAATTAATCTCCTTCCCTCCTTCCCTCCCTCTGATCAGAGTTACACCCACATGCAAACTCCATTTATAAATAAGAATTGATACAGGAGTCGTTTCTGCATCCCTACATGGCTGGAAAGAAGGGATCAAGGAGGTTCATTTTCCTTTGGCTTTTAGGNATTCCTGAGCTTGTCTTGGACAGAGCACAACCACTGCCTCAGTAAGTCATGGAAAGATCATCTCGTGTTGTTCCGAGTGGGAATTAATCTCCTTCCCTCCTTCCCTCCCTCTGATCAGAGTTACACCCACATGCAAACTCCATTTATAAATAAGAATTGATACAGGAGTCGTTTCTGCATCCCTACATGGCTGGAAAGAAGGGATCAAGGAGGTTCATTTTCCTTTGGCTTTTAGGAACTGCAGCAGTGCCCAGGGATGTGGGAACATTCTGTAGTGCTGTACAGACACAGCCCCTGGCACTGCCCCTCCCTGTGTCCTGCCGGCAGGTCTCACAGGATCTCAGCCTCTGTGTCCTCAGGTCTGTTCCCTAAATTCGTCTGGGGAGTCCTGGAATGTCCTGGAAATTGAGTTAAATCTGGCTGAGGCTGGGGTGCATCTCACAAGGGGACAGAGGTGCCCTCGTTTGGCGTCTGGTGAAGGTTTAATTTGTCTCTGAATGAGAAGGTGCCCCAATCCCTTGGGAGCTCCCGAGGGCATCCAGGGATTTACTGCAGGGCTACCAGAGGAACAAGTGCTTTATGGCCCTGGCAGGCTCCCAGCCACGGGATCCCAATCCCTGTGCCCTTTTCTGCAGCCCATGGAAGCCGGGGCTGGATCTCGAGCTAAAGTGTCTCTCCCACTGTCCCAGAGCAGCTCCCAGTCTGGATTCAAGGAGCAGCACCTAGAGGTGCCACCACAGCTGCCGAGTCACTCGATTTCAGTGCAGGACTGATGATTTGGTGGCTCAATTCTCTCCTCTCTGCTAAAAACAACAACCCTGATCGTTGTGGGTGATCAGCAAATTGTGTTATCAGGCAGGGTCATGTTTCCCTCCCTGTGAACCCTCGGGAATCCACACTTCAGATCCTATCAGGAGCCAGTTGAACGTGGTTCATTAGTAAAGAATTATGCTCTGATCTCTCTTCTGGTGATAAATAATGGTGGTGGTGATAAATATTCAACACGGGCACAAAAGCAACAAGGCTGGCATTTATCCCTGGGCTTGTTTTACCCCGGGAAGGGTCAAGGGCTGTTATTAAAGGCAGGAGCTGCCCTGGTACCACTCGACATTAACCCTGGTGATGCCAGGCTGTTCTCTGGGACGTGCAGAAGGGCACGACCCGGATCTCCCGTGGGATGTTTCCTATTTGTGAGCAACAGAGGGACGGGTGGCACAAGGACAGGGGCAGGGGGAGCAGCAGGAACAGTGGGAAAGAGCAGGCTGGGGGTGGGGGGAAGCACAGCTACTCTGCATTTTAGATATTATAACATCTGGGAGGTGGGTCAGAGTGGCCTGGGGGAGCAGGTGGATGAGGGGTGCCCTGGAAAGGCTCGGTGTCCCCTGATGTGCAGGATGCTGCTGCTCCTCTGGCAGGGGACGTAAAGGAGAGAGGAATTCGCGAGGCCTCTGCCAGAGGGAGGTGAAATAGCGGGAGAAGGACAGCAGAGGGAAGCAAATGCCTGGATTCCTCTCCCGGGCCCGCAGGCACGGCTGGGTGCAGATGCGCAGCGCACATCTGGGCACGTTTTGTTTGGGAATAAAAGAGGGAACAAGGCGTTTTGATGAGATAAGAGATGTTCTTACCACAAAGGCTTGTTCTGAAAGACATTTCCTTTAGAAATTTCCTGCCGAGATATCCCCAGTGACCCCAGCACTGCCAGGGGGAAGGCGAGGCAGAATGTGAGGCTTTGATTAGAATCAAGAGGAGAAGGTTTTGGCCAAATGAAAAGAAACTTCTCTGTGTGGGGATTTCATTCCCCAGGAACAGCAGCTTGGCTGCTATTTGAGCAGCTTCTTCCTAAGTTTGGAAGGCTTTGCCCAGCTCTGCTGTGGTGTTGTGCCCGTGGATTTTGAGGGTGGATTCCCCATTCCCACCCCTGGGTGCCCTCCAAAGGTCACACTGGCCTCACAGCTTTCCTTACATACAAAGCCAGGTACAACCCGAAAGGACAGCAGGATTTTGCACTCACACTGGGGGACCTGAAGCCATCCCCTGTGCCTAAATCCCTCTCACAATCCTGCAAACCAGCCCAGCTGGCCCTGCTGGTGCTCCAGCCCCAGCATTTCCAGATCTCCTGCTGCCCTTTGCACGGTGCAGGTCCCCCATTTAATGCACAGGGATGATTATAAATTCTCTAAGGGTCATTAGCAGCCCAGGGCTGATCGTGAGGGAACCTGCCTCCCTCCTTCTCTGCACTTGTAGACTCTCCATGTCAGGCTCAGTGCTTTCCTTTGCCCTTAAAGCAGCTGGGAGATGGCCCCGGCTGCTGGCTCGTGTCACCACATCAAATTGGATCATTCATCTTCATGAGAGAGTTGGCTGAGTGTGCCAGGCCTTTCCCAGGCTCTGGCTGGGGGGGAGGATGACTTTTTGGTGGTGAAGAAGGGCACAGAGCCCTGGGAGGGAACAGCTACAGCAGCTGGTGCTGGGTGGTGGCACCTGGGTGTCCCAGGGCAGATCCCTGCTCTTCACAGAGAATATTTTAATCCTCACTGAGTTGTTTTATGGTGGCTGTAGGAGCCTCTGCCAAGCATGAGGGAGTGGAGCTTTCCCACTGAGGCACATTAAGTTTGATAAAATCAGTCTTCAGGCTCGTGGCATCTGCCAAAGAGGCTTCTACAGAGACACAAGAGCAGAATCTTCTGTGTTCATTGGTGGCACTTAAAGACATCCCCACTGCTCCTTGCTGGGGTGAGTCTGTAGCACAGGCAGTGGGTTACAGGTGGGAGAGGATTTGGGAGGAAGTCACAAACCAGACAGCAACTGGGAGATGCATTTTGGGGCTTGTAGTGTCCATATTCCCAATTTAGGCTTGAGATTTACCTTCCTGTTCTCCTGGCACAGGAACTCACAAGCCAAACACAACCCCCGGCCATGGGACACTGGAAAGTGGCAGCTTGAAACATTTCTTGGTGCAGGAAAATAACAGTGTGCAGGTGATTTTCAGAGCTGGTTTATCTGACTATTTACTGATTTACACCCCACATTTTACACCCCTCTAAGTGAACAACAGGACCAAGTATTAGCACTTAGAAGGAGACAGTGAAAAGGGCTGGGACCAGGCACTCAGGAATGTTTTCTCTGCTGGTTTTGCTCTGAATTCAACCTAATATTGCAGAGCTTTCACTTCTGTTTTAAAGGCAGATAAATCTGCCTTTCCCCTTGAACAAAGGAAGATATTTTCCCCTTGGTTTTGTATTTCTGACTCATTCCATATTATAGCAAATCACTGGAAAATCTGCAGTTATGGCTAAATGGTCACTTCAAATTTAAGTCTCTTTTCCAGCAGCTTTATACCTTTTTAAAGCAAACAAATGCTCCTCTGGGATGAAAATTTCTCATTTGGTCTCGCTCTGATGACAAAATATTCTGGAACATGGGAAGAGAAATCAACCTGAAGCCCTGACACAGCTGATAACACCTTTTCCTTTCCAGCTGGTTTCCCTGGTGCTGGTGGCTGAAGAAACCACAGTTCCTCTAATTTCAGTTGTAATTAGGGGTAATTTAGGCTCTCTCTGAAAGCGAGAGCAAACAAAACTACAGTGGTTGGCAAACAGAGTGGGATGTTGGGGCTGTGGCCTGGGTTATTTGCTCAGGGCTGGAAAGTGTGATTTTCCATCTCTGCCCTGCTTGAGATGGATCCAGCCAGGTCACTCTGCTGGATCTCAGTCATCCTCTATCAGGTGGAGATGAGGATCCTGCCTTCTGCCAAAGCCGTGGACCAAATCCTGCCCTTGGTGCCAGGAAAACGTGCAGGAATCCCAGGGAGTGTGGGGAGACTTTGGCCCCCCCAGACCAGATGGATGAAGGTGCCAGTGGCATTGATGCCACCAGTGCTCAGATGTTTCTCCATCCAAAGGAGGGACACGGAGATGGGGAAGGGTCTGGAGGGGCCTCATGAGGAGGCTGAGGGCAGAGACTTAGTTTGTTCAGCTGCAGGAGACTGAGGGCAGAGCTCAGTGGGGGCTGTAACATCCTCCCGAGGGGCAGCTCCAACCTCTGCTCTGTGTGAGCAGGGACAGCACCTGGAATGGCTGGCATTGGGTTTAGGTTGGAGCTCAGGGAAAGGTTCTTTATGCAGAGGGTGGGTGGGCACTGCCCAGGCTCCCCAGGGTCTGGGCACAGCCCCAAGGCTGCCAGAGCTCCAGGAGGGTTTGGCCAACACTCAGGGACAGGGGGGGATTTGGGGTGTCCTGGGCAGGGGAGGGGTTGGATTTGATGATCCCTGTGGGTCCCTCCCAGCTCGGAGCATTCTGTGCTTTTGAGCTTCCCACATTACACCCCAAAGCAGGCAGCACCCAAACCCAGGCTCCAGCCACAGCAGGAGCTGAGGGAGCTTTCCCAGCTGCAGGAGAACATCTGGAAGGGGCAGAGAACCTGCTGCAGCCCAGGGACCTCCAGTTAGGGGTGGGCAGGAGCCACACCAAAATGGCAGCAGGTTTTATGGCAAGGAAGGGGCCCACAATCTTGTCCTTTTGCAGCAGGGAGCTGCTGGCTGGGTCTGGGAGCAGGGTGGGCTCTGCCCATCTCACCTGTGTTGCAGTGAACTTTCTCCCTTCTGGTGCTGTTCCAGGGGGGAAGTTGGCAGCCCAGCAAAGGGCACCTGCTCCTCTCCTGCTCCCTGCAGGTCCATCAGCCAGGAGCTGAGGCTCTCCTTTCCCTCTCCCTGGATGCTGAGGCTTTTCCTCTACAGAGATTTTTCACATCTGGCACTGTGCAACCCTTGCCAGCCTCCCTGCTGCCTCAAACAACAGATGTTTGAGTCCTTGAGCTACTCAGGGAAAACCTTTGGATTTATTTTCTGGCTCCTGAGAGGCATCTTGCCAGGCTCCTCTGGGAGCCCTTTCCCTTTCCCTTTCCCTTTCCCTTTCCCTTTCCCTTTCCCTTTCCTTTTCCCTCTCCCTTTCGCCCTTCCCCCTTTCCCCCTCTCCCTCTCCCTCTCCCACCCTGACACCGCAGTGTCCCAGGGCAGGTGACAAACAGCCTCCCCTGTCCCAGAGCAGCCCCACTTGGAGGCTCCTGCAGGCAGTGGCTCTGCCCCAGGGACACGATTTGGGGCAGCCTCGGAGGGGTGAGGGGCTGTGCTTCCAATTTCTCTTCTTACAGGGGTCAAACACCCCTAGGGACCCCCAGCCCAGCAGGGCCTCCCGGCAGGAGGGGGGAGAAATGAAGCTCTGGTTGAGGGGAGGCTCACTGGGGACATGGATTTAATAATTTCCTTACTGACACCTGCATTTATATGAGAAAATGTGGTGAAAGGCAGAGGTGGGCAGGCAGCAGATCTGTCTCGGCTGATTGCTCCCCGGAGGGAACTCACTCCCGTGCTCTTTGGGGTAATTCTGAGCATCCTGAATGATGGACTTGCCAACTCCTGCACATTTACAGGCTGACACTTCTCCTGGCTGCTCAGCCTGGACCATCCCCCTCTGCTTCCACACCAGCAGCTCAGCCATGCTCCCTTTGAACTCTCTTCCACCACAAACACTTCCTTCCTTTCCTTGGCAGCGACATTCCTGGATACTTGGAGATGGAATTATCTCCCTGAAGCTGAGTCATCACAACTCCAGCTGGATCTGCCTGGCTGAGCCTCCACGTGGTTCCCTCATGGAGATTTTCCCTGTTTTAAGCTCCATCCACTGTGTCAGTAACTAAAAGTCTCCCAGTCCTGCAGCTGCACTGCTGGTGTCCCTCCATTGTCCCCAGGATGGAGGAATGACACCATCCTCACTCAGTCCTCCTCCACGGAATGGTGGAGTAAGACACAGTAGCTGCAGTAGAAACCACAGGGCATTACAGCAATGGGCTAATTCCAAGGCTGGATGGAAAATAGTTGGCCAGTTTGGGTGTTTAAAGTGTGTTAATGCTCCAAATTGGGGTGGGAAGGGAGAGTTTTTTCAAACTGGGAAAATCAAATGAAAATCAAATGAAAATAAAATTAAATCAGGTGAAACTGTTCAGTGATCCGTGGCATCTCATTTGCCTTGGCCCATTGGCATCTAAATATTTATTTTATATTATCAGCATTAGTTGCAAAATATCTTTTGAACCAGAAAACTGGCTTTTCACCTCAAAGGAGCCAAACCCAAACACCTGGGTGATTTTAAAGCTTTGCCAAATGTCTCCTTGAGGTGAGAAATACATGGAAGAGCCACCAGCTGCTGAGAAAAGCTTCAATTTATAGCGAAAAACATCATTCCTGAAATGGGAAGAATGGGAAATAAGAATGGGAAATGGGAAGAATGGGAAATAAGAGAATTCCTGGTTGGAAATGGATCATGGCCATCCTGGCAGGGAGGGCTGGGGGCACAAACTGCTGCTGGGCACCTGGGGATTCTGCTGTGGCTCTGAGAGTCCTCTGGGAACATCCTTCAGCATCTTGGGAAGGAGAACAGCTCCAGGTGAGGAGATAAAGTTGAAGGGAGACTGTGATGATCACAGAGCAGGGAATGTCCCCAGAGCATCCATCGCTGCCAGGAGCGCTGTTGGCTTCCATCAGACCACAGGAAAGAGGGATGAGCTCCAGTTGACAAGTCCCTGGAGGTCAGCAGGGCTCAGTTTAGACCCCTGCAGACCCTCCCAAACCCCTGGGGTTCTCTGGAGGGCAGGAGGTCCCTTTACAGGTCCCTGCAAGGCCTGATGGTGACCTCTCCAAACTCATGCCTGGCTTCTATAGTCAGCGTGTCACCTTCTAGCCATTCCATGTCTTGCTGCAACTTTTCTCTGCCAGATAAAAAAACCTTTTCAGAGTGTGGTATTTTCACCTCAGAGGGTGCTCAGCCACTGTACACAAGTCACTTCTTTATCTTCTGTGACAACTAAATTGTCTGAATCACAACGCCTGGAACCAAAGTGCTTCTGCTCAGGGGAACAGGGACAGACCCATCACACTCCTGCACTGAGGAGGGACAGTGTGTGACAGCAGATTTGTGATGGGCTGGGGCCCTTCTGTAGCTTATCCCACAGCCCTGGTTTGATGATCTTCCTCAGCTGCTTCTTCACTGGGGTCTGGGGGGTTTGTGAGACCTGGCAGAGCTGGAGGGGTTGGAGATGAACCCTTGGGGGTTTGCAGACACTCCGGGTGGCGTGAAAGACACTTGGCTGCTAATAAAGGTCAGGTAAAATACAGTATTTTGTGAACTTGGCATCTCCCGTTGTCAGCAGTTGTTACTGTTCTAGGTGGGCGACAACAGGAGTGAGTGTGACATGGAAGGTGTGCAGGGCTGTCATTGCACAGTGAGCAGAAAGGCTTTTGCAGCAGCTCCTCTGTCCTGAGCGTGGATTTAAACCATTCCTTTAAATCCCAGCGGGTGACTGGGTGGGGTGGGATTTATCTGACTCCTGGTGGGCCCCATAGGCTGCCCAGGGTTTGGGCACAGCCCCAAGGATTCCAGAGCTCCAGGAGGGTTTGGCCAACACTCAGGGACAGGGTGGGATTTGGGATGTCCTGGGCAGGGCCAGGAGTTGGACTCAATGATCCTTGTGGGTCCCTTCCCTGATTCTGTGGTGTTCCCAAACCTCTCTGCAGTCAGAGCAGATCCACTTAAGGGATCTCTCCTGAGTTTTACCTCCACCCCTCTGACCACCTGAAATAGGTCAGAAGAGCATAAAAACCCCGTGGGAAGTGAGGACCCTGCAATTGCCCTCGATGCTGATAATTTGGAGGTTCAGGGACTTGGTATCTCCCCGAATCCCCCTCCCTTTGTTAAAGGAAGTGTCACTTTGTGCACAAAGCTCTGCCCACTGTGACCACCCTGGGCAATCCAAGCCCTGCACTGGAGCAGAGCCCAGCACCAGCACCCCCCACTCTGGGTGACATTTGCTCTCCTGGCATCACCTGCCCAGGTGCTTTCAAGCCCTTCCCTGGTGCCTCGGAGCAGTGAGGAACAGCAAGACACCTGAAATCCCCCTCAGTTCTGTTTGTGGAGCTTTCATTTCAACTGCTGCAGCTCGTGAGCTCCTGTCACCCCATTGCCAGGGGCTGATGGGTGCCAGCTTGGTTGTACACAGGGTATTTTTAGCTTGTAGACACCCAAAGCATGGCAAAGCTGGCAGCTGAGATGCTTCCAGTGGGACTGACAGCCAAACTCCCTCAGGGATATTTTCTCCCTGGAGAACAGTGGCAGAAAAAAAATAATCCTCTCCTTGGAGGATTTGTTTGCTAAAAAAAAGAAAAAGTTTAAATAACCTTCAGCTGAAAGCTTGCACTGAAACCCACATCCTCAAGCTGCAGTTGCTGGGGGTGGACCCAGGACACCTGAGTTCTGTGCTGGGCTCTGATAACCAGGAGTCAGTAGCAAAAAACAACCCCAGAATTCTCCTTCTCATCTGTGCTGTTGGTGAGATGAGGTGGAGGGGCAGCACCACCCCCTCCAGAATTCTGGTCCAAGTCACTGTCCTGGTTTAGCCCAGCACAGCAGTCCCTGCTTGCCAAGGATATTCAGGGTAACACCTCCTGCATTCCTGGTTGTGGTTGAGAAGGTGCTGGAAGGGCAAAGAGATGTTGTGTGGCTCCTCAGGTTCACAGTGCAGCTCTGCCAGCCCCACACTCACATCCATCAGCCCCATTGGGCTTCCAGGTGATTCACATCCAACCTGGAGCTGAAGTTTTCAGAAGCTTGAGGAAAAAACAGCTGAAAACTTCGGGTAAAGTTTGTTATTTTTGCTGCAGAATCAATAAAGGCAGAGAAAGAGAGCCCTGTTATTGAAGAAAGTCTCATCTCATCTCAAGTCATTTTCGATACATTTTTGTAACTTTGTCCAGTAAATAATTGGATTCTCTTCAGTCTCAGCCTGTCCTCAGGCAACCTGCTTGTGCTGCTGAACACCAAGTGCATCCAGGGTGAGACTGGCAGTGGTGGGGAGGGCAGATGTGCATTCCCACCCCCCTGCTGCAAAAAGCACCGAGTCCACCAGAACACCAATTTTGTAACACCACAACAGGAGCAGAGTCTGCCTTAAAGTCCCTTTTTGGGGTGGGTGAAAGATGAGGACATGGGCAATGACAAGGATGGGTGGCTGGGACTGGGTCATTGTCACCATCTGAGCCAACTCACATGGGGACATGGGGTCTTTGGCTGCTTTATTTGGGGCATTTTCTGTCTTTAAGTCCAAGCTGAGCCACGAGGAGCAGGGTGGGAGTCCAAATTCATCCTCAAGCAGGACATCAGTGCCAGAAAGTTGCTGCCACCTGCCAATGCCTTCCAGCCTGCATGAAATGAGTTTGTTGGAGCTCAGTGACCTTTTAAATGAGCTCCTGGGCAGCACACAAGGGGTCACTGCAGCATTTGGCCTTGCACAGCACGGGGTGGTGGCCAGTGGGGACCCCCTTCCCCCTGCTTGTGCAGCTTTCAGGCTGAACTGGAATCCATGGGCAGCATCCCAGCCCTATTCCCTGGCTGGCTCCAGGGCTGGGAGGGAGCAGGTTTCAGGGTGCTGCTCTCAGCCTCACATCCAGCTGCCCCCTCTGCCTCAGTCTGTGATTCATGAGCACCCCCTGCCCTCCCCCTCCTCCTCCCTGCTGCCTTGTTACTGCCACCAAACTATTTCCGTGCATATCTGATTGATGTCAAAGGCAGGCTCTGGGATCCTTCTGTTCCTGCTCCTCACCATTTCCAGCAAGAGAAGAAAGATTGATCCTGTCTGTCTGAGTTATTACCCTGATGCCTGAAGGTCTATTAACAGTGGGAGGGGGGTGCTGCTGTCACCCCTGAGTCTCTCCATTGCTGTCATTGCCTTCCTCCAGCAAACACAGGCTACAGCAACTCCTGCCACACATTCCAGGGCTCTGCTTGGCCCTGGGGTGGAGCTGAGCTCAGGTGTCCACATTGCAGTTGTGGTCCTGCCCAGAATAAGAGCAGCCTGGAGCTCCTTCCCACCACACAGCACATCAGTGGCCAAAAACAAGTGCTGGGGAAAGAGCAGAAGCAACTGAGGGGTGTCCCTCACATCCAGCTCTTTGTGGTTTAGGGGGTTGGAGAGATAGAGATGGTTAATCTGTGGAATGACTCTCCAAATTTCCCTTCCACGTGGTTATCTGGTCCCTTCACACTCCTACAGATGAGCTGGATTTTCCTTGCACGAGGACCTTGGTGACCCCCCTGCCCCATCCATATCGACAGACTGCATGACAGCTTTTATCAGATAAAACTGAGATTAACCTCTGCATGAGCCTTGGCTTTGGCCCCAGGGGCACCAGTTTCCTACTTGGGAAAACTCCAGTTTTCCATCAGAGGCACCGAGGCTCTCTGTGCCCCCCTTTGCTGAACAGACAGCAGCAGGCTCCTGTCAGTGACCCTGTGAGGCAGTAACAGCAGGTAGGATCTGGGTTAGGCAGGGATTTAGCCAAGCTGAGCTGTGTTAACAAAATCCTTAATTCAGCCCCACAGCAAATTCCCCCCGGGGTGGGAACAGGGGCTGGCTGAGCCCCACAGCCTCACTTGGGGTTTTGGCCACAGTTTCAGAGGCTTTTGAGCAAAGGCAGCTCTCCCTTCAGTGCTGCTTCCAGCTGCTCATGTCGTTTTGGGAAAAGGAGAGTGGAGCCCACAGATTAAGCCTTAAGCAGGGTGGACTAACTGTTCCCATGCAAGGGAACAGGCACTGGAAAGCCCCAGGGGGACAGATAAGGAGGTGGCTGCCAGGGCTGGCAGGTGATCCAACCTCCAAACAGTGTATTCCTATTACACAGGGGAAGGCAGGAGGTTTTCAGAAGCATCCAGTTGATTTTGGAGCTGAGCACTGGGAAACGGAGCCCTTTGCAGAAGCAAATCCCACACCTTTGAAATCAATTCAAAGAGGAGGAAGGAGTAGGAAAAGTAAGAGTAGGAAGAAGAACAGAGAGACTGGGAGAAATGCTTGGACTTGATGACTTTAAGGGTCTTTTCCAACCGAAATAATTCTATGATTCTATGATTACACTTGTGGAATCAATTCCAGTTTAATCCAATTTGTGAGCAGCTGGTGGGCTCTTTGTACCCTCAGTGAAAAATAGGTAATAGGGCAAAAATGAGGTAGGAGCAGTCATTGTAATTAACACATAAAGTAAAGCCAGGGAAGCACACTCCTGACAGAGAGGAAGATAAGGGAAAATTAAATCCTGCTGCTGCTGATCACCTGTTGGAGAAGTCACAGGCACTGCATTAAACACGTGTTTGGGGGTTGTAGCAGATGAAGATTTTTTCTGGGTTTATAACTGTGAATAAAGAACCAAAGGAGGAAAACAATGTGTCAGTAAAAAAGTCCATGCTTGGGTCTAAATTCCATCCCCAGAAGTGTCCAAGGCCAGGTCGGAGCAACCTGGGACAGTGGGAGGTGTCCCTGCCCATGGCAGGGGTGGCACTGGATGGGTTTTAATTTCCCTTCCAACCCAAACCATCCTGGGATTGTAAATCATTTGCATCCCAGGCAGGAGAGGGGCAGCAGCCCTGGGAAGAGCATTTCTGTGGCCACAGTGCAATGGCCAGTGTTCCTGCTCCTTCTCCTTCCTGCTGTAACATCTATCTGGACAGTCTGGGGGAGCACGTTTTAAAGCTCAACTTCATCTGCAAGGAAAGGAGAATGGGGAATTGGAAATGAGCAGGGGTGGTAAGTTAATAAATTCAGGAATTACTAAAGGAAGCTAAAGGTAGCAGTAAAATGTCCTTAGGATCATGCTATGTGTGCTGAGTCTGGCTTTCTGCTCCAGCTCCTATTTATCACCCCACTAAGAGGTGTTTTAATGCTCTGTCACACTCACCCATATCCCTCTGCAGGCCAAGAAATCCTCCACCCATACAACATAAATTCCCAAATGGCTTTTCACAGGGTTTGCTTTCAAACAATGGCATGGCTTGATTTGCAGATCCCTGCAATTTGTTATATTTAACCTGCTGTTCAAGACCCTGCAGCCTCCCTGCATCACTGGCCTTCTCCTGCCTCGGGGAAGGGAAAAGCCAACACAAACCAGCCTGACAATGAACCCTGAGCTGTCCCTGGCCAAACATCAGCACAATCAACACCAGCAGCAGTTTTTCTCAGCTGTCAGCAAAGTTGTCACAGTCAAAGGAGGGGATTGTCCTGCTCTGCTCTGGGGTGGCCTCACCTCGAGCCCTGGGGACAGTTCTGGGTGCCACAATATAAGAAAGATATAAAGTTGCTAGAGAGTGTCCAAAGGAGACCACGACGATGGGGAAGGGTCTGGAGGGGCCTCATGAGGAGGCTGAGGGCACTTGGTTTGTTCAGCTGCAGGAGACTGAGGGCAGAGCTCAGTGGGGGCTGTAACATCCTCCCGAGGGGCAGCTCCAACCTCTGCTCTGTGTGAGCAGGGACAGCACCTGGAATGGCTGGAATTGGGTTTAGGTTGGAGCTCAGGGAAAGGCTCTTTATGCAGAGGGTGGGTGGGCACTGCCCAGGCTCCCCAGGGTTTGGGCACAGCCCCAAGGCTGCCAGAGCTCCAGGGGGGTTTGACCAACACTCAGGGACAGGGGGGGATTTGGGGTGTCCTGGGCAGGGCCAGGGGTTGGACTGGATGATCCTTGGGGATCCCAGCTCAGGATGTTGTTATTCTGTGATTCTATTCCGTTTCCCTGCTGAAACCTTTACTGGCAGAGCAACAAGGCAATTTCTCTCTTTCCCTGCTCACAGCCCTGCATCCCAAAGCATCTCAAAGCATCCCAAAGCATCTCAAAGCATCCCAAAACATCCCAAAGCATCCCAAAGCGTCCCAAAGCATCCCAAAGCATCCCAGCATCCTGGGAACACAGAGGGATAAGGATGGCTGTGCTTGTTTGACACAGTCACTTGGTTTGGCAGAGAAGTGCAAGCTC
>WEIV01023910.1:39014-94495 GCA_013390005.1 Calyptomena viridis
GTGTCCTGGGGAGGGCCAGGGGTTGGACTGGATGATCCTTGGGGATCCCTTCCAGCTCAGGATGTTGTTATTCTATGATTCTATTCCATTTCCCTGCTGAAACCTTTACTGGCAGAGCAACAAGGCAATTTCTCTCTTTCCCTGCTCACAGCCCTGCATCCCAAAGCATCTCAAAGCATCCCAAAGCATCTCAAAGCATCCCAAAACATCCCAAAGCATCCCAAAGCGTCCCAAAGCATCCCAAAGCATCCCAGCATCCTGGGAACACAGAGGGATAAGGATGGCTGTGCTTGTTTGACACAGTCACTTGGTTTGGCAGAGAAGTGCAAGCTCAGAGGTTTGAACACAGCCCCAGGGCAGGTCTGAGCCAGCAGGAAGAGCCACCACAGGGCTCTTCCCACAACTGGCAGGTTTGTTGTGGCAGCTCCAGCCTGGAAGCACCAAACCTGGAAGTACCAAACCTGGAAGTACCAAACCACCTGTCCGAGCCCTGCTTTTTTTTTTTGCAGGTGAAGATGCTCTGAAATAACCTTGACACTTTTCCAGGTGACATCCTTGCCACATGGCTGGGATGGCAAGGCTCCAGCTGCACTCCCCACCCCATCCCAAGGGATCACACCAGGCTTCCCCAGAGTCCCCATCCTCAGGGAGCCACCAGGAGCAAACCAAGTGGCCTGAAGTGATGCTGCTGTGTGGAGACTCTTACACTGCACAGGGCTGGGTGTGGGTGAGAGCATCCAATGCCCTCCCCAGCACTCGGGGGGTGGAATTCCTGTGATTCCTTTGCTTTGGCAGGTGTGCAGGAACTGCTGCTGAGCAGGAGTGGCTGTGGGGAGATCTCTTTGCATGTTAATGAAACTAGAAAACCTGATTATTCCACACAGAGTTAATGGGTTACCCGGGGAGGCAGCAGAAGCTGGATGAAATCACAGCTGGTTGCAATCCTCGTGGGAATTCCCATCTGATGCCACTCCAGCTCTCCAAAATCTCCTTTCTGACTCCTTTTCAGCTCCTATGAAGCTTCTATCACCTCTAAGTGCCCCTTGGCTTTGCTGCCCAAGTTTTGATGCCATCCCAGGCCTCTCTCCTTTGCTCCAGGAATCAGCCAGGCATTTCCAAGCAGCGCTGGGAGGAAGGATGCTCCACACAGAGCACGGCTGGCTCAGACTGCAATAAATACCCGGGGCATTCACCTCCATCGATTAGTGCTCGTCCTGCCTGTGTGACGGAATTACAGTGCAGGGAAAGCCTCCAGGGCTGGGAGTCTGCTTTAGCTCTCCCTTCTCTCCCCAAAACACAGCGAGAGGAGCTGTCTGAGCTGCCTGAGCTCCCTGAGACGTGTCCATCTACCCAGGGCTTTGAAAGACGAGCAGCTCCTGTCTCCTCTGGCAGGAGCCCAGCTGTTGGTGTTCAGCTGCTCTGGGTCAGCAGCCAGCACGGCCTCTCGTTTTTCATTTTGAGCCAGACACCGGGTTTGTGCCTCTCAGAGCAGCCCTGGGGATAAAAGTGTCACAGTGCTGGTGTTGTGCTGTGTATCCATCTCCCTGGAGCTGTCACGGCCAGGAGAGCCTGGCAGCACGGGCACTTCCACCCAGGTTGGGCAGCTTTGCACTGGGAATGTGTTTTCTCCTATTTCTCCTTTATCCTCCAACAGTTGCCTGTATCAGTGCACATAATCCCTGTGTTGTCCTGCTGCTGTTCCAGTGGGAGTTCTGACTTGAAGCTGTGCCAGGGCAGGGGGAGGTTGGATCTCAGGAGATGGTTCTTTATGCAGAGGGTGGTTGGGCACTGCCCAGGCTCCCCAGGGTTTGGGCACAGCCCCAAGGCTGCCAGAGCTCCAGGAGGGTTTGGGCAACACTCAGGGACAGGGTGGGATTTGGGGTGTCCTGGGCAGGGCCAGGAGTTGGACTGGATGATCCTCATGGGTCCCATCCAGGATATTCCATGATTCTATGGCCTCCAGTGACACTCCAGGACTATCCAGGAGCTGCAGGACCCTTCCCACCCCACAGCAGGAGCTGCTGAGGAGTGACATGGGACACAGCAGAGCTGCCACTCCCTCGGGAATCCCCCTTTGCAAAAACATGTGCCATGAAAATGCTCCAGAGAAGAGCACGATATGCCCTGGGTCTCCCTCCAGCTTTTCCTCCATGGAAAACATCCTCAGAACTGTGGGGGAAAAGCAGGACCAGCTCAGCTGCAGGCAGAAGGCTCTCGAGTCTCTGGATTTCTCTCTTCCCATTCCACTTTTTTTTTGGATTGTTTGTCACTGCTGCTGTGGAGAGATGCCAAGTTAGGAAGCTGCCTGTGTTTCTGCAGTGCTGTTACCCAAACCCTGCCAATATATCCCATCCTGGGATCCCTGCTCGGGCTCAGGGAATTGGGAACCAGCTCAGAGCTCTGAATTAACCCTCTGCAGGCCGAACTGGGATGGGGAGGGATGTGCCAGGGATCCTCAGCTCTCCTGCCACAGAGCAGTGGGAGACACAACCTGCAGACAGAGCTGGTGGGTGCACAACCCCCTCCCAGACTACATCTGTTCCAGGAGTTGTTAAAAATATGTATCTTAACTGAAAACCTAAAAAACTAAGAGGAGTTTTGAGGCTTTAAAATTCTCCTTGGAAATACTTTCATGATTTTGGTTCCAGGCCAAAACATCTTAAGTTTTCAACAACTGAAAGCTGAAAGCTTTGCCAATAAAATAATGTTTGAGCTTTTGATCTTCCAGTGGGAAAGAAAAACAAGAAAGAAATAGGTATTTTATTAAGAAAGCAGCAATCAATCCCAAAATGCAAAAAAAAAAAAAAATTGACTTAGAGCCTTTGATGAGCCCTGACTAATTTTTTTTCCCTTTCCTGCAGGAAAGAGATGATTGAGAAAAGAGAGAAACAGCATCAAGCTGGTCAGGGCATCAAAGGATATTATTGTATATTGTTATATTTTACATGAATATTATTGAACTGCTGAAAAATCCCACTCCTTTAGGTAAAGTAAATGGTGCAGATGCTTTTTAAAGAGCATCTCTTTGGAAGCAGGATGGGCTGTTGAGTAGAGCAGGGAGAGCACGTGGAGCAAGGAATATTAGGGACAGACACGGAGAACATCAGCCAAACTCCAAAGTCCACATTAATAAAAGCTCAAACATAAATACTGATGACAGGCATTGATTTTCCTTTGCAAGCTGAGTGCTTTCCCCTGGCTAATGAAATGCAGCCCCTTCCTTAGGGAGAGGTCACAGAGTGTTGCATCCACAAAGGTTTAACCGGGTGGGAAAAGAAATAATGTTGCTCCAAGGGAAAATGCAGCTGGTCTGCCCAGGTTGTACCCGCTGGAAAATGTCTCTTCCAGCCTCAAAATATGAATTCAGAGACAAGCATTTTGTGTTCTGAGCAGTGCTGGCACACTCCACTATGTGTAGGGCTTCTGGTGGAATTTGTCAGCCTCCCCTAAAATCCAGAATGTCCTTCAAGCTTGAAATATTTTGCTGTGATATTTCAAAATTACATGATGTGGATCCTTCCCAGAAGACTGATTTGGGTGGAAATTTACTTCAAAGCATTTTTTTTTTGACAGCTGCTATTATCCACTGAGGAATTCCTAACCCCAAAACAGAGCCAGTGCAGGGGGAAGGGGGGAAAGAAACGCTTTACTTGACTGAGCAACCTGGGATAGTGGAAGGTGTCCCTGCCCATGGCAGGGGGTGGAACACGGTGAGTTTTGAGGTCCCTTCCAACCCACACCGTTCTGGTATTCGATGATTTTAGGATCCTAGGATTATAGGACCTCCTGCCCCTCTTCTGCATCCCAGGTATGTTCTCGTGCAAGGGGGCAGCTCCGGAACGTGGCTTCTGGTGCCAAATTTGCCAGATCAACGCGGCACTGCACCACCCTCTTGCAGCAAAAACCGGGCGAGCAATGTCCTGCCTCTGGTTTTAAGGAGCCCACGACCCTCCGAGCATCGCAATGAGGGAAAACCCGCTGGCTCCGCGCCCTCCCTGCGGTGCCCGGGTGTGTCTCCAGTGCCAGCGCTGCCAGAAAGGGACCGCTGAGGTGACAAACGCTGCCGCAGCTGCCTCCTGTCCCATTGAAATTCCTGTCACGCCTCGCAATCGCCCTCTCGCAGCGCCGTGGGAGCCCAGCCGGGGTTTTCTCCGCAGTCCCTTTGCAGCGCCGGCGGTGCTGCAGAGCTGCTGCTGCTCCAAAGAACGGGCTTTGGGGGAGAATTTGCTCTGATACACCTCAGACTGTGCCACGTCCCCTGGGAAGAGCCTTGGCCAGTCCCTTCCTCAAGGCATCTTTGCCTCCGGTGGGTTTTAGCCCACCTGTTGTACAGGCTCTCCAGTTACCTGAAAATGTCACCCCTAAATCCAGTTTTCCCCTCCTTCCCGGACACATTTTACTTTCTCAAACACTCTGTCCCAGCACGGGGCAGAGTTAAGGGTGTCTGGAGGACTGCGCCGCTTTGATGGGCTGATCAAGACTAATTAAGACACAAACATCCCCCGAGTGACTCCGCGCGGTGCCAGGGATGGGAAAACGACCTCAAACTCATCCCAAGCTCTGAGAGGGTGACTCAGTCGCCCGAGGGTGGATTTTGAAGCCAAGCATCCCGACACCCGGCTCCGCTGCCCTCGCTGTGCCTCTGCTGCCGTAGTTTATCGCACCATCAAGCCAAGAGGCACTAATTACCTCCAGCAAGGGGAGAGGGGCACGGAGCCCGCGGGGAGGGAAGGAGCCCGCACGTCCTGCTTAGCATGGGGCTGTGACACTGCTGGGGAAGCGGAGCTGCGGTCGGGGGCGTGCGAAATTTCCGGCTCGGTTTTCCTGTGCCGGAGGCAGGAGCTGGAGGAGCCCGAGGGACGGGTGTTAGCAAGTGGTTGTGAAGCCCAGGGAGCGTGGGGCCGGACAGCAGTGTGAAAAGTATAAAGTTGTATTTTGCATATCGCATATTTTTGTTAAAAAGTAGTTAAAAGTAGTTAAATAAATATTTTATTTAGATTAGAAGCAGACCAATGTAGCATTGTCTCTGAGTTAAGAATTTATGATAGGTAGTTAGGGATAAGAGTGTGTAGAGAAACCTGTATTTACTCTAAAGACCTTTGTTTAAGAAGATGTTTGCCAGACACCCACTTGACAAGGGGTAATAAAATTTGAGCCCTATATCAACCATTGACATTGAAATGTAACTTTCTGCTTAGAGATAAGGAAAGTTAAGAATGCTTTTAGAAATGTTTTTTTTTCTCTTTTCTTTATCACAAGCTGAGGACCGCCCTCTGTGTGAAAAATTGTATAAAATATATTACATTTTATAGTTCGGTGTGCATTCACCCTGGGATGCACCCGGCCGTATTGATCCTTTGCTTCCTGAATTTGTCCCAATAAAACAATTTGCATTTTATGGTGAGCAGTCGTTTCTCACAGCAGGAATGGGAATATGGTGCAAAACCCGGCCTGGCAGCACCCGAGCAGTCCGTGTGCAGGGTCAGTGCCTTCCCCAGCTCCTGCTTGCTCCTTCCAGGTAGGAATAACCCATTTCCTACCCTCCTGCCAGGCATACCGGGTGTCCTCAGCGTGTACCCACTGCCTCCGGTCATACCCAGGGTGCTGGTGGCCCAGGACAGGGTAAGACCCTGAGGGACACTGGCAGAACCCTTCATCATGGGTGATCTAGATACAGAGACCTCGTCCATAAGCGCTCCCTGCCACGAAAGGGGCTTAATTTCCATCGGGAAGAATCAGACGAGGCATGGGGGTGCTATTCCTGCTGAGGGTTAGGAACAGACACGTCCAAGAGCTTCGCTGTGGTTCACCATCACTCACCAGGGCTGCAGCTCAGGAGCCCGGAGAGGATTCCAAGAGGATGCTCCCAGAACAACTGCTCTTTCAGAGCTGGACAGCTCTGCACGGAGCACGGTGTCACTGCAGAGCAATTAGCTCCCGTTTATATCCGTTAGGTGCGCGATTAGACTCCCATTAACGCAATTAGCACGGCGGCATTAGTCTAAGTATGTAATTGGCACCCAGGCAGCTGCAGCTCAGCTGCTGAGCACCAAACAGCACCTATTTTGGGGCTTATCTGAGCTCGGTGAGAGGGGGCAGCTGGTGGTCACCTCCCCAAGCACTGGATGGGCTCTTTTTTGTGCACAGCCCTGGCTGGACACCAAAACCTACTCCCTGCTTCCTTCAGCCGCAATAAAAAGCAATTTCCCACCCTCTGTCCTTGCTTCAAACCCCCCGAGGTGTCCCAGGGAGCTGAGGAGAGGTGTCCCAGCTGCTTCCCAGAGCTGTGGCACAGGGGGAGCTGGGGTTTATCCTTTTAGGGGTCAGAGCACCAGATGTGACCTTGGCTGAATGCAGGTCCTTTCCAAAGCCTTTTATTCTGACCGTCCATCTGGTCTCTGTGCCGGGGGGTGAGGATGGACAGGGGGAGGAATCCCATGTCTGCCCACCCCCAGCCATTCCCTGGTCCCATCCCAGCTGGACAGGATTATTATATTACCACAACAGGATATCAGCCCATGTCACAGCTTGGCTTTTGGCGAGACAGTTGGACAAACACCCTGTTTGCTGCCCCCCAACACTGACAGCATCGGCCTTTCGGGGTGTCAGGGAAGGAGAAGGGCTCAGCTGGATGGACTGGGAGAGACTCCAGAGGGTTCATTTCCATCCTTCCCCACCAGAACTGTCACCTTCCCGACCACCAGTATGAAATGCCCATGTCTTTTCTGGAAAACCCAACAATCCACCTGCCTCCTGTGGTTGATGGCTGAGCAGATGAAGCTGCAGCACAGTGAAGTTCCCTGCCAGCCCTCGCTCCAGCGAGGACGTTTGGCTTTGGGAGAGCTCCTGACAATCTTGATTAACAGCCTCTTCATCTATTCACACCAGTGATAAGCCATGGGAGCTCTGGGCCATGGCAGCTCTATAATCAAGGCAGTTTGAAAGAAGCAATTTTCTACTCCTGCAGCCCGGTTAATTCTCTTTTAATTGCTTCCCATTTTGCATAGATTTCCCTCGATTGCCATGGCATTGGCTGCACGCTTCCTCCTCTCCAGTGGTGCTTGACTTGCACCTTGTTTTGCTAGGCTGGGATTTGTGATGGTTTGAAGGTACAACCCAAATCTCTCCACACAGTTGAGGTGGACCATGCCTGACATGCAGCTTTGACAGGAGAAAATGTCCAGGGACCAGGCAAGGCTTTGTTCCTTGCTATTCCACAGTGTATGGGGGCACTGCTTTTGGAAAAAGAAATGGAAAATCATAGGAATTAGACACAGGTGGGGAATTTTAGTATAAGAAACACAACTTCTTTAAAAAAATGAAACAACTACCAAACAGAATTTAGAGTTTAGGCAAAAATAACTTGAGGTAAAAAGAGAGAGATGAAGCATTTATGAGCTGATCTGAATCAATATAAGTAGACTTAAAGGAAGGTTTGATTGCAAGTGGTAGCAGCAAAGAGAGAAGGGGGAAAGGCCTAATTTCTCTCCTGGCACTTTTTGCTTGGGAGGAATCTGCATCCATATTCAGTTTGGGAAGGTGCACTTGCAGTTTCGGGACTGGGCTCCTCAAAGTGAACAAAAACATGATTCCTCCCCCCAAAAAAAGATCATAGCCTGGGTGCTCGGGGGCAGCTGATGGGTCCCCCAGGGCACTACATGGGAAGGAGGACCTTTCTGTGCTGGCACCTTATGCCTGGGAGGAATTTTAATCCTTTTTCAATTCTGGGAGTTCTGCGCTCTCAGTTCCAGTGTTGGGCTATCAAATGCAAATGAAAACTCTTTTCCCTCAGGGAGGAAAGCCAAAGGCTGGGTTTCTGCAATCTAGCTGGTGGGCTCCCCGGGGCCCTCCGTGGTAAGCAACACCTTTCTGGCCTGGCATCAATCTTCATCCGTGTTCAGTTTTGGGAGGCTGACTCACATATTCAATGTGCAGCTGCTGAAAGTGAACAAAAACGCTTTCTCCCCCCAAAAAAGCTCTTAGACTTGGTTTCTGAGATGTAGCTGAAGGGTCCCCCAGGGCACTACATGGGCAGCAAGACATTTGTGGTCTGGTACCTTTTGCCTGGGAGAAATCGTCATCCGAATTCAGTTTGGGGGGGGGCACTTGCAATTTTGGGACTGGGCTCCTGAAAGCGAACGACAAACCTTTGCACTCAGCTTAGAAACCCCAAAACCTTTTCTCTGAGGTTTTTCTGCCCTTGGCTGGGCTGGTCAGGAGAGGGAACATCCTTTGTGGTTATCCCTCATGAGAAATAGGCAGTGAATGAAGCATCGGTGAACCAGGAGAGCAGAGGGAGCTCTGGATCTCGAGCATTTACCACTGGCAATACCCCACTGGGCACTGGCCCCTGCGTGCACAGTGTTGTGTGAGGAAAGGTGTGACCCTTCTCCTTCTGCACCCAAAATTAGGGCCTCCTGCAGGGCAGCTGGTTCAGCAGGGTGGCTGGAAATGGGTGCTGCTCAGAGCAGAAAGCCATTGTGTTTGAGGGGTGGGTGGTTGGGTCAGGATGGGGTGATGCCTTGAGGGTTTTTTTCCTAATTTTTCTAAGATTTAAATTTGGCTTTGTAGTTTTATTTAGGAGGGTTTTTACTAGGCCTTTCTTAGCTATGTTGACATTCCTTCTGAAGATAACCAGGGTAGTAAGACAAAATAGAAGGCCCAGAGGTCCTGGAGAAGCTCTGGGGAGGGGCAGATCCAGGGTTAGACAAGTTCTGGTTGGGTGTATCGGGGGCACAGGGGTTGGATATGTTAAGGGGAATAGGGATTGATGACTATTATAAATGTAAGATGATAAGGCTGCTTTTCTCTCTTTGGGACCTGGAAAACTCCCATTAAAGAACTGCATTTTTTCTTTTACCTCTATTAATTTGTTTGGAAGTTTTTGTTTCTCTGATTTTAGGCATCAGGGGTACCCCCCCCCCCAGGTCATTGCCAGGGGCACAAGGAGGCTGTGGGCTGCTAAGGAGGGTCCTGAGCCCCCAGGATATCACACTGATACCTCCTGGAGCAGCTCTCAGACCTGGAGGGAGCTCTGCAGCACTGGTGTCTGTCTGGATGGTGCTCAGCATCCCCCTGTCCAACCTGGAGCAAACCCATCCCTCACTTTCCCCTACTGGCAGGAGGCTCTGCCACAGACCTGAGCAGCCTGAAAACAAGAGTTTCCCATGGAAATTTTGCCTGCCAGGGTTAGGGTGTCTGCAGGGGCTGGGATGGGAGCAGCTGGTTGGGGTTGCAACCATTCCCAAAGAAACCTGGCAAACCCGGACAGCTCCTGGTGCACATCCCTGTGGGAGCACCACGGCAGGAGGACAGGCCTGGCTGTTGGTGGCCACAATCACTTCTTGGCTGTGGCATTAACCCATCCCTGCTCCTTGCAGGTGCCAATTCCAGCTCTTTCCTCTGCTGCCCTGGGCACGGCCCCGGGGCTCCTGCAGGGCTGAACAGAGGAGCATTTTGATGGAATCACTGGTGTCTCTGAGCTTTAGTTTTCCTCCAAACTGTAAAGACAGCCCTTTGAAATTTTCATGAGGGTGGCAGAGAGCTGCCTGTCTCTTGCCTCTGAAAGCCACTTAACTGTGACTGCAGTGACAAATGTCTGCGAGACAGGGGAGAGCAGCAAAGGAGAGGGCACTGGAATTCAGGGATGAAATATTTATTTGGGAGCTTGGCAGTGCTGGAAGGACAACACATCACAGGCAAGAGGCATCTTGGGGTGGACAGTGGTGAAAGCCACAAATGAGCTGTGAACTGCCATGGGATTTCCTCTCCTTCCACACCTCCCACCCTTTCCAGGGTCATTTCCAGCCTGGGAAGGTACAGAGAGGGTTAAACATCCAGGGACGGCCCAAAGCTGTGGACAACCAGAGAGAAATGTGGTGGAGGAAGGGAAATGATAGTCCAGCTTGGTTTAAATCCCAGCACTAAACCCTCTGACTGTGTGGAACTGGGAGCTCCTGGCTCTGGCAGGGGGATGTTTCCACAGCCTGACTGGAAGGTGGGATAAAAGCTCAGCTCAGCTCCTTCACAGAGAATCCAGGATCATGAACTTTCCTCCATTCAGGCTTTGGATGGAAGGGTTCCTTCCTGGTTTACACAGGGCCCTCGGGACCCCCAGATTTTGACCCTGGCTGACAGGGCTGAGGTTGGGGAGCAACTGCAGGGCTGGAGACAACCCCCATGGTGGGCTGGATGTGTTCATCAGATAAAGCAGCTCAATAAAAATCCACCTCTGTGTGCTGGAGAGGCTCTTGTGAGTCTGCCTCATCCCACTGGGATATCCCACAGCACCACAGTCCCATCCCTGGGCTCCCACTTTGCTTTTCCCAGCTCTGAGAGGTGCCAAGGTAACATCAAGGGTTAACCCAGAATGATCTTGAGAGGCTACAACATCATCAAGAGCACAGGATTGGCAGATCATTAATCTCAGAGTTACTTGATAACTTAAAATACAATCATGTAATCAGCAGGAACCTGTAATTATTATTTATGTGCATGGTGCTTACTAAATTACAGTGCTCTCCAAGGCTCTGTGTGATGAACAAATTAATTCTGCATCGGAAGAGCTTGACCAGAAATCTGTTTGTGTCTGAATTTCCCTTGTAAACATTGATGTATGAAATGAAATTCGAGTTTAATTGGCTTCTCTCCTGCTGGGAAGCACATTACATTTTCCTTCTGTATTAGCTCAGCTGGCAAGAGGGAAAATTTGGAGGAGTTCCTCCAGCCCTGATGGTACTTGCTTGGGACACCCATGTGGGATGCTCCTCACCCCACTTAGATGAGATGAGGTTGATATTTTCATGGAGAGCCACCTCCATGCTCTGGGAATGTGGATTTGGGGTAGAAAGGAGACAAAAAACCCCACCAGGTGCCTCTGGCTCAGTGCAGCATGAGGATGCTCCCATGGAAATTGGGGAGAGGCCGTGCCAGGGTTGTCCTTTCCAAAAGATGAACATGCCCCAAAAGTCTTAGTGAGAGGAACCCAAGTAATTTTAATCAAACAAGACTGAGAATACACACACTTCTCCAGCTACAGAAAGCAAATCACATCAGTCAGAGCAGACCACCAAGAGGAGAAGGGAAAAAACCAGTGATGTGAACACAGATGCTTCTGTTTGGGTTTCTTTCTTTGGTTTTTCAATTTCCAGCTTCTTTTCCACCAAAATAGACCCCGCTATAGGAAAATCCAAATTGAACATGTAGCACATCATTTCTTGGCAACATCACTTGTAGGGATGATGAAAAAAGCTCCCTGGAGCATTTCCCCTTCCTCATATCCATCGGATCTTTATTATCTCCTGCCAGAGAAATGAAACACAAGAGAAGACACAAATCTACTCCTTGTGGGACACCAGCAAAGTGTCTGCAGAGCTGGGAGCTGCCAGTTTTCCCATTGCATAACTCTGGAGATCTTTTTCTCACCCATACATTGGATAAGGGGCAGTTTCTGGGAATGTTGGTGATGGATGAACTTGTACAACTGCCCCATGTGCAGGGTATGGTCCTTGTTGTGGTCACTGTTACACTGGGGGCTGTTCCTGTTCCCAGCTGTTGGAGTCCATGGGATATTTCTGGTTTGGCTGCACTGTAGACATGCAGGTAGAAAATCAAAATGGGTGGGAAATGAGAAGAATTTCCTTTAGACTATTGAAATTCTCAAATGTTTAAAGAACAAACCCAGTGGTTTTCCCCCGTGCCTTCCTTTAGAGAAAAAAAAAGGAAGATGTCATTCCTTTCAGGTGGTATATCCTGAGGAAATCACAGAGTCCTACAACTTCCAAGATACTTAAATCTCCCCAGGACAGGAAACATTGATGCCTGTTCTTTATCGTGGGGAAACTGAGGCACAGAAGTGTGAGGGGGCTCACACCAGACCCTGCAGGCCTCAGTGACAAAATCCCTGGGATGCAGAGAGCAGACTGGTCCCACAACCCTCCTGGCATCCTCCCCCACACCTCATATAGGGCAGGGAAAACGTGGCTCCAAGGAGGTCAAGGCAAAGCCCTCCACTTGCATGGGCCTCTGCTTCCAGTGACCACGTGGAACAGGGCACAGGGGTGGCTCAGGGACACTGTGGGGTCCCCAGCATGGGGAGAGAAGGAGGGACAGAGGCAGGGAAGGAGGCTGCTGCTCCTCCAAGGCACTTAACCCCAGCGTGGGGATGGTTTGGCCCCATCCCGGCACAAGAGCAAGGAGCAGCTTTGGCACTGAGCCCACCTGCACAGGGAACAGCAGGGCAGGGGAGGGGAGCAGAGCCATGGCATGTCCCTGTCACAGCTGCCTTTAGGGCCCTCAGCCACTACTTCACCCTTTCCACCCCCTGAGCAGGGGCATGGAGTCAGTCTGAGGTCCAGGGGCTCTGCAGAGACCTGTGGATCCCTCTGGGCTGGACTGGACCACAGGACTAACTAATCCTTGTGCCTCCCTTCAGGCCAAACCCCTCTGTGTGGCAGTTCAGAGCCCCTGGGACCCCTCCCTGTCCTCTGTGTGGCTCCCTCCCCTCTCCCACCCCACTGCTCTGCCCCCCATCCTTGGTGTCAAGGTGAGAAATGACCTGGTCAGACCAAGCAGCAATTCCAGGACATCTGGGGACCCAGCCCAGGGCAGGGGTACAAACCCCAGTGGCACAAATGACCCCAGGGCTCAAATGTCCCCGGTGGTACAAAAACACAGCCACATAAAGCAAGTCTGTGATCAGCCCAGGGCTCTCCATCCATCCCCTGTCAACACAGAGGGCTTCAGCCCCTCCAGAGGGTTTCCCCCCTCCAGCAGCATCCCAGCATGTGCTCACTGCAAGGCTGACCCAGCTTCCCAGAGGATTAGCCCCACAGGCTGTCCCAGCAACGTCCTGGTGTCCTGTCACCTCCAAGCAGTGACAAACTCCAGGGAGGCATCGTGCCCAGGCTGGAGCAGGCAGGGAGGCTGCTACAACCTCTCCAGGCTCCTCTGGCTCCTTCTGCCACCCCAGCAGGTCACCCCGGTGCCAGGGAGGTGACAAAGCAGCATCTCAGCTGTCCTGCCCCCCAGGCGTGGCCCAGCACGTGGGACAGGAGTCGTGCAGGTTCCCCGTGGCCGCAGTGAGTCGGGGGGTGCAGGCAGGACATGCCTGTGTGCTGTGCCCCCTCGGGGGTCCCACACGGTGGGGACACGGGCTCCCCCAGCCCGTCCAGCCTCTCAGACAGCCGTGGATTGCTTGATGCTGTGGAAGCTGACGCGGGTCGGGGAGGTGGGGATGGACATGGCCCGAGCCACGCGGGCACGGATGGAGTGCTTGTCCTGCCAGCGGTGCCAGCGCTTCCGCACGGCCGATCGCACCTGGGGGGACACGGAGGAGGGACACCGGGTCACCACGAGCTCTCCAGAGGCACCAGCCATCCTCATCCTCGGGCTTCCCACCAAAAATGCTGCCAAACCCCTGCTCAGCTCGCCTGGGGGAGGGCGGGTCCCAGGAAGCCCTGTCACCTGGGAGGTGACACCCTGGGCACCCGGAATTCTTTGGTGCTGGTGAAATGCGGCCCTTGCAACTCTTAGGAGAGATGAACCCGGCTGATGGTGCCTCTGAGTGCAAAATGGAAACAAAAGGGAGAAATAAATCTGAGTGGGGGCTCTGCAGGAGCCTGTGGGAGCATCTCACACCTGCACTGGGTGCTGTGAGGGGCCGAGAGAGGTACAGGAAGAGCACCTGGCTTGGCTGGTTCATTTTTGGACATTAATTCCACCCTACTGCAGCCCAAGTGCTTTGTAGGGCAGGTAAAGAGTGAAGGAAGGCCTGGTGTGACCCTGGGAGACCAGGGCTGAGACAGGGAGGTTGGGTGAGCACCAAAATCCCTACCCAGCCCAGTTGGGACCAAAAGATGAAGGACCATGTGCTCCTGGGTCACCAACCAGCCTTGCTCCAGCCCCTTTTCCTCCTGCATCAATTATATGTGATTTGGTAACAAAACAAGCTTGTCTGGGACAAACTCCCATGAGCCAGCAAAGGTGCAGGAGCATTTGGAGAAGGCAGAGGAAAGAGGTGCCCAAATAACTGCCCCCCTCACCCTTTCTTTGGTCTGTGTTTTGGGTCAGAGCCCGGGATGTGCCCTGGTCCATGTGCTGGGTACCCACGTGTGACCAGGATCATCCTGGGGAAGGATCCCCCAGGGATGGGGGGACCTTTGGCTCTGCTGCACCAAATCACACACGTGTTCCCTGGGACCATCTGGCCTTGGGGTGGGTTTTCCTTGGGAAAAACCAAAAACCAGATGGGACTTGCCATTCCCATCTGGGCACAATGTGTGGCTGCAGATGTGCCTGGGGCTGGGGGGAGGCACTGACTCTGATCACCAAACACCTTCAGGGGGATAACTGGGGACCAGCACCCTCCAAACCCTCAGCCTTGGGCTGAGTCGTGGCTGCTTGCAAGGAAGGGTGTAGACCCCCTAAAACATCCCCCAGCCCCCAGTGCTCACCTCACTGTTCAGGAAGCAGTAGAAGACAGAGACAAAGAAGCCCTGGAAGGAGAGAAGCAGCAGAGTCAGGTACCCCCAGCTTTGGAGCAGCCCTGGGATTTGGGGATGTGTTTTTTGGGAGGGGGCAGAAGCTGGGTGAGGCATCAGCTCCTTCACAACCCTTGGTGGGGGGACTGGGATGGAGCCAGTGCTGAGCACCATACCTGGAAGGACTCCAGAAAGGAATTGAAGTAGATGAAGACTATCCTGGAGATCTCATCCTCCCCGGGGTTGACAAAGAACAGCATGTAGGTGATTCCCAGCAAGGGCAGCAGCACCAGCGTGGCCTTGACTGCTTTCCTGGGGAGAAAACATGGAGCTGAGCTGCTGCACTGCAGCCCTGGGCACCAGGACTCTCCCCAGCACGGCTGGGACTCCCCCTGACTGGGTGAGGATGGAGCAGAGTGGTTTTCCAGAGCAATCCCAAGGGACTGGGCTGGTTTGAGCACTGGGACCTGCTGTGCTCCTGCATCCAGGAAAGGGCAGTGGAGAGCAGAGGCCTGACCTTGAGCTGGTGTGAAATGATTGCTTGGCTCATTTACAGCTCGATTAAAAAGGAATTAAGGAGGGTATAATAATTCGCACCCTTCAACATGGGTTTATGAAAAGCTTATCTCAGGTAATTAATTTGATATCTTTACTTGATGAGATTACAAGTGTGGTTTGTGAGAAGTCAAAGTGCTGATACAGAGCGTGTGGGAAGATCCAGGGCTTGGCATCTCATTCCTTTGGATCAGGGGACAAGAACAATGCCAAGTCATCACTTTTTCCTTAAAAATCCTGCTAATGGACAGATTCCAACAGTAGCTGAGCATGGGGAAGGTCATCCCTGGTGGGTCTGGGCTGGGCAGGGATGGAGTCTGGGCTGTGCTGTGTCCCAGAGCTGGAGCAGAGCAGAGCCCTGGCACAGATGGGCTGGTGACATGGAGGAGCTGGAGGTAACCCAGGACAGAAACATCTGCAGGCTGGAAAACTCTGGGACAGCACATCCACTGGTGTAGCTGCTCCAGGGAAGCAGCTCTAGCAGCAGAGGACCATTAAATTTTACCAAAAATCACTATCTAAGGTGAGCAGGAGCCCTGCAGGGCTGCCCCTTGCTGGTTTAAGCATAATTTAATCTATCAAATTCTCCAAGTTTTTCTGTCCCACAGAATGTTTTGGGAAATGAAAATGACCTACTGCCCAAAAAACCTTCCTCTCTGACATCAGGCAAACACCAAAAAACCAAAAGTCTCCCCAAATTGCTGACTGGGGCCAACCAGCCTTTCAGTAACCTTTATCTTTGCTCACCCCAAGCTGAACCACCCATTCCAGCTCAATGGTCTGTGAGGAAAGCTGGTGTTTCCTGACAATAGACCCTGAATTTTTCCATTCTCAGCTGCAAAAGCCACCCTCCATCCCAAACCTGCTTCCCTTGGCCCAGCACACAGCGAGATTCCCCAATTCCTGCCCACAAAATGATCCAGAGAGAAGCACTGATGAAGAACAAGGTGTCTTCCCCTACTCCAGGTACTTTGGAGAGTTGCTCTGCCCATGCACCTCCCAAGTTGTCTGCAAAATATTCCCCAGCAGGGAAGGAAGGGTTAAATCTTCCTGCCTGGTGCTCTGGAAGTGCTGTCACCTTCTTCACAAGGAGGTGTCGGGGTGGCATCGATTCATCACTCCTTCCTCAGCCTTTGCTTTGCTGTCAAGCAGTGATTTAATTCTCACCTCCGTGCCAGGATTTGCAGCTCGGAGCCTGGAAAGCTCATCAGGAGATCCCACCAGAACAGGCTTTTTCACAAAGAGACTCAGATCCCAAGGGCTCCCTTTGGAGGCAGATCCAGCCATCCATGTTCACCTCCACAAGGCTCTCACTGGCCAGGAGTTTTGAGCAGTCCCAGATTTAATGGCCTTCAAAGAGCATTTGAGGTGCTCTTGGATGTCTCTCCATGCCACTCATCACCTTGAGGCCTGGCTGTTCCTCATCTTCCCTAATCCAGGTTTTTCTGGAGGGTAGTTCAGTGCTCTTACCTGTACTGGATTGTCTCTGATGTGGTTGAAGCTCTGAGCTTTGTCATGAGGATTCGGACGATGTTGAACAGGAAGATGAAGTTGATCTGGAAGGAACAGGGTCACTGGGTGATGTTTGTTCCCCCTGCATTCCCTCCCAACTCCTCAGCAATTTCCAGGGGAAATGGGAATGTTTCTGCCTGAACCTGACCTACTGCCTTCCATGCACTGGGACAAAACCTCTGCATTTACTCTTTTTAAAGCACTTTAAAGCAAAGATTTAGGAGTTTGGTCAAAGGATCAGGGCAGCAGGGCACCCCAGGAGATTGGCAAGGAAGTGTTAGAGAAAGGGCTGAAGGTGAAAAAGTTAAGGAGAGGAGGAATATAAGGCAGAGAGTGGCTGCCATCACAGCAAGGAGCTGCTTGGCTGCTCCCCTGGCTTCAGAATCCCTAATGAGGGCACGGGAAGGAGGGCCTGGAGCTGAGCACAAGTGACATTTATTAGCAGTGGCCTGGCTACCTGACAGGCTGGGAAATGGGAAGCAGGACCAATTATTCCAGGAGGCTTGTGATTAGAACTCCCTTGAGTTTTCTCAGCGCTGGGCAAGGAGGGAGGAATAGTTTTGGGACTTTGTGCTTGGTTTTCCCCCTGCAAACACAGGTTGGACCCCCAGCCTGTGACCTGCCACCACTGCTCTTCTTTGTCCCTTCCCAAAAGACAAAGTCCCAGCAAACTGTGCTCCATATGATCCCTGATTCAGGCATCACTGCTCAGCCAGCAGCAACGAGATGTGGATCAGGGGGTGGAATTCAGGTTCCCAGGCTTTTGTGAATGCTTGGCAAAGCACCCACCTGCACCCAAACAGTGCCAGGAGGGACTTGCTGATACATGTGGGAGTCTGCTGATGGGACATCCCTGTCAGAGCGAGGTGTCCAGGCCACCTTTGCAGCCCATCCCAACCCCAAATTTGCTCAGGGTGCAGTTTGGGTGAGAGGCAGTGCTGCTGTGGGGCAGCACAACCAGCCACAGCAGAGTGGGGCTAAAGGAGGGGTGAGACCCTGCTCAGGAGCAGCCATGTCCCACTGCAGGGGGAAGGGGTCTGGATTTAGCCCACAAGGTCACTTGGCTCTTACCAGAAGCACCAGGATCATGGGACCTTGGTAAATGTAGTCAGTATAAACTCCTGCTCGCTTCCCAAACCAGCACCTGCAAGGCAAGGACAGTGTTGGGGACAAATGGTGTTGGGGACAAGGCTGTCCTGGGTGTGACCTGGATTCGCTTTTGTCCTTGCACAGTAAGTCACTGTCTGCAGGGGGAAAGCACAACTCAAAGTGCTGCAGCCACTATGGAATTCCCTGGGAACACAGTGAAAGGAGGGGAATGAGGGCCTGTGGGGGTGTTCTGGGGAACTGGTTATTGTGGGATAAGCAAGGACAAGCTCCTCGGGAAGGAGGTGACTGCCCTGCTCTGCTCTGCACTGGGGTGGCTTTGCCTCAAGTCCTGGGAGCAGTTTTGGGCACCACAATAAAGGAAGGATCTAAAGCTGTTGGAGAGTGTCCACAGGAGGGACATGGAGATGGGGAAGGGTCTGGAGGGGCCTCATGAGGAGGCTGAGGGCACTTGGTTTGTTCAGCTCCAGGAGACTGAGGGCAGAGCTCAGTGGGGGCTGTAACATCCTCCCGAGGGGCAGCTCCAACCTCTGCTCTGTGTGAGCAGGGACAGCACCTGGAATGGCTGGAATTGGGTTTAGGTTGGAGCTCAGGGAAAGGTTCTTTATGCAGAGGGTGGGTGGGCACTGCCCAGGCTCCCCAGGGTTTGGGCACAGCCCCAAGGCTGCCAGAGCTCCAGGAGGGTTTGGCCAACACTCAGGGACAGGGGGGGATTTGGGGTGTCCTGGGCAGGATTTGGGGTTGGATTTGATGATCCCTGTGGGTCCCTCCCAGCTCAGGATATCCTGTGGTTCTGTGACCTTGCACACACACAGCCCCAGGTTGGCTCTGTCCCCAGCAAACCCTGTGGGAACTCACACAGGGGGATCCCTGTCCTGGGCTGTTAAATCACTCTGTCCCTTTGGGAGGAACACAGGGCTGCTCAAGTCAGGGAGGGGAAACCAGCTCTGGAAAACAGGACAAGCTGCCATTCATCCCAATGTGATCCTTTTAACTTCCCAGTCCGAGGGATGAACTCTCAGGTTCCTGTTAAGACCTTCATTAGCAGATGTCTGTGAAAATGGCTCAGATGGGGGTAGCTTAGATCTCTGCTGCTTAAATCCCAGCTCCATTTAGCAAACCTATTGTAGGAGCTGTGGCTTAATCTTGCCTTTCTCCCCTTAAAAAATCTCATTTGCCTTTTGTGGAGAAACAAGCAGGGGCAGGGCTGCAGAGACACGAAAAGATGGGATAAAAGAAAGAATGGAAGAATATTATCCTTTTTTCCTCCCTGCTGGAGCCCGTGGCACAACTGGTCTCTGGAGATTTGGGATAGAAAGGAGAATGGGGGATAGAACAGTCAGACTCACTTCTCATTGTCGTAGTAGAGCTTCCCAATGGCCCAGGCAACAATGATGGGGAAGGGGATACCTGCAGGGAAACACGGGTGACTCTCAGGGGGCAACATCTCCCCAAAATCAAACTGTAACAGGGCTTTTCTCGCACACAAACCACTCACTGAGATGATGTGTCCATGCAAATCCCATCCTCCTGCCCCTGGCAGAATTTTGGAAGCTATTTAGGTGTGAGCAGAGCTGGAGCAGGGGATGGAGGGGGGACTAAACCCTGGTACTCACACCAGCCGATGCAGATGAACATCCACTTGCGGAGTTTGTCCGTGGAGTAGGTGAGGACAATGGCTGTGTGCAGGTAACAGCCCTCGCCAAACATCCAGAAAAAGTTGGTGACATGGAAATAATTGTAGGCAGCAGTGACCAGGCGGCACCAGACCTGCCAGGAGGAGACGTGGAGCCTGTAGAGCTCTGAGTTACAGTGAAAGCAATGCACAGACCCAAGAGAGCAACTGAACCCGTGTTTGTCACACTCCCGGGGTGTCCTCACTGCCCCCTGAAGTTGCTTTTGTAGCCACATCTTAATGGCTTCAAACTGAAAGGGTTTAGATTAGGTATGGGGAAGGAATTCTTGGCTGGGGGGGTGGGGCGGCCCTGGCACAGATTCCCAGAGAAGCTGTGGCTGCTCCATCCCTGGAAGTGTCCAAGGCCAGGTTGGAGCCACCTGGGATAGTGGGAGGTGTCCCTGCCCATGGCAGGGGGCTGGATGGAGATGACCCTTAAAATCCCTTCCAGCCCAAACCATTTAGTGATTTTATGATCTCAGGCTCTTCACATTCCCCACGGGCCCCAGTGGCCCAGGACAGGCTCAGAGCAGCAGCACCTACCACGTTGCTCTCGTGCACCTCTGGGTTCATGGTGAGCTGCACCACGAACCACGTGGCGTTGCGGAGGATGAAGGCTGTGATCAGGTTCCAGTGGATGATGTTCCTCAGGCACCGGATGCTCCTGGACAGGGGTGGGACAAGGCACCATCAGCACGGGGGCTGTGGGACAGGGCTGTCCTCGTTGGGACCCCAAAGGTGACCTGCTGGGGCCATGCCCTGGGTGAAGGTGGGAGGGAAGAAGGCCAGGAGGTGGAAGGCACCAAGGAGGACCCTCTGCCTCCATAACCAGGCGCTTTAAAAGACCAGCAGGAGGAAAACAACCCTGAGACAGGCATGACCTCTACGGGATTCCATGACAGAATCCATGAGGGAGGATATGGCAAAGCACAGGGCTGGGTCCATCCCTGCCCGAGGTGACCCCTCAGGGTGTGTCACTCACCGCAGGCGCATGAAGAGGACAAAGGCCACGAGGAGGGCGCCCAGTGACACACAGTGCCCCAGGTAGTTGATGATGACAGCAATGTGGTAGTGCAGCTTGCTCTTCTTCTGTGGGGGGACACGGGGAGGGGTCAGCAGCAGCCTTGGGTACCACCACAAACCCACCTCCTCCTCCACATCCCCCCCCTGGGAGCTGCAACACAACTTTTGGGCCCTTCTTTCCAAAGCAAGTGGAGCCCACCCCGGGGCAGGACAGTGGGGATGGGAATGGAAGGGGACGTGGCTGGTTGGACAGGGGTAATGTGGACTGGGAACCAGCCTGGTTTCACATCCCACTGGTACCAGGGCAGCTCCTGGCTCCTGCCCCATCACCCCTGCTCACGCTGGGACATCCCCAACCCATCCTGTGGGGAAACCCTGCTGGAATTCAGTTGAGCAGCTGGAATCTGATGGCTCAGTTCATCCCCGTGGTTGCCCTGGGGGCAGCTGAGAGGCTGGGGATGAATTTGGGCAGAGGAAAGGTGTGAGTGATAATTAAATTAATTGATCATTCCTGCTGTTAGGCACTCATCCAATCTGCGAATTAGCAATTAACTGAGTGAGAAAACCATTCCTGGCAAGAGATATCAGCATCTTAAATACCAGAGGTGGTATCAACTGCAAATGAATGAGCCATATCTCTTCTCCTCTGCTCTGAGGGGTGGCTTGACCTACTCAGGGGCTTGTAAATCTTGATCCTCATTTTTTTATACCTTTCACCTTCCTAAACATCTCCTTTATTTCACTGCCAGCAGGGAAGGATGGGGTTTGCACTGAGTGCTGTGTCGGGGGGGCTGCAGGACTTGCAGATCTATACCCAGAGGCCCTGGGGATCCATTGGATTTTTAATGGGGCTGGAAACAGGCACGGCTTTATTTCTGACAGGGAATAAAAATGCAAATGAAGAAGGGGATCACAGTTGCCACAACCAACCTTAGATCTGGGATGCTGATGCACACCCAGCCCACAGCTCCCCGGGCCAGCCCCGAGCTGGACACTGTTCCTTTTCCAAACCCCACCATCAATCCCTCCCCCAGCGAGGGGCTCCCAAGGTCCTACCTCCTCACTGAGGATCTCCTGGCACTGGGAATAGTTAACCCGTGCTGCCCAGCTCCCGTTGGCGAGGCACTCCCTGTAGCCATTGTCTGAAAGAGAAGTGCCCATCCAAGGGTTAGCAGAGCTGGGGATGGGCACAGGGGCACGAGGGCACTGACATCTCTGGCTCTGAAACCAGCTCAGCTGCTGCCTCGGATACAGAACCAAAATCCTTGGAATACTTCAGACCTGCTCAAGAGCTTTGGGTCTCCACCAGCTCTTCCCTCTCCCCACACTGGGGATCCCAACAATTCCCACCCCTGGGATGCAGTGGGAGCAGCATGAGTTTGACTCTGCTTTCCCCTTCTCTCCCTTGTCTGCTTGGGTGATCCTGTGCCATCCTGCCAAATTTCACTTCTCTCCCTGAATTAGGAGGTTTTTTGCCTCCCAGCAAGGTCAGTGAGTGGCAAGGCTAATTGGGAAGGAACTCCATGTCCCAGAGCAGTCTGAGACTGGTGTGAGCAGGGAGGTGATGCCAACACTGGGGTGATGCTGGGCTTCCATTAACAGGAGACACAGTGAGCCTCATTGGGGCGATGGGATGGGGCTCCAATGGGAAGGGCTCAGAGGCAGGAACAGGTATGGATTAGTGCAAAGAGACTCCTGGACTGGCAGGAGAGGCACCACAAAGCAGGAGCCGTGTCCATGTCACCCTGCACTGCTCTGTGGGCTGGAAAAATTGATGGGGTTTGTGGGAAGCCAGATGTTTCTTTCATCAAAGCAGCACTTGCTTGGTCAGAAACTCAACCCTGTGCTAGAAATGGCTTTGGGCACTTTTCATGTGCCTTCACTTCGTCCCCTGCTCCCAGCACGTGACAGTGACAGTGCAGCCACCTGTGCCAGGAGGGGATGAGCTGCAAGGTCACCCAGTCCTTGCTCAGCCAGGGGCTGCAGACCCCTGTGCCACCCCCGACAGCAGGGCAGGCTCACTCCTCTGCCCTTGTCCCTCTCCTCCTTCCAGGAGGATCTGCTTATAAAGCTGCTGCTGCAAAACCACCCTCCCCGAAATCTGGGATACGAAAGGGTTTTTTCCTATTTACATTGACAGATCCCACAGATCCCAGAGATGTGCTGTCACCCGTGTCCCCCAGCCCTCTCCCCCCATTCCCCACCCCTCTTACTGGTGGTGTTGTAGCGCACACCATAGAAGAACTCGGGGCAGGGCCGTGCCACCAGCTGTCCCACGGCGCTGCGGGGCCAGCACGTGCCGATCAGATCCACTGAGGCATTGCACTGGGGACCTGTGGGGACAAGGGCAGGGCTTACTGCAGGGCTCTGGGCCACCACGGGCCACCTCCAGGCTGTTGGAGGCTCGGGATTTGCCCGGGGAGCTGTGGCTGCAGTGTTGGATGAGCTGATGGGTGGCCACAGGCTCGGCCAACAGAAGACCCTCATGGCAGACACCAAACGGGGGCTGTGCCAACACTCCTGTGGGATGGTTGATTGCCCTGGTCCTGTCTAAAGACCCGGATTAAGCCCAATTCTGGCACAAGCCTGGCTTTAGGCCTGGCTTCCCAAGTCAGCATGGGATTCCCTGGCTCTGGTCTTCCAGCCCTGCTCCTTCCTTCAACCAGGACTTTGGCATCCAGCCCCACAACAGGCAGCAAGCCAGATTTCCTCCTCCCCACTGGGGTGTTCAGCCTGGATCTGCTGTGATGCTCCTGAGAGCCCCTTTAAACATCTCACACCTCCTGGCTGCAAAATCCCCATCCCAGCCATTCCCGTTGGTCTCTTCCAGCCTTTCCCGGGAAAAAAGCTCCAAATCTGCTGCTTCTATTTCAGATTTCAAGAGGACTTGTGTGCTTTTCCCAGCTACACAAGTGTGCTAACGTAGGCATTAGGTAGGCCAGATTGCAGGCTTTTTTATGTATAATTTGTGTATATTTAGCACAACATGTACTGTAGCTAAATACGTCCCAGCTCATCTCACAGTGAGTTAGGAAGCACAATGGCTGGAATATCCATATAATGGGATCCCAGACAAGCAGCAGATGGATGGGCAGGAGACCTGGAAGGGGCAGAGTTTAATCCAAATCACCCCTGGGTACCTGAGGTGCTTGTGCTGCTGGAACAGAGACAGGAATTGCCATTTCCTAAGACAAAATCCCCCAATTCACAGCTCCTCTCACAGTGTTTCCTCTCCCTCCCTGGTTGCTATTTGGATGCCTTTCCCAAAAATTCCTATGGATGGAGCCGGCTCAAGAGTGACCAGGAAAAAACCCCACTTGTATTATTAATATAATGAAACTTTTTACGGAGGAATATTTGTTTCCATCAATTATCTGAAAAATTGGCTCCTTGCTATTTTGGGATGTTCTCAGAGCAATTTTTCAGTGCTTTCAGTGTTTTATCAAATGCCTTAACAAGGGAAAACAACTTCCAAGCATGTGAGACAGGGAAGCATCAGCGTGGTGAGCGTTGCCTTCTGCCTCCCAGAGCTTGTAGGGGGGAAATTAATTTTAACAATGACCTTTGCTTTTAGCTTTGCTAATGTGTAGGGTTGCTGTGGCAACCTTCCCTTTAACTTAACTGTTTTAAGCTTCTATTTCATAGGAAACAAGGTGCCCTTAATCACGTGGAAGTGCGTGTCTGTGCCTTTCTGCATCCATTTGCATTTATTGAGCTCCTTTGTTGTTTTGACCCAAATTTGACAGAGAAATAGAGGGTCACAGGAAAAATGAAGTCCCTGTTTAAAATTTTATGGTTATACTCAGCCATGTAAAGAAAAAACAACCAGTTAATTGCTTAAACTAAGAACAAAGTTGAATTGCAAGTGTTCTCTCCCTGTGAGCCACCCAGGTGAGAAGCTGCTCGAGTGTCTGGAATGGGAAAAGCTTCAGCTGGAATAACCCAGCACAGGAAAGTGGGGATTGCACAGTGCTAATGCCTGGAGCAGTTCAGGCAGCCACCAAACCCCCTCCCTGGGACTGGTGGGGCTGAGCACAAACTCCATTTTCTCCTCATCCCCTTGTGCCTCAGTTTCCTTCCTGCATTCCAGGGGCTCTGCTGTGGCACAGGCAGGGGACAGGGAGAACAAGCTGGAAGAATCAGTAAGGAAAAGTCAGCAGGGCCAGAGAGCAGCAATGATGACACTCCCCATCAGTAAAACAACCCCACAGCAATGCCATGAACAACCAAAGCCAAGATAAATTCATGGGAACGATGAGGTCACACATCATTCTGTGATACACCTGCTCAAGTCTGGCTTTAATTCCCTTTTCCAAGGCACTTCATTTCATGCTGCTTGGCACTGTCAGAGCACGACAGACACCCACCCACCAGCCAACAACCCGAGGGCATCCCACCAGTCCCACCACTGTGGAGGTGGAGCAGCATCACCAGGAGCTCAGCCCCCTCCTCAGCCCGTGGGTTGGGATGGTGCTGGGGGGTGCTGGATGCTCAGCCAGGCTGTGGGGTGCCCTGGGACCTCACCCTGTGCTCAGCATCTTCACCACCAGCATTCCTGTGTCTGTCCCACCAGTTTTTAACCTAGTGGGTGGCTGTAATATTTTTCCCAGGCTCACACTGAGAGATGCTTGATGAAGAAAAGCTGCAGAAAGCAGATGCTGCTTTTTCTGCTCTCTCCAGCACAGAGAGAAGAAAAAAACCCACCTTCCTGCTGGGGAAGGGTTAAGTAAAATAAGGAAGGCAAAGAGTCCTTTGCCCAGCACCACTGTCTGCTCCAGCTGCTCCCAGAGGCACATGGCTCCCAGCATTTAGAGCACTGTTTAGCATGGAAATTATATGTATCAGTGCTAAATGCTCTCCTGTCTGCTCACAGCCCATCCCTGTTTGCAGGGGGATTATTCTCCCGCTGTTCCCACTTTCTTGGCTGCACAGGTTTGGGTTTGCTGGTTTACAGGAGGAAAGGTCAATGAATTCCCTACCTGTACTCGATTCCCCTGGTTTGGCTTCTTCCCACAGAGAAACATGGAATTTGGGGTAGGAAGGAGCTGGTCCTGCTGGGGAATGTGGCACAGGGGAAGTCACTCCATCCCTTCTCACACCACTGCCTTTGGGTCGTGCTGCTTTGGAACCATCTAAAGCATTTACTTTCTTCTGAAGGAAAAAGTGCCTGCCCAGGGACTCACACTGAGACAACTACATCACAATAACTGTCTCAGGATAACTGTAGCAATATCCCATCTGTTTATACAAACCATCCTTCTCCAGCCTGTTCCCACCCGAGATGGCTCTGAGCTGAAGCCACACAACCATGGGAATCCTGGCAGGGGGAGGCTCTCCACTCCCAGCCGATCTGCCAAAAGATTTTGAGCAAATTTAAAGAGGCTGGAGCGTGTTTATCCTGGGCCAGCAGCACCAGACGTGTGGCCACGGTGCTCCTGAGCTGGTGCCAGGAGGTCTGAAGTGTTATTGTACCATCAGGCCAGTGCTGGGAAGAGGAGGAAAGCAGGGGTTGTGCTGATATATCAGTTCCTCATCTCCACTGGGCCCCAGCAGAGCGTCCCAGTTTGCTGCTGTGCAGAGACACTACTGGGAAGGGTTGAAGGGTGAAGTCTCCCTCCCCTTCTGCAATGCAAAGGAATCAGGAGAGATGATGGAAATCTGAATCACAGGCTCATTCCCGTGGTTGGGAGTGATGGGGTTATTTATCTAAAGTGTCTCAAGAGGCTGAGTAACAACTGAATGCTGTTAACTCCTATCAATACCTGTCCTGAGCTCTCATTCAACCACAGTTCTCTCTGTCCATCCCTGATGTCCTCTGTGACTGCACTGCTGCTGCTCTGGCTCCCCGAGGGTGTCCCCTGAGTCTCTGCTGCTGCATTTGCATTTGGCAATCAGGGCTTCATCTCCACATCTAATCAAAACACACTCACTGCAGCACAAAGCTGTTTGTCCCTCCCAGGCAGCTCCACCACACTGCTGGAGCAGAAAGAGCCATTTCACACCTTATTGCCCCAAACCAGGGGATTTGGGGGGATGCTGTTATTTCAAGGTGCTGATATGCCAAGGAGGGGTGGCTTGATCAGACCTATGGATCCACTCAGGTGGTAAATGCTTGAGAAACACCTGAGGCATTGAGGGAAATGGCACTGGGGGACAATTTATTTAACATGGGGTAGAACTGGGGTGGTGGAGCTGCTTGCCTTCCCTCTGAGGCAGGACTGGACCCTCAGGAGGGCTGGGAGCAGTTGTGGTTGCCTCACAATACTTAGAGCTTTGCTCACACCCTCCCTCCAGCACTGGTTTTGGTGGCATTGGTTCCTTTCATTTATCTCTGTAGGAATCCAGCAATCCTCCCCAGCATTCAAATTCCACCATCCTCTACGTAAAATAATTACCCAGCCTAATTAAGTGTTATCATAGCAAAGTGTCCTTGTAATGAATTTTTGGCTTGTTGCTATTTACCACCACTGACTGTCCCCTCGAGTCTTTTCTATTGCTCTGGAGAAGAATAAATAGGAAACACCAAACCTGGTTTATGCTGTTGGTATCTGATGCATCTGCTCCCTGTTGTCACTTAAGACTGACCCATGTACACCTTTACAGCATAGAAATTTATTGAATATTTAAAGTAGAGGGTTGGCTTTGGGTGTATCATGTTCTCCTGATATGACCCATGGAGTGGTTGAGTTGTGTTATAACCCAGGGTGGCAGCAAGTGGTTTATTCCCTGGTTTTGGCTGGGATTTGGTGGTGGGTGAGCACAATCCCTCCCTGGCAGAGTTTTCCTAGCAGAGCCTTCTAGTTTGGCTACAGCTGAACAGAGGAGCTGGCAGGGACTTTATGCATCCAGTCCAAAGTACAGTTTAACTGCTGTAGCTTCTGCTCACGCTGGGATGTGCCAGGACACTGTTTCCTACCAGAAACCTCATCATCTTCCCTCCTCCACTACAATGAAATCTGTGGCTATCAGAGACTTGCTGTTGACAGCCCAGTTTCCCAGATGATGGAGCAGGATGGCTTTATCAATACCAGTGTGCACTTAAAACACTCTGATTTTCCATATGGGCAGTTCACGTTTTTTGGGTCCCAAACCAGTCTCATGTCTCTCCCTCAACCCCTGCCAGGACTCACTGCTGCCTCTTTAGCTCCTGCTCAGCTCCTTTATTAACATTTCTGCCTCAGTGGGAGAGATGCCAGGGAGGCTGAAGGGAAAAGAGAAGCTGATGTTGTTAATTTGACCTTTATGAATTTAAATTCCAGTCTCAGCCCAGGGGAGTCAGTGAGTGAATGGAAGAGCAGTGGCACGAGGGCTCCTGGAGCAGCACCAGTGCTCTGGGGAGCTGAGCTGGAGTGGGTGGAAAAGCTCTTGGTCAAACTGTCACCTGCTGGGAAAGGTGTTACCAAACCTGTCTGCTGAAGTGCCTGGGAAGGAAATGTTTTCATCACTCGCTGCTTTCCTGTGCTTCTCAGCCACAGGATTTTGCTGTATCTGGACCAATTAAATTTGCTTTATTTAATGCAAAGCTACGCTCCCTTTCCCTCTTGAAAATACCTCCAGTTAATAGAAAAAAAAAAGGACATTTCTTTTCAGCTCTGTCTTGCTTTGGTGTAATTTTTCTTTGCTTTAGGTGAACTTGCAGTGGCAGGAAACATTTCTTTGCTGAGAGGGAATAATCTGTGCTCCCCTCTTTCTCCTGAGCACACACACGGGATGGGGGATAGGAATTTATTGTGATAACAAGCTTCAAGGAGTGGATCATGCAGACAGGCCCAGACAGGGATATTGGCAACTGGGCTGATCCAGGCTTGAGAGCTGTGACCAGCAGAACAACCCCACGAGTGCTCTGAGCTGCTTTCTGCTGAGCTGCTTTGGAAAAGCCTCAGTATTAATTAGGAAGAGGCTCTCCCATGTGCTCCATTCCCCTCCCTTCCCCAGGGAAGCAATCCTGCAGCTGCAGGGGGATGCTCTGCCCTATGGGTGCAATGACCTTGTTCCTCCCTGATGGGCTTCGTGTCAGGGCGAGAACAGACCCTGGGGAGCTGAAACCATCAGCCAGGAAATTCAAGAGCTGAGTAAATGTGTGGGCTGGGAGCCCTTGGGACAGCACCCATCCACCCTGGACAAGAGGTTCTGGTCCTCTTTGTGTTCCTTTTCAAGCCTAAGCTGGGAATTTCTTGGTTTCCAGATGTTTTGGGGTGCAACTGATCTTACTTTCCAAATGCACCACATTCACTCAAGTCCAGCCTGAGATTCCTGCTTCATTGCCTCTGGGAGGCAGCTTTCTGCTGGAGTGTCCAGCTGTGTGTGGGGACCAAAACCACCAAAAGGGACATTTGCTCCATACTTATAACAGCAGGTTGGACCAACAGACCAGTGCAGGCAGCCCAGGGATATTGCCTGGCACTGGACTTGGAGAAAGATGGTAAATCCATGGTGATAAGAGGGCAGGATGGGAGCTCTGGGGGGCTCAGCTGCTCCATGTCCTGGCATGAGGGTTTGCTTGTGCCCCCTGAGCCTGGTGAGCATCACCCACCCCCGTGTGCCTCCACCCCACTGCCGTGGCACAGACCTCTCCACTCAGTGTCTCAGAGTGTCCCACCCTGGTGCCATCACTGTCCAGCCACACATCCTCCTCAAAGAGGGTGAGACCAAGGGATGAAGGGACTGCTGGCCTGGGGGAGGAGGAGAGCCCACGCTGGGCTGCTTTTCAGAGGAGGGATGCTGCACACAGGCACGAGGCACTGCCCCCCCTGCATCCCACAGATCCCCCGCGCTGGGGGACCCCTGGGCTCGTGTTCTCAGCATGTGCCATCTCCCCAGGGTCGTGCAGACATTAACAAATTAAGTTTCATGGCCCCGCTGCAATTCTCATTAGCATCATCCTAACAGCTCTCCGTGTTCAACAGCCTCCAAACAAAGTTTCCACTTTAGTAAATACCCCTCTGTAGGAATTGCTGCTGCATCAGGCACGGCTTAAATGGACCCCGAGGACCAGGGCTGGCGCTGAGCTCTGCTTACCAAGCAGACATGAGACAATTAGTTTATCTCTGCCTCTCGTTTTAAGCCCCCTCCTCCAGCTGGAAGTGGCTCTCAAGCGTGCCAGCCCCATCCCAAATTAATGAGTTGCTCAGGGATGACACGTCGGAGCCGATGGACATCTTGCAAGTTTGAAACCTGCCAAGTTGTCCCTTGTGCCAGGGGGACGGGCACTGAGGTGGACTAAATCCTGCTTGGAATCACGTTGGTAAATCCCCACTGAGCAAAGCCCAATCCTTGCAGAAAGCAGCACTCACTGCTCGGGGATGGAGGTGATTGCAGGGCACATCCATCAGCAAACCACGGCAGAAACTCTCCCCCCTCTCTGCCCTCTGCCCTGGGCTCGGGATGTTCCAGCAGTGAGTGGAAAAGGCCACGAGGATTCTCTGGGACCTGCCTGCTGCCCTGGGTCAGCATTTATCACATCCTAACACAGCCATGGACAGCACCTCGAGCAGCAGAGTGATGAAACCTTCAGGCAGCACAGCACATGAGTGATGACCAGGTTTCTTGTCTGACCAGCCCCCCAGGCATTGCCATTCCACTGGCAGCTTTGCTCTCTCCCAGCTTTCTGCCTCCACTTCTTGGGCTTGGGATGTTCCTTGTAGGGCTGTGGTGGCCTGGGCTTGGCCAGGCACTGAATAGGCTGGTGCCAAGCTGTGATTTGTTAAGGAGGAGTTTTTAATGCTGCTGTTAATGGGAGCTGGGGGAGGGCAGCCCTCCATCAGCTCTGGGTGCCCTGGCCATCCATCACCCTCATGGCTTGGTGCCTGCTCTGGTCTTCGTTCACTCATGGGAAAACAAACCCTGCAGCCACCCTAAGCTGGGCAGGACTTTTCCCCTTGTCCCTGTTGGCTCCACTCCCTCCTCCTCCCCCAAAAGCTGTCACTGAACCAGACCTGTCACTGCTGAGGTGACGTCCAAGTCACGTCCTGAGCACAGGCTAAAAGCCAGTTCTGGCACAAACCCTGACCTGCTTGGATGCAAACCCATGTACAGTGTTGGGTAGGAGTGAGCTGCCCATGACCCTGATGCTCCCAAAGAGCCATGTCCCCAGAAGCTCCTCGTGGCTGGTGATCCCCCAAAGTGCTCAATGGCACATGTCTGGGAGTGCTGGGGACGGAGGGTGGCTGAAAGTCACAACCTCCACTTGTCACCCCTGGGCAGGGGGATGGCAGAGCAGGGGGCACATAAGGGACCAAGGTCCTGGTGGTCCCTGAACACAGCCTCCAACGGGCAGCAGGGGAGCAGGGGTTGGACAGATCCTCTTTGTCCCCTTCTCCCTTGAGCCCAGCCCAAAACACATTTAGTTTCTCTATTTTTAGCTCTCCTGAACTCTGCACCTTCTACCTGCAACTGGCACCTTGCGAGGAGGCTGCTGCAGCCTCAGCACATCCCACCTCCCCAAAAATGATCCAGCCAGCTGCAGATCAGCCCAGAGACACCCCCCACCCCCTCCTTCCAGCCACTGGGTCCCCGGGGATGGCTGGGGAGGGCTGGGCACTGGGGCACTCACCGCTGTGGTTGGTGACAGGCGCCAGGCTCTCACAGTACTGCTCCTGGATGGAAGCTGCAACTGGGCTGTCCCAGAGGAGAAAGGCCTGGATGGGGAGAGAGCAGAGCACAGACAGGGTTATATGGGCAATACGCTGCTTCCCCAGCCCCAGTCCCTCCCTGGGTCAGATCTGAGCTTGTCTTGGCAGGTGCAACCCCCAAAACTACACAGCAGACACGTCCCCCTGTGCAGGGTGGATTCCCAGGGGCCCTGGGCTCATCCAGCCTGGGGTTCAGGCACTGCTCCCTGCTCTGTTTCCCACTCATCGATCCTCTCCTGCCCCAAACACCCCTCTCAGCAAACCCTCCTGCAGCCCTGCAAAGCCCCTGCTGAGTCGTGGAACTTCTCCTATTTAGCATTTTAATCAACACTGTTGGGTTTTGCATCTTTGAATCCTGAGAGCAGACACGGGAAACATGATGAGCCTGACACCACGCTCGGATTTTCAATCCCTTATTGAAATCCCAGCCTTGTAAGCTGTCAGTGGGAAGATGTTCATACACGTCCTTAAGGAGGTCGGATCCACAGACAGCTAGGTCTGGGTAAAGCCTTTTTCCAGGGGAATTGTTGGCAAACAGGGACATTCCCATGGTGTTGGGAAACATTGGCCAGGATCTATCCCAGGTGGCTCTGCAGCTCTGCTAAAAGTGAGAACCATCTACTCTGTGCACGGGGAGCTGTTCTGGAAAAATGACTATTGACTTATTGAGCCTTTGCAGGAGTTTGGGGAAACTAAAAGCGGAAAAGGCACTTGCAGGGATGAAGGAATCAGGAGGATGGCACAGGGATGGTGCTGCCAGTCCCAGGGCTCACTGGGGGAAGGAGGGGACCTGGTGTTTTGCAGAACACGGATTTCTACCCCAGCATCTGCCCACTTTCTCCTCTGGCTCAGAGAGATCTCCTCTGCTCAGGGGATGAGCACTAAAGGTGGGAGAGGCTGAACTCCACTTCTTCCACCTTCCCTGCAAGGACTGACCAAACCCCCCGGAGAAAACTCACTGACTGAATGGCAGAGCTGTAACCCAAAGTACAGCACACACAGATCCCTTGGGAAACAGCCCTGAGCCTGGAGGCAGGAGGGGCTGCACCTCCTGTGCTTCCAGACACACTCCCATCTCCTCGGGGTGGGTCAGAGCAACCAACACCAAGAACAACCACCTTCACCCTCCCCACTCTCCAGGCTGGTTCCCAGTGCCTGATTCCCCTTCCCAAGTGCCATTTACCTCTCAAACTGCTCTGAACAGGGGGAAGACATTCCTCCTCCTGCCCTTCAGCTGTAGAAACACTGCTCTTGCTGGCACACCCAGCCATCCCCACGCCTTACCAAAGCATTAGCAGGATTTATTCAGACACAGAGACAAGCTCAGCACCCACTTGCTCTTTTCCAAACAACTGTTTACTGCCTTGGGAAGCTGGTTTTGACAGCAAGAGAGATGTCAGGCAGACATATAAATGGAGCTGGGAATAGCTCCCTTGTTATGACTGCTCCAGATGGCACAAGGGATCCAGGAGCTAAACCCTGCCCAGGAGCTCCTGGGTGCTGGTCCTGCAGGAGCCCAGCACCTCCTGGGTCTCCTTGCCAAAAGCTGAGACCACCCAAACTCCAGAAGTCACCTAAACAAGGTGTAGGGGGTCTGCTCCCCTCTGCTCCCCTCTAGTGATGCCCATGGCTGGTGCCTGACAGACCTGGTGTGTCTTTGCACAGGTAACTGGGACTAAAGAGTTCATCCCAAAAAGGATCTGGGACGGTTTGTCTACCTGAACAGGCTCTCAAGTGTTAATTGGATGTGTTTCTCCTAATCACAGCCTGCTCCAGCCTGGCAGTGCCCGTTCTCCTTCCAGACACAGGGAGAGGTCTTGGCACTGAGCAGCACATGGACCAAGCTACAGCTCCAGAGGGGTGTGCATGGAGCAGTCACTGGCTCTTTGCAGGCTTTGCAAATGAGCTGAAACAGCTACAGAACGAAGAAAGGAAGAAAAAAAACCCGTTCCCCAAACCAGAACAAATGCTAAGAGCTTTTTTACCAGGCTCTGAGCCTCGTCTCACTGCAATGTGGCCAAAGCTCTCGACAGAGGCAGAGATTTTGTCCCACTCGTGTCAGCCCACTGAGGGGGATAAGCTGGGGGCTGTGGCAGCGGCAGGGGGATCTTTCCCAGCCCAAACCCTCCTGATCTGGCAGCTGACAGTCGGGGTCTTGTTTGCTTTGCTCCTTGTGGGTTCCTGCAACCCCTCCCCACGCCTTGCAGTGAGAACAGGTCACAGCTCCGTCCTTGAAGAGCTTCTCCTGCCAGAGCATCGCTGCCATGAGCTGCCACCTGGCTCCCAGCAGGGCCCAGGCTGGAGCCAAGCTCACCTCAACAGCCCCAACACGGTGGTGGGTCGTGCTCGGGCCAGAGAGGGGCCGTGTCCCTCTGCCCTCCCAGCCCTGCCTTCACACAGGCGATGGCAAACCCTGCCCTGCAGTGAGGAACACTCTGTGACCTCTCCCCCACTGCCAAAATCCTGGAGAGCTTCAGCTGCCCGGGAAGGAAGGCAATCTGCTCTTCCAGAAGCTTTGCCCAGAGGTCCCAGTCAGCCCTGGGAGCTGCTCCCACGGGGGTGCTGGTTCTGCTGGGAGCTGCACAGACCCCGTGAGGTCCCACACTGGCAGCAGCTTCTCCTCCATCAGGAGCCACCAATGTGCTGTTCCTTCAGAAGCACCCAGCTCCCTTCCAGCACTTGCTGCTGTCCTTGTTTTACACACAGGGAGCCTGTACTCCACAGCTGATGGTGCTGGTTAACCTCGAGCTCACGGAGCACCAGCTCCTTCCTTTCAGCCCCACATTTTCTGTGGCAGGACTAGCCAGCCCCCCCAGTCCTCACTCAGACACCAAAACCTGCTGCTGTTCCCATGTTTCCTGCATCCCACACACGGCAAACACTCACTGTGGTCAGTGTCCCACCACCCATCACACCAAGGCTGTCCCAGGAGGGAAACTGAGGCACTGGGGACCTCCTGCCCCAGGTCTCCCCGGCTGTGGGGCAGGTCCCTCCGACCTCATTGCACCGTGTCCTGGTGCCATCAGGGCTCCACACCCCACTGGGTATTTGGGAGCTGTTCCTTGTGCCTGTGAGTGGCACAGGGAGGCAGGTTCTCTGTGCCAGGAGATGCAGCATATTGGGCTGAGACAGGGTCAGCACTGGGGGTCTCGCTGCTGGTGAGGGGGTGAGCAGCACAATCACACAGCATCAGTCTCTGTGACCTGCCACTGACCTAGCAGCAAAATTCAATTAGTAACAATTAGGAATTATTGTTCCCCTGCAGTGCATTCCCTCCCCAAAGCAATCCACGGGTATTAATTAATACATTCCCATCCGACTCAAGCATCACCCCCCTGCACTGTGCTGCCTGTCCCCCCCGGTATCTTATTGCCTCAGACAAGATGGGATCTGTGTGGCAGGAAGGGCTGGCAGCTCTGAGCAGCGAGATAGATGGCTCGGAGCCTAATTAGCAATCTAGGATGGGGCTTGGGTTTTCCACTGCCGACGGGGCTGTAATTGGAGAGCGGAGCGATTAGTGGGATGAAGCAGCACGAGCGCACAGAGCTGGAGAGATCAGTGGGACTGAGGGATGGGCACGGCCACCTCCACCTTCCTGGGAGTGACACCACCAGCCACCCTGGAGCTGTCCTTGCTGTAGGGACCTCTGTCACCCATCAGTTCTGCTCCCCGGCTTGGCTGGGCTTGCTGCCCACTGCAACACTTGGGGTGGAAGGGGAAGGACAGGGGTGGACAGGGGCAGGGAAGGGCTGGGCAGCTGCTGCCCTGGAGCTTTGCTGAGGTTCCCCGGGGCATTAGGCTGGGATGGAGCCTGCTCCTGGCTCTGAGCCTGCAGGAGAAGGTGCCAGACTTTGGGTGTTAAATACAGGGAGTGTTAAAAGAGCTGGATGGCAGAGCAGCATCAGTGGAGCAGGGAGGGCCCAGGGCACGTCCTGCCAACGCCACAGCCTGGCCTTCAAATGTGCTTGGGGGTGTTCAGGGGACCCCCAGCCCTCCCTGTCCCCTGCCCTCACCCTGCTGTGGGGGATCCCTTTGCTTTTGTCTCCTCTGACTTCCAGGCACCATCGTCTGCAGCTGAAGAGTTTCTTACCTCCTCCACCCTGATGGCTTTCACTTGGAGAACTCAGTCCAAGCCATGAAACCTCCAGGGAACATCCAGCCCATAAAGGACCCCCACTGCACCCCTGTCTCAGCCCTGGCAGTGACCTGCTTTGCCCCCCCACGATCTCAGGGTTCCTCTGAGCCCCTCCTGCCCTCCCCAGCCCCCATTGCTCCTTCATTCCTTTCATGCAAAGCCCCATCCCCAGCCTTGCCAGGCAAAGCTCAGGCAGCAGAACAAGGCTCCAAGCAAGAACCACGGGGGCATTTTCCGTGGTTGATGATACTCAGGGGAAGAGCAGCAGTGAGAACGCCTCCATCTGGCATTAAAATCTGTGAGTTTATTAATTTATCCATTTTAGAGGGCCTGTCCCCGTGGTGTGCAGACAGGGGCTTTGGTGAGAGTATTTATTCTGTTTGGAGTCTCTTTCAGAGAGTGCTGGATGCAGATCCTAACAAAAGAATATCAATCAGGGCTAAATGAAGGCCCTGTAAAACCTGATTTATGAGCAATTAAAGGTTTTCCTGGATTAAGCTCTGGTCTCCTGCGCTTGCCATAAATAATTCTGACTTCATTTATCTGTCCAGAGAGACATGGATTTTGGGGGACAGGTGGAAAAATGACTAATGGCATTTGGGTATTGGAAGCTAAAAGCACAAACAAGCTGGGGAAGGAGACACAACCCACCAGGCTCCTCTGGGATCTGGATTTGCAGGGTGAAGGCTGCTAAGGAACAGTTGGAGTGATGGACACAAGCATGAGAAAGGGCTGCTTTTCTAAGATGGTTGTATTAAACTCTCCTGCAGATTGTACTTGTAGGACTCGTGTGTATTCACAGTATTTTTTGGATTTTGTGCCTCCCAAACCCCACATCCCAACTGCCCAACCCCCCTCCTTCACCCACCACCTTTTTAGGGTCAGATCCTGGGATGCACATCCACAATTTAATTCCCCCCTCTTTTTTTTTTTTCACTTTATTTGCATTCACAGCTCAGCAAAACTTGGCCACACCAAAGCTGCCTCTGCCATTGCCTTTCCAGGGTGGATAGTGCAGGATTCCAGGGTGGAAGAGGGACTGTGATCTGCAAAATGCCAACCCCCTCTGCCCTCGGAATGGAGCCCATTGCTGCTGGGTGGGTGGCTGTGGATGGAGCAGGACACCCTGCAGGGAAGGAGGGTCTCTATATCAGCTCAGAATATAGTTAGGGAAAACTGAAAAACAACAGATGGGCCCCTGGGTATGTTATTTCATCTTCAGAAAGAGCCACCCGCTCGTGAGTGACAGTTCCCAGGCGTTGGACAGCAGCTCCTGGGCTCTGCTTGGAGAGGGAACCCCAGGATTTGGGGTTGATTTGGGGTTTCTTTAGGCTCCAGAACTGTTCTCCCAGATAAAACCATGGGTTCAGCCTCTCTAAAGGCTGCAGATTTGGATCTCAGATCGAGCTTGTCGCCCCCAACAAACTTCTGGGCCAAACCCGTGCAGGGTTTTGGGTGAGCAGAGCTGGGTTTCAGGGCAGGGTTGGGCTCGTGGTGCAGGATATTCTCATCATATTCCTATATATTCATCCTACGGTGTCAGAGCAGCTATTCTGGGAACAGGCTGTGCCTTTTCCATTCACTTCTTCGCTGGAGAGGCGAAACCACGGGGATGATTTCATTTCATACACACTGAATCAACTCCAGCTTGGAAGGAGAGCGAGGACGGGATGAGATCCCCAGGGTCAGCACATCCTGCGACTGCAGCTCCACCTCTTATGCAAGGATTGGAGCAGCAAAGGGATCAGGGCTCGTTTTGGGGCTTATTGCTGCTGGAGCTGATCAGGGGAGAGGGGAAACTATCCCACCCCCAGCATCAAACTCTGATTTTCCATGAAATGCTTTTGCAGTTTTTTCAGCCCCAGAAATGTCATCAGCTCCTGGCAGAGCTGCAGGTGAACTGGTTTATTTTAATCACTTCTTTGGTTTGTTTTAAATGACTTACATGGTGCCAGGGAGCATTTTGCAGCAAGCTGGGCAGCCTGTGTCCTGGTCTGACTGTCCAACCCCCCCATGGGATGTCTATCCAGCCAGGCAAGGTGGGCAAATCCACGCTAAACTGGAGCTGCTGCCCAGGAGCATGGGCAACACCTAAACTGTGCCAACCCAGGGATCTGCAGGCTGCAAAATCTGTCCAAGCAGAGGGGATTTGTCCCTGCTGAGCTCTACTGGAGCTGGAATGTTGCAGGTCACTGCACTCGGGCTGGATGCTGCTGCAGGTACACCTGGATGCAGGGATGTGCTCACTTCGGGCTGGAGTTTCATGGGGTTTAGCCCAGGAGAGGGTTGGAAGAGAGTCTGAATTTTGAAGGCATGTATTTTTAAGAAAAAAATAGACAACTTGATTGTAAAGGGGGGGTTTTGTAGATCAGGTTTCTTTTTGGAGCAGCTGGGAGAGGCTTCTCTTTGCTTGGACTGGTTTTTGTGACCCTACCCCCAGTCCCAGCCCCAGGACAAGGATGGTTTTGTCTCAGACTCTGGAAGGTTTTTGAGGATTTTGTTCTCTGTCTTCCCAAGGAAAGAGCATCCCTGGGGAACACCTAGAGATGGCTAGGGAATCCCCTGAGCCTCAGGAGGTTTGGCACACGTTGGGAGCTGTGTCTCAGCACCTCTGGGGTTTTTTTGGAGCACTTTTTGCTCCCACAGAGGCTCTCAGGAGCTGTCATGCTCTCTTGGGTGTCCCCATCAGACCTGCAGGTCTGGGCTGTCCCCACAGACTGGCCAAGAAGGACCCGGGAAGGGGAAGAGATTCTGCCCTGTCTCACTTCTTACATCAGAGCCAAACAAACCCTGCACCAGGGAATTTAACAGCAAAAGAGCTGCTATAAATCAGACTTAGGGGGTTGCAGTGACAGGAGAGAGCAGCTGCTCACAAGAGGAGCTTTTAAAAGCAACACCAACTTGGCAGGGAGATCTCCTGGTGCATATCAGCTCTTCTCATGACTTAGGTGAGAACTTTCCTGTCCCAGAGGGGCAGCTAATGCTGCCTTTGCTGGTGATGCACAGCCCTGGGGCAGGAGCCTCACTGGCAGGAGCCCCTCCCCTTTTTCCTCACCCTCTCCTTTTCCTCCTTTTTAACCCTGCAGGCACAACTGGGCCACTGAGACAGCATTCTGCAGCCAGCCATGCAGATCTTCTCTTTTAACACCCTTTAACACAGAGGTTCAGTCACAAACGTGATCATTTTAACTGCCTGCATGGGTCTGTTCAGATCATAGTCAAGATTTCACTGCCCTGGGTTTGGGATTCACACGTGGTTTGGGCTGGGAACGTTTCCTTTCCTGATGAGCCCTCGAGGAGGAGGAATATCGCTTCTGACAAAGCATTTGCATGTTGTGCAGAGCTGCAAAATTAGCGGTGGCTACAGTTCCACCGCGAGCACGTTATAGAGGAAAAGTCCTGCGCTTTGCGGGTGGGGGGAGAAGGAGAGGTTTCCTTACAAAACCAATTGCGGGGGGTACAATTAGGCTCTGCATATGTGTTGCCCCCATCCATCGCACCCCCAGAGCGGCCACCCCCTCCCAGCAGCCTGGGGAACTGGTGGCTGCTGGTTTCACTGGGAGGTGCGAGGCGGGAGCGCTGGGCTGCGCTCGGCAGGACCTGGCTGCAGTTCTTCCCCCTTTAACGACCCTTTCATTGACTTCAGCCCCCTCCCCACCGGTTTTTGGGCATGGCGAGCTCTCCACAGTCTGGAGGAATTCTCCCGAGGGCCCTTTGTGTCGCGGCTTCTCCTTTTACTTTTCCCTTCCCTCCAAGAAATGGGAAAGTCCCTGCGGAGAAGGCGCGGGGCGGGGGGTGATGGGGAGGGGGCAGGAGCACCTTCTGGGAGAAGAGGACTTAAAAGCATCTTACCTGCAGGAGGAGGAGGAGGGCAGGACGTGGGCCGGGCACCATCCTTAGCTGCCCCTGTGCCCAGCTCCCCGGGGCATGGCTGGCACCGTCCCCGCTCCCGCTGCGCTCCTTCTGCCGTCGGGGACAGAATCCTCCGGGCTTCGAGTGAAGGAGCGTGGCGGGTCCCCGCGGAGCTGCGGGTCCCCTTTGCGTCCCCTTCGCTCCGCGACCCGCTTTTATAACCTCCCTGGAGCCGCTGCTCCCGCTGCCCACCTTGCAGCTCGCCTGGCGATGGGCTGCATCCCTCCTCACCAGCCTCCCACTCCCCTGCTCTCCCTCCTCCTCTTCCTCCTCCCCTTTTTCTTCCTCCACCTCCCTGGTGCCTTCCAACTCTATTTGATTTTTTTTTTTTTTGCTTTCTCCATCCCTACCTCAGCATCTTCAGCAGCAGAAACTTCCCACCGTACCAGGGATCTCCCTCTCCCACCCGGCTCCTCCCGGACCGGCATCTCTCCTGCGGAGCTTGTGGGCTCCCCTGGGTGTTTGCAAAGAGTTTGGGGCTGCAGTTTGCTGGGGGCTGGGTGGGAGGGTGTTTTACATTTGAGGATTTGGCTCCAGGGCTCTGGCAGAGGGGCTGATGGAAGGGGAGGCTTCCCCCCGCCAGCCTTTGCAGCCCCTTTGCAAACGGGCTGGTGAGCACGGAGGGAGGGGGGAGCTCCTTTCCCTTTCCATAGCGATGGGGTGGAAGGGGCTTCAGACCTTCCTTGTGAGGGGGATGCTCCTGAGACAAGAAGGGGGGTGTGGGGCAGGTGGATGTAGGTCTTTCACACAGGGGGGCTGGGGGGGTTGGTTGATCATAACGGGGGAAACTGAGTCACAGGGGAGGTGGAGATGCTGCTGGGAGGGTGGTTTGTCCCAGAGAATGGAAGGGGCAGGAGCGGAGGGGCTGGAACTGGTAGGGAAGGGGAGCAGTGTTTTTGGGGACATGTGTCCTGGGGAGGGTAGGGAACAGCAGTGGGGGAGCCTGGATGATGCTCTGGGGGTCTTGGATAATGAGATTTCCCCTCCTCCCCCAGCCTAACCCCGGACCTTAAAGGGTCTCCTGTCACGTCTCTGTGTCTCAGCTCCTGTCATCCCCTGACAACCTCCACCATGGAGGGATCCCCCACATCCCCTGTCCCTTGGGAATGCCAAGGCTGGGACTGGGGCCATCCCTGAGCTGGATGAACCTCTGACTGGGTTCAACCTGCTCCCCAGTGCTGGGGCAGTCTCAGGACATCCCTTGTGTACTCACCTGGGGTTTCGGGGGGTTGTCCCTGCTGTGGGTGCTGGGCCCGGGGTGAACTGGCAGCAGAAAACCAGGCAGCACGTTGTGGTTCCCTCTTTCCTTGAGGAGACAAGGAGAGCCAAGATGTGCTCCTGGGAATGGGATGATGAAGACGTTGCCATGGGGGGACCAAAGATATTCCTCCATCCTGGGGGGACCAAAGATGTTTCCCTACCTGGTGCTGGTCCCTCCTCCACCAGCCCCTCACGGGAGCTGGATGAGGCTCCCAGGCACAGGCTGTGCCTCTGGAATGGCTGTGGATTGCAGACAGATCAATAGCAGGGCAGTGTCCTCTGATGGATTCCCAGCCACGGCCTCCATCCATCTTCACTGAGCCACTTTGTGTCCCTGGAGCACGGGAGAGGGCAGGAGGTCATCGAGGTCCTTCCTGCTCTGCTGGACCGAGGCACAAGGACTGGCCAAGGCTGCACTCACCACTTGGGGGCATCCACTGACCCATCCCAGGCCCCAAGGGGTAAATGCTCCTGGCCCAGTAATTAAAGGGAATAAATGACACAGCCATAAATCTTCAGGAATTAGCTGAGCTTAATCAATTGTGTCACTGCTTTGGCAAAAAGGTTTGAAAATACGTGAAGCTCTGGTAAATTCGGGAAACTGTTTCATAGGTCTCTTAATATCCCTCCCCTGACAAGTGATGGGATGAGACAGACTCCAGAGCCACCCTTGCCTTGCTTTTCACTTCAATAAACCCAATGGAAAATGCAAAGTTTTCTCAAAAAAGGCTTGAGAAAACTCCCACCCCCCTTGAGCAGTCTGGATTTGTCCCATTTCCCAAGGGATCATGGAATGGTTTGGAAGGGACCTTAAAGATTATCTACTTCCAACCCTTTGGAACACCTTCCACCATCATGGATTTAGGAAACAGCTCCACACTCCGGTTTTGGGGGGCTGCTCAGGGCTTTGTGCACCCCAGAGGACAGAAGGAACTATTTTTAGTCAGGGAATTGGTTGCCAGGGACATGAAGATAATTCCTTCCCCATAGATCAGGGAAAAGGCTGTGGTGCTGTTTGAAAGACCTAATTGAGGGGATTTATAGTAAAATGCAACTTGTCAGATGTGGCAAAGGAAAAATAAAACAGTCCCTGAGACAAGGAAATCAGTCCATTCGTCTTGGTTAATCTCAGCACAGAGACAAATGTGGGAGATGGGTATTAGGGACAGGGAGAATGAAGAGAAATATCAGATCTCTGGGAAGGAGGGAGAGGGATGATTTACTTATCTGCCTTTGGTATGTTATTATAAATTTTTATTTAATGAATATTATGATTTTTATTATTTAATTGCACATGGTTTGTGTCCTGTGTCCAACTGCTGCTCTGTGGAGCTGTCTGTGGGTCTTACACCACTGCCCTGCTCCTACACTGCCACTGCAGCCATCCCTTCCCTTTTTTGGGAAAAACTCCATGTGTCCATCGTGCACAATGGGGATGAGACTGCGGCTGCTCCCTCTGTTGGGGGAACAGGCCCCGTGTGTCCCCATTTCCCACACAGGACTTTGGTAGCAGAGTGGGCCAGAGGACTTTGCTTCCAGCTGGGACATCTGCGGGAAAACCCAACCCTCAGTGCCTTGGGCATGTAGGTCAGGCTGGGGAGGAGTGGAGTTTGGCTGCTCAGCTGAAATCATGGCTGAGATCAGCAAGAGGCCCCAGTTTCCCCGCCTGTGTCCTGGGAACGTTTCCCTCTGGAGGCTGGAGTGGAGCTGAGGGTGCTCAGGGTGGTGCTGGGGGCAGGAAGGGCTGCCAGCACCTGGAGCTGTGGTGGCACCTGCAGGCCGAGAAGAAACCCAACCCAAGCCATCACATTTCTCCCAGGGGACTTGCTTTTTGCTCTGCTTTTAAAATGAATTGCCAGGCTTTCTCTCCTGTGCCCTTTTCCCTCCTCCTGCACCTGCAGTGAGGGGACCACGCTCTCCAGATCTGCCTGACAGAAAGAAGTGGTTGCTGGGAGCAGGTTTCCCTCATTCCAGGTCACCACATCATATAATCCTGTTCCAAACTGGGGCAGCCCTGTTGTATTTGATCTCTGTGTATCACCTGCCTTATCCCTGTGAGACTTCCATCTGCTCTGAAAGGAAGAGCAGGAAAGCTCAAACCGTCTGGATAAAGTGCAGGGAACGAAACCAAGGGCTTGTTGTTCTATTCCCCAACCTCCTTTGTGGTTATTACCTTATCCCCCACCTCCTTTGTGGTTATCAATTTATCCCCAACCTCCTTTGTGGTTATTACCTTATCTCCAACCCCCTTTGTGGTTATTAATTTATCCCCAACCTCCTTTGCTGGTTATTACCTTATCCCCAACCTCCTTTGGTGGTTTTTACCTTGTCCCCAACCCCCTTTGGTGGTTTTTACCTTATCCCCCACCTCCTTTGTGGTTATCAATTTATCCCCAACCTCCTTTGTGGTTATTACCTTATCTCCAACCCCCTTTGTGGTTATTAATTTATCCCCAACCTCCTTTGCTGGTTATTACCTTATCCCCCTCCTCCTTTGTGGTTATCAATTTATCCCCGACCTCCTTTGGTGGTTATTACCTTATCCCCCTCCTCCTTTGTGGTTATCAATTTATCCCCGACCTCCTTTGGTGGTTATTACCTTATCCCCCTCCTCCTTTGTGGTTATCAATTTATCCCCGACCTCCTTTGGTGGTTATTACCTTATCCCCCTCCTCCTTTGTGGTTATCAATTTATCCCCGACCTCCTTTGGTGGTTATTACCTTATCCCCCTCCTCCTTTGTGGTTATCAATTTATCCCCGACCTCCTTTGGTGGTTATTACCTTATCCCCCTCCTCCTTTGTGGTTATCAATTTATCCCCGACCTCCTTTGGTGGTTATTACCTTATCCCCCACCTCCTTTGCTGGTTTTTACCTAATCCCCAACCCTCTTTGCTGGTTATTACCTTGTCCCCAACCCCCTTTGGTGGTTTTTACTTTATCCCCAACCTCCTTTGGTGGTTTTTACCTTATCCCCAACTTCCTTTGCTGGTTATTACCTTATCCCCAACCTCCTTTGGTGGTTTTTGCTTTATCCCCAACCTCCTTTGGTGGTTTTTACCTTATCCCCAACCTCCTTTGGTGGTTTTTACCTTATCCCCAACCTCCTTTGGTGGTTTTTACCTTCGAGCTGTGCTGGCAGAAAGTTTCCTTGGTCTTGAAGACCTTGTGAAGGGCTTGGGTGACCTCTGGACACCTGAGACCCCTGTTCATCCCATCAGACTCTGCTGGAGGAGCACAAGTTGGCCAAGCAGGGAGAGAAACCAGTGTCCTACTGGAAGAAGGAAAACTCCCCCATGGATGGGGCTGGGTTTTGCTCTGACTCATTGTTCCTGCAGCAAACGATGGATTCCTTCAGCACATGGATAATTCCCTCCTGCTGTTTCTTCTCCCCCATCCCACATTGTGTGCATCCAGAGGAGATCCCACATTAACAAAAACACAGAGACTGCAAAGTAAAACAAGCGAGCTCAAGAAAACCCACACAGATCTGGGATCTAACTGAACGTGTCATTTGCTTCCCAAGTTTCCCAAAAGAGCTTGCCATGTTTTCCAAATGGCTTTTGGGAGGATGTGTCAGTTCTGAATAGAAGAGAAACAGAAAAGCTTTTGTTTTCCAGCTAATTAAACCTCAAGGCAGAATGCAAAACGAATCATAATAAAAGTCATAATTATTATTTTTCTCATTCAAAGCTAAGTCAACCAAAATTTTCCAATCAGCAGATGGGCATTTCCCATCAAACACAACGCCGTGGTTTGTGGTTGGGGAACACTCCATGGTTTTACTCTGGAAACTGATCCCATCAATCCAGCAGCTGGAAGTGGCTCTGCTTTCAGAGCTCCAGGAGCTCCCTCTGTGGCTGTGTCTGCACAGGGCTCCCTCACAGGGCTGCTGCACTGGGGGGGATGCTGTTGTGTGGATGTACTGGGGTTCCATGGATGGACATGGATGTACAGGTGCTGTTTCCTGGATAGAATCATGGAGTCATTGAGGCTGGAAAAACCTCCAGGGTCATCGAGTCCAAGCTGTGCCTGATCCCCAACTTGTCCCCAGCCCAGAGTACTGAGTGCCACATCCAGTCCTTCCTTGGACACATCCAGGGATGGGGATCCACCACCTCCCTGGGCAGTTCCAAGGCCTGACCACCCGTTCCAGAGAGAAATTCCTCCTCATGTCCAACCTCAGCCTCCCCAGCACAGCCTGAGGCCGTTCCCTCTCCTCCCACCCCTTGTTCCCTGGGAGCAGAGCCTGATCCCACCTGGCTCTCCCCTCCTGGCAGGGATTGCAGAGAATTCCAGGTGCCCCCTGAGCCTCCTTTTCTCCAGGCTGAGCCCCCCCAGCTCCCCCAGCAGCTCCTCACATGACAGACTCTCCAGATCACTGGTGGCCTGTGCAGCTCTGCTGACACAGGGACATCCCTGTGCCCCCGGGGATCTGCCACAGGAACGGTCACATCCAGAGTGTTGCACATCCAGCAACCACTACACCCTTCCTTTGGCCATGACCCCACAGCACCATCCACGGACATGTCATGGGTGCAGGAAATGTCCAGCACAGATCATGGCAAGGACTGGGATTTCCTCAGAAATGGCCTGTGGCAAAAACACCTCCCCACTCACCAGGTCTGTAAATGCCCATCCAGGCAGGAGAGCTTCTGGATGTCTCTCCAACCTGGTTATTTATTCCTTGTACATTTGATGAAATATTAATCTCCTCGTCTCCAAAAGGCAATCAAATAAAACCCAGAAGCGATGACGCACAGAGAACAAAACCCAGTAAAATAAAAATGAAATAAAAAGCCAAATGTAATGTAAAATTGTATAAAAGACATCTCTGTGGTGGCACAGAGGGCACAGATGAAGTGACCTGGTGTCCTCAGGGCTTGGGAGACCGAGCAGGACCGAGGAGATGAAGAGGACTCAGATCAGGCAGTTGCTTGGGTGGGGATGAAGCTTTTCCCTAAGGGTTGTTAGTGGGATTTCTTTGAAGGTTTCCCCTTCCCTCTCTCATCCCTTAATTAGAGGATGGGTTGGTGCCAAGGCATTGAGCCACTGTGCTGGGAATGGGAGGGAGGCAGACGGTGCATGTGCTGGAGGTGGTGCCAGTTGTCACTGGTGACAACCACGGTTGGTGTCACAGGGACTGGCAGCCTCATGGAGAGAGAGCTTCCACAGGGAATGTCTCAGGGCTCATACAAGGCCCTGTCTCCATCTGCTTTCAGGGCAACACAGCCTCAAGCTGTCCCTGGTTGCTGTCTGAGGTGTTTTCCATGTCCTCCAAAGCCACACTCCTCTGTCTTCCCAAGCCCAACGAGGTGGTTCCTGGAGAACATCCATGGCCACTGTGGATGGAGCTGGTACAAAGGGTTTGTATGAGCAGCCAAAATGAGTCTGGCAAAGTGTTGCCCAGTTTGTGCCCTCTCAGCCCATTTTCTCTGTGGGGCACATCTTTACAACACTCTCACAAATAATCTCCTGACATTTGCTGAGTCCAAAAGGTTTCCCCCCTCCCTGTTTCTCTGGCTGTGACCTGGGCACAGATGAGGTGGCAGTGGTGGCAGTAGGCTGCCTACTCATTGCAGTGATAAAATAATTTGACACCGTAGCTAAAAATCCTCTTTCAAATGTTTCTCTCCAGGGAGATGTTTACTTCCATCCTGCAGATCTCCACTGCTTCAGCTGGGGACAAAGGCCAGTCATTCACTTATGAATTTCTGTGTCTTTTGGTTTGCTCTCTTGTTCTATAAAGTCCCTCACTCCATGAGAAACCCAGAGATTATTAATATACCTCTAATGCTTCATCCCACGGAGTTTAAGGTCCTTGGCACTCTGTTAACTGTATTCCTCATGCATATTTTACTCCATCATTGCTCAGCCAGAAGGTTTCATTCCTTAGGAATAATTGACTGCTGGATAAGGGTCAACCAAAGGGCTGCAATTTATTACAGGGGGAAAGAGGAAATCACAAAGCTGCTCTGCAGTTTGGACAGGGATGTATTTCCCCCTTCAGCACATGTCGTGTGGTGGCATGGAGAAGGGAAGGGAAGGTTTGGGAAGGGAAGGTTTGGGAAGGGAAGGTTTGGGAAGGTCTGGGAAAAGAGAAGAGAAGAGAAGAGAAGAGAAGAGAAGAGAAGAGAAGAGAAGAGAAGAGAAGAGAAGAGAAGAGAAGAGAAGAGAAGAGAAGAGAAGAGAAGAGAAGAGAAGAGAAGAGAAGAGAAGAGAAGAGAAGAGAAGAGAAGAGAAGAGAAGAGAAGAGAAGAGAAGAGAAGAGAAGAGAAGAGAAGAGAAGAGAAGAGAAGAGAAGAGAAGAGAAGAGAAGAGAAGAGAAGAGAAGAGAAGAGAAGAGAAGAGAAGAGAAGAGAAGAGAAGAGAAGAGAAGAGAAGAGAAGAGAAGAGAAGAGAAGAGAAGAGAAGAGAAGAGAAGAGAAGAGAAGAGAAGAGAAGAGAAGAGAAGAGAAGAGAAGAGAAGAGAAGAGAAGAGAAGAGAAGAGAAGAGAAGAGAAGAGAAGAGAAGAGAAGAGAAGAGAAGAGAAGAGAAGAGAAGAGAAGAGAAGAGAAGAGAAGAGAAGAGAAGAGAAGAGAAGAGAAGAGAAGAGAAGAGAAGAGAAGAGAAGAGAAGAGAAGAGAAGAGAAGAGAAGAGAAGAGAAGAGAAGAGAAGAGAAGAGAAGAGAAGAGAAGAGAAGAGAAGAGAAGAGAAGAGAAGAGAAGAGAAGAGAAGAGAAGAGAAGAGAAGAGAAGAGAAGAGAAGAGAAGAGAAGAGAAGAGAAGAGAAGAGAAGACTCCTGCTTTTCCTTCTTTCCAAAGCAGCACATCCCATTTGCAGATCTCTCCTTGCAGCCCAACCCTTCCAACTCCCCTGTTCATGTCTCAGGCTCTCCAGGATGGAGCCAGGTATGAAGTAGAGGCATCTCCCACACCCAGGCTTCTCCGTGGGGAGTTTTTGAGTTCAGGCTAGCAGGGAATTCCCACTGGCAGGACTGAGGCTCGCTCAGCCTGGGCCAGACTCCCTCTGTGCTGATGCAGGGCTGCAGGAAGGCCTGATCTCCCAGTTTTCCAGGGTCCCCACTCCCTGTCATGGTTGGGATGTGCACTGGGGAAGGACAATCCTCCTGACCATACCCCAGCACTGAGCCAGGAGAGTCAGGACACCACCCCTGAACCCTCAGCACTGCAATCCCACCCTCCTGCCTGCCCTGACAGCGTCTGCTACAGCCCATCCCTCCCTCCCTCCTCCCCCCGGATTCTCCCTGCCTGCGGCACAGCTGACAGGGGGCACATTGAGCCTCAGCATCTCACTCAGTTCTCCAATCAACCTTGCTGCTTGTGTTTTGCCAGTTCTCCCGAGGAACAGCTCTGAAAGCAGCACCTGGAGAGCGGCAGGGTTTCACCTCCAGCCCGGGAAGGAAATGGGAAGCAGCTGGAGCTGCCTCTGTTCCTGTGCCACAGCAAGGTGCCCTGGCAGCACTTTTACCTGCAGGCAGGTGAAACACACACTCTGCTCTGCCAGGCACGGCCTGTTATCCCAGACCTTGAGCTTTATAGGGATGTAACCACATCCACTCCGGAGCAGGGACTGATCTCCTGGGTCTTTGTCTGCTTGGGTTTTGTTGCTACACAGGATGACTCAATACAGCTGAAACCTCCACATTCCCATTAACTTCAGCATGAGCATCTAAATTAACTAATTGGACAAGGTTTGGCTCCAGCCTGGCACTTCAGCTGCCCCTGGCTGGAAGGTGTGCTCAGCACCCTCCGTGCAGAATTTGGCCATTCCAGGCTGAGGGAGCTGCTGCCTTTGGAAGCTTTGCTGCTGCTACAAAAGGCATCCCCGTGTCCATGAATTCCCCCCACATGGGAATGAACTGGCTCAGTTTGCTTTCTAGGCACAGAGGTGTTTGTGCTGCTCCAGTTTGCTCTGAGTCCCAAAACTGTGTTCAGTCTCCAGCTTCTGAATGTGCAGGAAAGTTCATCTCCCACTCACACAGGAAAATCATGAAATGAAGGCCCAAAGTGACTCAAAGACACCCAGTCTGGAGGGAAAAAACCCCAAAGTGGATCTTTTTTTTTTTTTAATAAACCACATGGAAATTTAGGATTTTTAAACCCCAAAGTGGATTTTTTGTTTTTTAAGAAAACACATAGAAATTTAGGATTTTTAATAGCTGGGGCCTTCCAGTCAGTGGGAGTCACTCATTCAGCACCAGGCAAAGGTTCCCCTGAAGCTGAAGGCGCCAAAACAGGTTGAGTGAAGCACAGAAATGCCCTTTGAGAAGTTCTGGTCCAGGAGATATTTTCGCTGAGCACTTCCAAGGGCAGATTGCAGGAGCTGCGGCTGCTTTGTGAGATTCTGTCACTTCCACCAGCCTCAAAAACTCCTGGATATTTCCCTCCGGGAAGCCACGGGGAGAGAGTCAGTTCTTATAGAGTGCCTGGGGCGTCCTGGAGGCTTGTCAGCTAATCAAAGGTCTTTACCCTAAATTAGCTGTGAGGCAGCAGGAGAGGAGAGGGCAGGGGGAGGCAGGACAGGCTGGGGGTGCAGAGGCTGCTTGGGATGCTCACCTGGATCCAGTGTCATCTTGTGTTTTCCCCCATCCTTGGGATTTCTAGTGCTGGTTAATCTTTCTCCCAGCTAATCCCAGCCCAGAAGTGCACCCAGGAGCTCTGTCAGAATTACCTGCTCATCACCTTAAACTCAGCTTATGCAGGTTCAGCATCGAGTGAGGGCTGGGTTTGCCAAAAGGTCTCTTTTCCTCCCAGTGTGTGTTATCCACAACTTCATTTTGCTCCTCTGGATCAAGCCATGCTTACAGGGATGAGCATAAAATCCACTCTGGGCTGCTGGGGTTTAAATGGGAGCCTGGTCCAGTCTCCCAAGGATGCTCTAAGGTCTTACTGTCCTTACATGACTGCTAAAGGAGCCAAGAAATGCCTCAGCAAGGTAACATTTTTTGCAGGAGGAGGGTTGTGTCCTTGTCCTTGGCCGAGTTCTGTCGGAATGGCTTCCACTGGGGCTGAATCCTCAGCTCTCCATGGACAGGGAGGTCAGAACTAAACGAGTGTCCAATCTGTCACTGCCTTTGGGCACGGACTGGACATTTATTATCCTGGTGGTACAAGTGTAGGGAATGTGTGTCCTGTGCTCCCAGCAGGCACAGCAGCACAGGCAGGGAGAAGGGATGATTTATGGGATGCTGCCAATGTGCTGAGCCAGCTGGGGGGGGCACCTGGCACTTCCCAGGGCACTGAGCTGCCTCCCCAGCAAAATCCCACGTGTGCTCCAGAGGCAGCACGTTCCAGAAAACATCCTGCTCTCTGGTGAAGTGATGTAGGTCAGGGAGATGCTTCTCTGACCTCCTGAAGTGGGGGGGAGGACAAATTCCAGGATTATTTCCAGGGCCCTACAATTTAATCACAGAATGGGTGGGGTGGAAGGAACCTTCAAAGATCATCTGGTCCAACCCCATCAGATGTTTGCTCGTGGGGGTCTGCACTTGCCTGGCATTTCCTCAGCTCCTGCCTTCAGGAGCTGGGATTTCCCCTTTCCCACTTTGGGCAGCAGCCACGGGGGGTGTGGGAGCCCTGGGAGGTGCTGGTGGTGGGAACTGTCCCTGGGAGAGTGTGAGGAGATGGAAGAGGAGGAGAAGGAGGAGGAGAAGAGTTGATGAAACAGCAGCTCGTGCTGAGAAGGAGGAATCACTGACAGCATCAAGGCTGGAGGAGCAGATCACAGGCAGATGGAAACCTTTAGAAAACTGGGATAAACCAAACTGGAGTCCCAAAGGCCAAACCCTCCATCACAAGAGGGATCTGGACCAGCATCACCTCATACAACTTCCTCCACCTGCATCTGCAGGGAGCAGCAACAGGCTGGGAAATCAGGCCCTTTTCCAGAGGTTTTAGTTCTATGAGCAGTTTCCTCGGGCAACCCGGGGGCTGCTCTGTGCTTTCATTTCCCATATTGCAAACCAAGACTAAAGCTCAGCTTCTAAAGGATGTTATAGAGCAAAGCAAGGGGTATAAATGGTGTGAATCACAGAGCAGGGGACCCGTGGGATGTGTGTGTGGTTTGGGTTAGGGTTTGCTGTGGTTCAACTCCAGCCACCAACTCATGCCCACACATCCCAGTGTGTCCCCACTTACTGTGTGTCACAGAATCAGGGAATCATGGAATGGTTTGGGTTGGGAGGGACCTTAAAGCCCATCCAGTGCCACCCCCTGCCATGGGCAGGGACACCTCCCACTATCCCAGGTGGCTCCAACCTGGCCTTGGACACTTCCAGGGATGGGGCAGCCACAGCTTCTCTGGGAATCTGTGCCAGGGCCTCCCCACCCTCACAGCAAGAACTTCTGCCTAACACCCAATCTAAGTCTCTCCTCGGAGGTTACATTAGATATTAGGGTGATTTAGCTTTAGATTAAATCTCCTCCGTACTGCTCAGCAATAGCAAAAGCTTCTCTGCATTATCCTGGAATCACAGAATCCTAAAGGTTGGAAAAGACCTCCAAAGTCAACGATCAACACTGTTTTCAGCCCAAATCCCAAACACAGCCCTGAACCAGCCACTATGAAGGAAATTAGACCCACTCCCAGCTTCAAGCCCAGGGAAAGAGTCGTGCTGGTTTTAAGGACATGGGTATTCCCAAGGAAAAGCTGTTTGTGCCCAGTTAAGGGGTGTGGGGATGTGTCCGGGGCCGCCACCCCCGCAGGGACAGCGTGGGGACAGCCGTGGATGGTCCGTAGATGCCACCTAGGGGACACAGGCAAGACCTCGCTCCAGCGCCTTCCCATTGGCAAAATAAAGCCCAGAAGGACCAAAATAAGGGGCCCAGAAACAACCACCAATTTTCACACAGTTGCTCAGCTGGTCGATAAGAAGTCGCTGCTGGTTCCTGAGTTTTTTGGTGAATTTTCCGTATTTCAGGCTGTACCTGAGCAGGTTTCACCTGGGCTTGGGCTTCACCACAGGCTGCTGGGAGAGGGATGTCCTGCCACACTCAGGGGGTGAAGGAGTAGAGGGAAAAATAACCTCGTGGCTGCTGAGCCTCAGCTCTGGTCTCTGCACATCTGATTTTTTAGAAAGGGAAGAGTCAAACCATTCAGGGCTGTAACTAATGCACAGAGCTGTGCTGTGTGTGCTGATGGAGCATCTTTATACAGTCCTGTCCAACCTGGGCCAAGCCAGGACCTTTGTCAGCTTTTATGACCTCAAGGGGTTGCAAAGTCAGTTTGCTTGTCCATGAGATGTCAGAGAGGGGAGATCATAACTCATGGAATCATGGAATGGTTTGGGTTGCAAGGGACTTTAAAAATCATCCCATCCCACTCCTGCCATGGGCAGGGACACCTTCCACTATCCCAGGTGGCTCCAACCTGGCCTTGGACACTTCCAGGGGTGGAGCAGCCACAGCTTCTCTGGGAATCTGTGCCAGGGCCTCCCCACCCTCATAAGTAAGATTTTTTTCCTAATCTAAGCCTACTTTCACCACAAACCAAACTGCTCTGGTTTGACCTTTGCCAGGGCCCTCAGGTGCCCAGAAAATTGTTAATATTGCCAAACTCTACCTGGTTTTTAAGCATTGCCTGGAGCACCTTGATGAGCTGTGGGTTTGCTTCCAGTCACCAACATGATTTTTTTCCCTATTCTCACTCTGTTATCATCATTTAACAGGCTCAGTGGTTAAACCACAACACTCCAGTAGCCAGAGATCAGGAGAACTTGGCTTTGGTGGTGGGAAAAAGGATTCTGTGCATATTGTTTGTGATCAAGCCTTTTCCCCTATGATTCCATCAGATCTTGGAATTGCTCTGGTCTATTCAAGCTGCTCCTCTTTCATGTGAACATCTGTAAGATCTCAACTGTGCCTTAATTTTACCCTGCCATGTGCTTTCTAGGGCTGCAGAAGAGAAACTCTGCTGATGCAGACCCAGGCTCTGGGATTCTGGGACTACAGCAATGGCTCAACCAGTTTCCATCCCTAAATCCATGTCTGGGAGCTGAAATCATCCCGTTTCCCAACAGCAGGACAAGTCCAGAGCCTGGATCTCCTCCATATCCTGCTCAGTGACATCTCTGCAATCACCAGGCTGGAGGGATGAGAGACACTGATCCATGGATCTCTGCTGCCATCCCATCAACCCTGTGACTGGGATTATTGAACTCCAAATGATCTGGGAGCTGGGAAATGCTGTTTAGTGGGAAATGGGATGGATTCATTGGGGAAAAAGCTTGAGGATATGCCAGTATTGAGCCAGGGAGAGGATTTTTAAGGCACTGATGTGTTTTGTCGAAGAACCTTTCACCTTTGTTCTTTCAGCTTATTTTGTTTTAACTTCTTTGTTGCTTGATGGGGAGGGTCACTGGGGAGGTCTCCTCACTGGGACTGGTCACCTCAAACTCCTCCTTCCCACCCCAAACAAGGGATCTGTTAGATCAGGTAAATCAAACCCTCAGCAAGGAAAAGATAGAAGAGGGAAGAAAGTTATCAGACACATGGGGAAAAAAATCAGCTCAAGGAATGGACCAAAATCACGGAGTGAAGGATTGGCTGGGCTGTGAGAGCTCTGCAATGCAAGTCAGAGCTATTTGCTGGATAACACATGCAAAAATTTCCTAAAATCTTCCTGAAAAATGAGATCTAGTTGAGCTGATGGAAGGGAATTATCCGGAGATTCCCTGCTAATATGTTGTGACAAGCTCCCTGCTGCAATGCATGAAGTCTCCACTTAACAGCAGCAGCACAGAGACAGCGTGAGTGAGGGAGAGCTGGAGAGGCTCCCTGTGCTCAGCTGTGACACCAAGGACCTCACACAGGGGCAAAAAGCCAACCAGAGGCACTGCCACTGCTCCATGGCAGGAGATGGCCTGGCTGTGTCAGTAAATGCTTTGGATCATCGCTTGCTCTGAATTTGGGGGTGGGTGGAAGGGGTGGATTTCCAGCTTTGAGGCTTCATGAGTCTTGGAGGGGGAGAAACCAGGCAGGGATCAAACCCTGGGCAATGAAAAACCACATGGAGATCAAACCTTGGTCAAGGAGAAACCAGGAAGGGATCAAACCTTGGTCAAGGAGAAATCAGAAAGGGATCAAACCTTTTTCAAGGAGAAACCAGGCAGGGATCAAACTCTGGGCAATGAAAAACAACATGGGGATCAAACCTTGTTCAAGGAGAAATCAGGAAGGGATCAAACCTTGTTCAAGGAGAAACCAGGCAGGAATTGAACCCTGGTCTAGGAGAAATCAGGAAGGGATCAAACCTTGTTCAAGGAGAAACCAGGCAGGGATCAAACCCTGGTCTAGGAAAAACCACATGGAGATCAAACCTTAGTCAAGGAGAAACCACATGGAGATCAAATCTTGGTCAAGGAAAATCCAGGCAGGGATCAAACCCTGGTCAAGGAGAAACCAGGCAGAGATCAAACCTTGTTCAAGGAGAAACCAGGCAGGGATTGAACCCTGGTCTAGGAGAAACCAGGCAGAGATCAAACCTTGTTCAAGGAGAAACCAGGCAGAGATCAAACCTTGCTCAAGGAGAAACCAGGCAGGGATCAAACCCTGGTCCAGGGGATGCTGGTGAGCCACAGCACATCACTGGGTTCTGTGATATTACCTGGAGGCCAATAAATCTTAGTCACATCCTACCAGCAAAGCAGATGTCCTAAAGAAGTATTTAGATGTCTTTCTCTCTCTGCCTGTGCATTCATATATGTATGAATTTATTTCTCCATCTCTGCATTTTTAATAGGAGTTTTTTCCCTGGGAGTGCAGGAGTTGGTACCAGCAGGAGAAAAAAGGCTCTCACACATGACCTGGGAAACAGCAGCTTTTGTTCCGTGGTGATTTGCAGAGGTTTGGTGACTGTGAGGGTTTGAAGGACCATAGTGGGAAGATGCCTTGGAACCAGAAGGTCTCTGGAGCCACAGATCAAGGAGGAGACATCCTTCTTCTGCCTGGACTGACTGGATTCAGGTGAAATGAAGATCTGGGGAATGCACCAGAGGGCCCAAGGAATCCCAGAATCCCAGAATGGGGAAGGTTGGAAGGCACCACAATGGGTCATCTGATCTCATCTCCCTGCTCAAGGAGGGTCATCCCAGAGCACGTGGCACAGGATTGTGTCCAGATGGTTCTGGGATATCTCCACAGCCTCTCTGGGTGATCTGCTCCAGTGCTTGGTCACTGCACAGGAAAGTTCTTCCTCGAGTTCAGGGTCAATGACTTCAGTCAATGACTGAAGGCAGTTCTGCTCCTGATGAGGATTAACTGAAATGCAGAGTCTGACCCACCTTCACACAGAGCTGGAATGTCTGAGTGTGTCCCTTCTACACCCCCAGCATTGCTGGTGCAGCAGGTGAGGGTGGGACAGGAGCCTAAGGATAGAATTCCAGAACATCCTGAGCTGGGATCCACAGGGATCATGCAGTCCAACTCCTGGCCCTGCCCAGGACACCCCAAATCCCCCCCTGTCCCTGAGTGTCCCCAAACCCTCCTGGAGCTCTGGCAGCCTTGGGGCTGTGCCCAAACCCTGGGGAGCCTGGGCAGTGCCCACCCACCCTCTGGATAAAGAACCTTTCCCTGAGCTCCAACCTAAACCCAATTCCAGCCATTCCAGGTGCTGTCCCTGCTCACACAGAGCAGAGGTTGGAGCTGCCCCTCGGGAGGATGTTACAGCCCCCACTGAGCTCTGCCCTCAGTCTCCTGCAGCTGAACAAACCAAGTGCCCTCAGCCTTGTGTGGCCCCTCCAGACCCTTCCCCATCCTTGTGGCCTCCCTTTGGATGCTCTCTAATGGTTTAATGTCTTTTTTATATCGTGATGCCCCGAACTGCCCACAGTACTCAAGGTGAAACGCCCCACCTAAATCCACATCTGGAATTTCCAAGGACTGGCCCCAATTTTCCCCTGCACACAGCAGGGGTTGGATATCTCACTACAAACCCACACCCATCACTGGCTGCCAGACATTCTCTGATGGTGATGGGGCTGAGCTTCATCTCACAGAGTTGTTTCCCAGGAAGGACTGGGATAGAGGGACTTTTTCCTTGCAAACAACACAGGGGCCTGGAGTTGTGTCAGGGCAGGGTTAGGTTGGAGCTCAGGGAAAGGTTCTTTATCCAGAGGGTGGGTGGGCACTGCCCAGGCTCCCCAGGGTTTGGGCACAGCCCCAAGGCTGCCAGAGCTCCAGGAGGGTTTGGG
>WEIV01023910.1:94561-143947 GCA_013390005.1 Calyptomena viridis
ACCGCCCTCTGTGTGAAAAATTGTATAAAATGTATTACATTTTATAGTTCGGTGTGCATTCACCCTGGGATGCACTCGGCCGTATTGATCCTTTGCTTCCTGAATTTGTCCCAATAAAATAATTTGCATTTTATGGTGAGCAGTCGTTTCTCACAGAGATCAAACCTTGGTCAAGGAGAAACCACATGGAGATCAAATCTTGGTCAAGGAAAATCCAGGCAGGGATCAAACCCTGGTCAAGGAGAAACCAGGCAGAGATCAAACCTTGTTCAAGGAGAAACCAGGCAGGGATTGAACCCTGGTCTAGGAGAAACCAGGCAGAGATCAAACCTTGTTCAAGGAGAAACCAGGCAGAGATCAAACCTTGGTCAAGGAGAAATCAGGAACGGATCAAACTCTGGTCTAGGAGAAATCAGGAAGGGATAAAACCTTGTTCAAGGAGAAACCAGGCAGGGATCAAACCCTGGCTTAGGAGAAATGAGACAGGGATCAAACCTTGTTCAGGGAGAAACCAGGCAGGGATCACACCCTGGTCCGGGGGATGCTGGTGAGCCACAGCACATCATTGGGTTCTGTGATATTACCTGGAGGCCAATAAATCTTAGTCACATCCTACCAGCAAAGCAGATGTCCTAAAGAAATATTTAGATGTCTTTCTCTCTCTGCCTGTGTATTCATATATGTATGAATTTATTTCTCCATCTCTGCATTTTTAATAGGAGTTTTTTCCCTGGGGGTGCAGGAGTTGGTACCAGCAGGAGAAAAAAGGCTCTCACACATGACCTGGGAAACAGCAGCTTTTGTTCCGTGGTGATTTGCAGAGGTTTGGTGACTGTGAGGGTTTGAAGGACCATAGTGGGAAGATGCCTTGGAACCAGAAGGTCTCTGGAGCCACAGATCAAGGAGGAGACATCCTTCTTCTGCCTGGACTGACTGGATTCAGGTGAAATGAAGATCTGGGGAATGCACCAGAGGGCCCAAGGAATCCCAGAATCCCAGAATGGGGAAGGTTGGAAGGCACCACAATGGGTCATCTGATCTCATCTCCCTGCTCAAGGAGGGTCATCCCAGAGCACGTGGCACAGGATTGTGTCCAGATGGTTCTGGGATATCTCCACAGCCTCTCTGGGTGATCTGCTCCAGTGCTTGGTCACTGCACAGGAAAGTTCTTCCTCGAGTTCAGGGTCAATGACTTCAGTCAATGACTGAAGGCAGTTCTGCTCCTGATGAGGATTAACTGAAATGCAGAGTCTGACCCACCTTCACACAGAGCTGGAATGTCTGAGTGTGTCCCTTCTACACCCCCAGCATTGCTGGTGCAGCAGGTGAGGGTGGGACAGGAGCCTAAGGATAGAATTCCAGAACATCCTGAGCTGGGATCCACAGGGATCATGCAGTCCAACTCCTGGCCCTGCCCAGGACACCCCAAATCCCCCCCTGTCCCTGAGTGTCCCCAAACCCTCCTGGAGCTCTGGCAGCCTTGGGGCTGTGCCCAAACCCTGGGGAGCCTGGGCAGTGCCCACCCACCCTCTGGATAAAGAACCTTTCCCTGAGCTCCAACCTAAACCCAATTCCAGCCATTCCAGGTGCTGTCCCTGCTCACACAGAGCAGAGGTTGGAGCTGCCCCTCGGGAGGATGTTACAGCCCCCACTGAGCTCTGCCCTCAGTCTCCTGCAGCTGAACAAACCAAGTGCCCTCAGCCTTGTGTGGCCCCTCCAGACCCTTCCCCATCCTTGTGGCCTCCCTTTGGATGCTCTCTAATGGTTTAATGTCTTTTTTATATTGTGATGCCCCGAACTGCCCACAGTACTCAAGGTGAAATGCCCCACCTAAATCCACATCTGGAATTTCCAAGGACTGGCCCCAATTTTCCCCTGCACACAGCAGGGGTTGGATATCTCACTACAAACCCACACCCATCACTGGCTGCCAGACATTCTCTGATGGTGATGGGGCTGAGCTTCATCTCACAGAGTTGTTTCCCAGGAAGGACTGGGATAGAGGGACTTTTTCCTTGCAAACAACACAGGGGCCTGGAGTTGTGTCAGGGCAGGGGGAGGGTGGAGCTCAGGGAAAGGGTCTTTATGCAGAGGGTGGGTGGGCACTGCCCAGGCTCCCCAGGGTTTGGGCACAGCTCCAAGGCTGCCAGAGCTCCAGGAGGGTTTGGCCAACACTCAGGGACAGGGGGGGATTGTTGGGGTGTCCTGGGCAGGGCCAGGAGTTGGATTTGATGATTCCTGTGTGTCCCTTCCAAACCCTTCAATTCTGACTCAGGTTCTGTGACCTGAGCCGGGCTCACAGCACAGCGAGGCTGCAGAGGGAATTGCTGGAGGCAAAGAGCAAATCTGAGGGATCGGATGAACAGCCGGGCAGGGCAGGCAGGCAGAGCAGAGCAGAGCCCGGCCTGTCTGCAGGGCCCAGCTGTGATAACTGCTCCGCCACAGGGACCTGCCCGAGGGACCTGTGCTTGGAGTATTTCTGCACCTCATTGACTTGACAAAACAGCCCCAGGAGGAGGCTGAGCAAGTGCCACCGCTCTGGCTGTGGCTGCCCAGGCGGCCCCGGGCATTGCCGTGGGCAGCGTTTCCAGCCGAGTAATTCCTGTGTCCGTCCATGTCCCTGCACGACCAGGCAGCTCCCACACCCTTCCTTCCCCACGCTGTCCCTCCGTGGCTCTGAAGGCACACGAGGGGTGGCTGGGTGACAGAAATAACCCCTGGTTTCGGGCATGAGGAGAGAGCAGCAGGGCCCCTGGCACAGCACCCAGGGCCTGTTCAGCATCACTGCCCTGAGCTCAGCTGCTCTTTGCTGGGAAAAAAGAGAAACTGTGGGAGCCACTGGAGCGGATTCATAACCCAGCTCTCGTTACAGGAGTGAAAAGCTTTGGTTTCGTTCACAGCAGAGCCCCACAGAGCCACAGGTCAGGATTTATCCCACTCAGGTTGTCATCCATCACCAGTGCACACACTGCTGGACAAGGGGCAGCTGGTGAAACACTCAGCTGCTGAGGGAAAATTGCTGCAGGAATTTGGCTAAATAGGTGAAATTAGGGGAATCACAGAGTTGGGTGGATGTCTGGGGGACTTGTGGGGCACCTTTCATCTTATCCTAGGGCTGGACCCTGAGAAAGGCCAAAGGCTGTCCCCAGAGAAGTGCAAATGCTGGAATCAAAGCTGTCCTGGGCTAAATATAGGAATTAATTATAACATTCACACCTATGTGTGTGTGCATGTGTCAGGCCTAGGAGAGATGAGAAGGGCATTGCAGGGGTCAGATCCATTATTTGGCAGTTTGTCTGACCATCATAAATCAGTTTTGGGGCCATGCACACGAAATCCAAGGCAAAAAGTTGCATCTTGTTGCTGTTGGCCATGGATTTGTCCCTCTGACTTTTTCCAGGCTCTCTCCAATGCCTTAAGTTTTGAGGGGATGGGTTGTGCCCCTCAGTTCTCCACCCTCTGCCTCCCTGGTTTTCTGAGCAGATCTGAGCAGATGCCAACACTTCTCTTTCCTTGACTCTCCCAGCTCCTGTTGGACATCCCAAGCCTTGCAGAGCAGATAAATACCCATTTCATGTGTTCCAGCCAGAGCCTTTGTAATCATTCTACAGCCTCAGTGAAATCAATATAATTTTCTGCAGGTTTCCAAGCTGCCAGTCAAATAAAGGAATATTCTTCCTTCTGATTGCTCCAAACTGTCAGACTGAAGTCAGAATTGTGTCTCCTTCCTCCTAACATGATGAGCAATGTTGAGTTAATAATGTTCCTACTTTCTCACTGTGCCATATGTACATGGAGGAGGATAATCCAACACAACACCTTGGTCAGTGCCCCAGAAATATATTAAATATTGGATCTTCTCTTTTCTGAGTGTGCCCTGTGCTGTGTGTGAGGGCAGCAGGGCACGAGGCTGCTCAAAGGGGGATGGGGAAAGGAGCCATAAGCTTTATCAGAGAGATTGTAATTGAAATTAAATTGCATTTGCTGTACCATGATTAGCAATTCCAGAGTGGATGTGAGACAGGCAGAGTGATAGTGCTCCTGTGAAGTGCCTTGTTCAATCCCTTCTCCACGTTATTAAAGCCATTTGGAAGGATCATTCCTTGTCACTGCCATAGACTCGCCTGACCCAAGAAATGTGAGCTCTGGGTGTCATTCATGGGCCAAACAGCCTTGCTGGGGACTTCAGCCAGCCCTGACAGTCATCAGTGTCCTGCTGTGTCCCTTCTGAGGGGCTGAAATGCAGCTGGAGAAGCAGAACCAGCAACCTGGGAGCCTGTTGGGATGGTTTAGCAGAGGCCCCCCTGTTTGACTGTGCAATATGTCCTGCAGATTTGTCTATATATCCACCAGATTTGCCCCTGGTGACCCATTTGGTCGTGATGCCACAGTTATTTTCCATGGTGACAATGCCTAGTGAAGCATCTCCTGCCTCCTCCTCACCTTCTTCCTCATTCCCAGGCTCTTCATTGTGCTGGAGATGCAACCTCTGGATCTGCTTAGTCAAGCTGGCCAGGTTGGATGGGGTCCTGAGCAACCTGGGATAGTGGAATGTGTCCCTGTCCATGGCAGGGGTTGGAACTGGATGGTCTTTAAATTCCCTTCCCACCCAAACCATTCTAAGTGGGTGGAGGAACCAAGTGAAGTTTTGAGTTTCCACCTTGTCTCATTTGATTTCCTGTAATTCTCCGAGCACAAGGGCAGGAGAAGTGTCCCTGAAGGCTCTGCCTCTTTTCCAGGACCTCTGGCATGTTTCACTGAAGGTTTTCTGAATGCACAGCAACAGCATCTCTTTGTTGGTTTATTATTCAAACGAGGTTCCTCAGAGGCCAAAGGGTTCTCAGCACTCTGAACCTGCAGAAATGCACCACTAAAACAATCACTTTGGATCTGGAGAGAACAACTCTTAAATAATTCAGTCAGGGAGGAAAACGATTCCAGGATGTTTATGAGATGGATGAAGGGTTTTTAATTAGCCTGCAAGATTTCATTTGAACGGCACGACATTCCGGAAGGGGGAATAGCAGCTCCTTTGTGGAGTTTTGTGCTGTTCCTAGCATGTATCTGATGAACTTGCTTTCATCAGAAGCCACATGGATCTTTTTTTAACTGTGCTAGGAGTCCCCAGGACCAGGAGGGGCTGCTGGGTGGTCCCTGGTGTGTGGCAGGGAAGCGATGCCTGGAGGAGAGCAAGGGTTTCCTCAGAGCAGCAGGAAGCTGGTGCTGGCTGGCAGATTGCCTGGCTAGAGACTGCAGGAATTCCTCCCTCATCCTAGATGCCAATTCCAGAAAGGTGATCCTGGGGAGCAGCCAAAACCACAGCTGTGGGAGCTGGAACGAGCTAAATCAGCATTTCAGCAGCCTCGACCAAGGGGGGCTTCAATGCCCCTTTTCATTAATGGGTGGGAAAGGTAAAGTTGTGTCTGAGTCTGTCACCCAGTGCTGGATTCCTCCTCTGGACCTGCAGAGCCACCCATTCCTCGGTGTGATTCATCCCCCAGTGCCACTTCTCCCACTCAGCCTGAGTCACTCCCAGCTGCCCGTGCTGGGTCCCCCAGGATGGCACCAGCTCAGCAGGAGTTAACCTGGGACTGGAAATCTGGGATTCAGTGTTTTCTAGGAAGAAGGAACTGGGCCCCTGCAGAATTTTTGGAGTAGGTGCACGTGTCTCCTGTACCTGGACATTGCATTCAGGTTTTTGGTTTAATATGTTTAATATTAACCCTGTTTCCCTGGAGGGAAAACCCCACAATCTTTTGTGCTTGTGTTTCTTTCCCACTTTCTGCAGAAAGCCTAAATTTGGATAAAGACCATGAATTGAGGACCCTGCCTTTCTGCAGGACAAACTCCAGCCCTGGGCTCCTTCTCCAGCTGAACCCCCAACTTCCAGCCCCACTGGAGCACAAAGCTGGGACTGCAAAGTCACTACTCAGTTTTCACATCACTGAGCTCCTGAGCCTGATCTTTTCTGCTGGTCACGGCCTGTTTGCTGGGGCAGCATCCAGCTTTGCTCTGGGAACAGCCCAGGGGTGGCTGCTGCTGTGTTGCCTGGATTAGTCATTCCCATTGTAGTAAAACCCCTGTGCCTTCATTTCCAGTGCAAAGCTGCCCTGGTTCAGACCCTCACAACTGATTCTGTCTCTGCATTCCAGAAAATACTTTGTATTTTCTCTGTGAGGAGACACTTATTCACTATGATCACATCACCCCCCAGTCTGGCTTCTTTATGGGTTTAATTTTTTCCCATTTTTATCAGCTCTGTGAGTCTCCCACAGTGTGGCATTTGCTCTCACACCTGCTCCCTGCTTTCAGTCCCTTTGGATTTTCCCCCTTCTCTCCAAGACCACAAAAGCTGGGAGCACCTGAGCTGTCCCTGTGATGACAGCCAGGGCAGCACATATTTATTACTTGGGTGTTTCTGGCTCTGACCTGTTGCCTCCAGCCCTTTCAGCAAGGCTGGTGTTTGGTGCTGATGTTCATTTTCTGAGCTGTTAAACTCCCCCCACAGGTAATCCTGGCTTGTCCTTTATTTCAGGGGAGGGATAAAGGCAAGGACCAGGAATAAACAGATGGATTAGAACAGGCTTATTGGATGGGAGAGTTGGAACGACCAGCCTGTCTTCTCTTCTTTGCTATTCACTAAATTATTAAGCTTTGCACATGACTTGATTTCATGGGATTTTCTCTCTGCTTCAACAGAAGCATTTTTTAGTAGAAGATGTCCCTGCCCATGACAGAGGGTTGGAAATAGGTGGTCTTTTAGCTTCATTCCAACCCAAACCATTCTGGGATTCTGGGATTCTATGATCTGGTTGTGGTTCTGCAGCTTTTCACCAGAAACATCCCACCCAAAGGTGACTCCCTTCTGGCACCTCTGGATTCCCCTGCTCCATCAGCTCTGGCAAGCCAGGCTTTGCCAGGCCAGGTCTCCCAGCCCAGCTGGGCAGACAAAGCCAATTTTGGTTCAGTGCTGATCTTTTAACCAGTGCTAAGCCCTTCAGAAATCAAAATCTGCAGTATCAGAGCAGGTACTTCAATCAGCTCTAAGTGTGAGACTGAAAATCCTCTTGACCAGAGCCAGCCCCAGTCAGCCAATGTCAAAACATTCCCAGCCTTCAGTTCCCAATTAGCTAAATCCCAAGATCAGCTTTCCCCTTATTTTGACCTGCCCTTGATCAGCACAATTTGACAAATGTGATCTGGAACATCCTGCTTGTCTTCTCTGCACAAAACTCCATCAGCTTCTCCTGGTTCCCCCCAAAGAAGGATTTCTCATTCATTAGTATTTAATATCAGTGTGCTGGAGAACTCTCTGACCATCTTTTTGAAGACTCTGGAATAAAAATGATCTCAAATTATCAATTTGAAATTATATAAATACAATTTTGTTCTTATCTGATGCTACCTAACAATCTCCTTAGCTACTAATGGACCAAAAAGTAGTTTATTTCTTTCATGCCATACAAGCATATTTTTCTGCTCTTTCCCTAATATAAAAATATAAATATTGTTGGAGATCTTTTCAAGACTGCCAGCATCTGTTCCTTGGAGATGTACAGCAGAATGAAAAGCTGAGTCTGGAAATAACCCAGTTAATGTTCTTAAGGGAAAAAAAATGACCAGTGTTTTCATGAGAGAGGAAGCTATTTCTTATAAGACTTTGAAAGAAAAACCAAAGGCAACCTCTGACTCTCGTTCTGGAAATGATACAATTACACAGAGCACATTAAAGCCCCAAATCATCATTTATAGCACATGGTGTGAGAAAGTGAAGCCTCCAGGAAAAGCAAAATGAAAAGGAAAAAGGAAACAAGGAGCCATGGAGGGACTATCCCACTATTCACTCCTGTTGGGGGATATTGCACATCTCACCACACACCCACCCAGTGAGCAGCTGGAAGAGGGAAGGACCAAGCCTTCCTCAAACCCAAGGCTTCCCAAGGAATTCCTGTGCCCTGGATAGTGAGACTTGTCCCATCCCTGAGACACCTTGCAGCAGGAAAGGTGTTTGGAATATGAGTGGGAGTTTGTGCAGACCCCTCAGGGGTTCCTGCATTGCTGACTGGAGGCAGCTCTAAGGGCTGAGGGTGTGAGTGCATCCACACTCCTGCTTCTCCTGGACATCCCAGTGTCTCTCCGTGGGAATCCTTTCAGAGCTGAGCCACTGGGAACTTGGGCTTCTGTGCTGGAGTGGAGATGCAGCTGATTTACTGGAAAAAATCCCAAACTCTCTGCTTTCTATTGACAGGGTCAGCAAAACAGAAACTTGCAGGAGAAAGGACAAATAAATCCTTCTCCTGCTCTTCTGTCCCCTCCTCACCCTTGTTCACATCCCATGCCCTCCTCACCCTCCCATCTCTCCATCTGAGCCAACACTTCTGTAGCAGGTCCTTGCCTGGAAGCCCAGTCCAAAAAAGGAGGGATGAGGGATTTGTGGAATGGGATGGGAGAGGAGGAAGCAGGATCCCATGGGGGCTCAGAGACAGTGAGTGTGGGGTGAACACTCCCTGGCTGTGAGGAAGGGAGTTGGACAGACACCTTGCCCTTTCCTAATGCCAAATAATAACAATACAACAGCAAAGACATAGGAATAAATCAGCTCCCAAAGAAAATTAAATTGGCCCCAAAAAGTGCATTGTGAAGTTTAGGGGCAGATGACCCGGGTGTCCCAATCTACCTCTGCAAGTGGAGACTGATTTCCAGATTTGCAGGAAAATGCCTTTCTCCATCCCTTCAACTCCCTACAACTGTAGTCACGGGAAGAAAAATGCTCTTTAGATGCTCTTTAGAGCCCTGAGCCTCCAGTGCCTCTCTGCCATCAACATGTTTTTGTACAGCTGCCTGAGAACAGGCAGTAAACCCACATCTCTGTCTCTCAATGGCCCCATCCAAACCCAACTGGGGATGGTGCTGGAAATCCACTATGGTTGGAAGCAGGGGAGGGGGAATTATATTTGCACTCATAATTTAGTTTGAAACCTTTACTTATCCCATCTTAGAAAATCAAGAAGCAATTTGCAAAGACACCCGGAGCCGATTAGAATTTCTAAAACATTGTGACTCGAATCAGTCACCTCAGTTTGATGGAGAGGGTGGAGAGGGGAAGGATGAATCCTGATTTCCCAGCCCTGTGTTTAAGGAAACCAAAAGGAGACAAGAAGGAGGTGCCAAGCTCTACCAACCTCTGGACGAGCTGCCTGTATCCATAATGCTCATTACATATTCCACAAACAACTTCCCCTCTGCTTGCAGACAGCCACCCCCAGCCACGGAGCACAGAGATGTTCCTCGCATGACAACCACGGAGTTCAGCAGCTCAGGAGTCGTGGAGTGCAAACCAAAAAGGCAACTGTCTCATCTGCCATCACCTTCCTGCTGTGCCTTCCTCTGGGGCCAAGAGATCCCTGGGAAGCCAGGGAAGCAGAGTGTTTTTCCATGTCATGTTTCGAGATTGGATCATAGAAGCCCCAAATGGTTTGGGTTGGAAGGTCCCAACACCCTGGTGGAGGAAGGTCCCAACCTTCCACTGGTCCAGGTTCCTCCGAGCTGCTCCCAGACTGGCCTGGGGAGGGTGTTGATGTAGAGTTAGAGGAGCTGCAGAAAATGGAAGTATGCCAGAAAACCTCAGATTTTTGGGGGGGTCAGGAATGCTTCCTGGTGCCTCATGGCTCCAGTAGAGGTTGCCTAAAACACACATGGAGCTCAGTTGCCTGAACCTGTGTTGCTACTGCTGTCTGAGCTGCTGCCAGATATCCCTGAGATCCCTGGGGCTGGAAAGCAGGATATAGGAGCAGTGGGAACACTACACCCTTCTAAAGAGACAGCCCAGGGCGGGGCAGTTCCTGTTGCATCCAACATGGGGAGAGACACCTCCAAGGAGGTGACCATGAGAAGCTCCTGTGGCTGCTGAGCTGCTTCACTCCCCTTGTTCCTTTCCTTTCCTTTCCTTTCCTTTCCTTTCCTTTCCTTTCCTTTCCTTTCCTTTCCTTTCCTTTCCTTTCCTTTCCTTTCCTTTCCTTTCCTTTCCTTTCCTTCCCAAACCTTCCCAAACCTTCCCAAACCTTCCCAAACCTTCCCTCCCTCACTCCAGCTGGAGCTCAGACACCAACCCCATGGTAGGAGGAGGAACTGGATGGTCCTTAATGTCCATTGCAGCCCAAAGCCATGAGCCATGAGCTGACACACCCCGTGCCAGCTGCTGGACCTGTGGTGATGGCACCTCTGAAGGGGGATCCCCGAGGGAAAACATCACCAGGGCTTTACAGGAGAAACAAATGGATGAAATCCCTCAGCAGCCAAGAGGAGGAGGAGGATGCCTCAGCCCCCCCAGCTTCCAAGGGACTGGATTTGGGACATGAGCAAATGCAGGAAAACCTGTTGGGATGCAGGTCCTGTTCCTGAGTGCACTTGTATTTATTGCAGTGATGGATCTGCTCTTGGGGCTGGTTGGGAGTCTGGCACTCCTGGCAGTGAGCTGGGCAGTGCTGGGTTAGGGACAGAGGGATCCATGGTCTTCCAGTGTGAGACCAACTCCTTTTGTGCCCTTCCAAGGGTGATGTGAACACAAGAGACATCTCCCTTTCATTCTTTCATTCCAGCTCCCATGGGGCTCCAGTTTCCCACTGTGCCCGTGGACTAAAATACACCTAAAATTCAATTTTGGCCACGGAATGTTGCTGTTTTCCACTGTAAGGGGAGAACAAATGGTTGGGTTGTTAGAACAGCCACTTCAGAAGAGACCAGATTGGCACAGCATCATCCCTGTCTTGGTTTGGAGCAGATTCTCAGGCTGCACATTTAGTTCAGGATGGAGCAGCACTTGCACCTTTGGCATTCAACACCCCTGGGAACCTCAGCGAGCTCTGTGACAAAGCCCAATCCCAAATACATTACACTTTTCCCTCAATTCTAAAACTCTTATTTCCCCCAAATTAACAACAATAACTAATAATTTTTATGCTCATGGTGGCTTTCAGCACTGATGTAAACCCGGGTGAAAAAGCAGAGGTCCATGTCAGCCCTTGTTTATAGAGATCTGAGCAAGAGCCCTTTGTGTCTTGGAGTGGGCAGAAGAAATAAGGCAAGGGCAATAAATATTTGTTCTTTGCCTGCACAGGAATTTCCCTGTAAACCTCACCAGCCTCCCAAAATATCTTGACATGTTATTTTCTCCTTTCTCCTATTGCTTCATGGAGCTGTCACTGTGACAGACAGTGGAAAGTGCTCTGCAAACACCCCTCTCAACATGCAAAGCTTTCAGCTGCCTTTTAATTTTTTGTTTCATTTTTATTTTCATCCCTTCACTGTATTTTCTTTACCAATTTTTCAATTCAGGAGAGGGATCATTTGTTTCAAGACTGACTAACTCACTGACTCCCTGATTTTCTCATTATTGGGTGTTTCATAATTCCTCCCTCACAGAACTCTGGAAGCAGTTTTCGATCCGAGGATTAGGTGGTGAAAGCTAATAGTGGGCTGGTTAAAAATTAATTGTTTTCCTTTGTAAGGAAAATAAATAAATGAATAAAGATTAGCAGCTGTGCCTCCAAAACACACAAAATACCAGTGTCTGCCTGAAATCTGCCTGGTGGGATGGATTTGCTGTGAGCTGTTGGAGTGGTCTGTGGAGATAAGTCGTCAGATGGATCTGCTCCATAGCTCTGTCTTCTCACAATGAGCTGAGTGTGCTTCCTGTAATTTAATTAAATCTGAAACTGACTGAATATATTTATAAACCTATTTCAGAAGCTTGAGGTTCAGTGCAGACACCACTCACAGATTCATTCTTTAATTTTTAGGCTGAAAAGCTGCTCGATGCCTCTAAGTCTGGTTGACAGATACTGTGAAGAGGTTCAGGGGTGGGTCAGATCTTGGATGCTTCACTTCATCCCAGGAGAAATCTCCACCAGAATGGCAGGGTTTGGATTTGACACACAAGGAACAGGGCATGGAGGAGGGATGAGAGTGGTGGGGCTTGGCAGGACAACACGGGGCAGATTCCTTGGCAAGGGATTTCTCCTCATTCAGGACCTGGATACATGAATTGGATGAAGGAATATCAGCCCTGGTTAACAACTTGTGTGTGGACTCAATCCAATATCTGCTACAAAATGAGCTGGGCTTCATTCTGGGACTAGTCAGGCTCAGTTTATCAAATTAGCAGCTTTTAGCCTTTCATTAAGACACAGCAATGAGCTGTTTGCTCTTCCTTAATCACCCCAGGTACAAATACAGGAGGTGCACTGAACCCCTCCTCGTGGGTGTATGGCTCAGCCAACAGCTGTAACATCCTCACTGCAGGAGAATTTCCTCATGGAAAGGGTGGTCAGGCCTTGGAACTGCCCAGGGAGGTGGTGGATCCCCATCCCTGGAGGTGTCCAAGGCAGGACTGGATGTGGCACTCAGTGCTCTGGGCTGGGGGACAAGGTGGGGACCAGGCACAGCTTGGACTCCATGGGCTGGGAGAGCTTTTCCAACCTCAATGATTCCATGATCCCGTAACTGAGCCTAATTCAACCAGAGCATCTCCTAGCAAGGCCTTTCCTGGCTATGAAGTGTCTGTGACCATTCCTTGGGATTCAAACCTCAGACTGAGGATTTGCTCTACCATTTCTCTCTTCTCTTTCCTTCCTTCACAGCCAAATTCAATATGCCTTATTTCTACAAGCACAATAAGGGGAAATTCTGAGGGACTGAAGAAAAAAATAGTAATTTTGGAAATGTCAGAATATTCTAACAGGTTCTGATTGACAGAAAGATCTCAGCACTGTCAAAATGGAAATGTTTCTTTTGTGTGCGTTGCAAGACCATGACAAACCATTTCACCTCTGCTCCAGTGAGCAAAAAGTGCAAGATGGCAGTTCCAGGAAGGGTGGCAAGAGAAATAAATGGCTTATTCCATGTGATCTGGAATGCCATGGGGAAAGGCAATGTGGGGTGGAAAGTGTGGTGTGTTTGGAGGAACCCTTTTGGCTCCTGCATTTCTGCTGCTTCCCTCTGTCCCCTCAGGTGAGATCCCACCTGCAGAGCTGCTCCAGCCCTGGGATCCAGCACAGGAAGGATCTGGAGCTGTTGGAGAGTCCAGAGGAGGCCCCAGGATGATCAGAGGGATGGAGCAGCTCTGCTGGGAGGAAGGGCTGGGAGAGCTGGGAATGTTCAGCCTGGGAAGGGTTTGGGGTGACCTGATTGTGGCCTTCCAGTAACTGAAGGAGCCTAAAGACACATGGAGAGAGATGTATTTCCAAGGGCCTGGAGTGCCAGGACAAGGGGGAATGGCTTCTCACTGACAGAGGGCAGGGTTAGATGGGATAAGGGAATAAATCCTTCCCTGGGAGGGGGGGGGGGCCCTGGCACAGGTTGGGCAGAGAAGCTGTGGCTGCTCCATCCCTGGAAGTGTCCAAGGCCAGGTTGGAGCCACCTGGGACAGTGGGAGGTGTCCCTGCCCATGGCAGGGGTGGCACTGGATGGGCTTCAAGGTCCTTCCAACCCAACCCATTCCATGATTTATGATCTCACTGCAGGATGGTGCAGGTGGCCTCCAAAACCTCCTTCCAGCTTGAACCTCTCACAACTGTGCAAGACAGGAAAGTGTCAGGAATTAATTGTGTTTCTGGCTTTTCTGAAGCTCCCTGAGTGTTTGCAGAGCAGAGCAAAGGGTTCCTCAGGGAACTAAAGAGCAAGACCATCTGTGGGGATTTTTAGGGTGGGTTTCTTGCAGCAGGTGCTGTCACAGAGCTCAGAAGCCTGGAAGGAGAGCAAGGTGCCCTCACTGCCTCCATGCCAGTCTCTGAGAGTGGCTTTGCCATGTAACAACCACCAAATTGCAGTGCATTCTCTTGGACAATGGGGATATGATGTCCTGGCTCCAACCCCTCAGCTCAGTCCTGGTCTCAGCCCAAGTGAGAGCCTTGCAGGGTTAGAGGCAGGAACCAGGAAAAATGGTGCTGCCAGCAGAAGGTGCCTATTGCTTGCAGATAAACCCAGGCAGATGGTCTGCTGAATTTCAATCCTTAATTAAAAGTGCTTTATTCTCTAAGCTAATTATAGACTAATTCCTGCTGTGGGAGGGGCTCCTTTGGCATGGAGAGGGTGGTGCTGAACATCTCAGTTCTCCTCCGCAGGCTCTGCCCTTCCCTCTGCTGCCTGAGGGATAAAGATCCCTTGGCTGTCAGCTCCAAACTGGACCTTGTGAAGGGAAATGAAAGGCAGAGAGGTCTCAGACACCCCAGTGTGATGAAATAGGATCACCCTGCAGTGTGATAACCCAGGATAACCCAGGGAGCTCCCACGGGAAGCTGGATCCCAAGCTGGGCTGTGACTAATACTGAGAGCTCTGCCAGAGCACACACATTTCTTCCAAAAAATCTGGTTTTGGGTAAAGCTGGACATGACTGGAAGAGGTTTAAGGTAGCACTGCGATTCTGTTCTTCAGGATTTGCACTTTAAACTCGCTCCAGCCTTCCTGTGTCTCATGAGCCTGGAAGTGCAGCCTCACTGCCTGTCCCTGGGCCCTTTCCAGGAGACCCTCCTTGTCTGCTGAGGAGGGGGAAAAGCTCAAGGCACAGGTGGAAAATGACAGGGAAAAGGGCCGTTTGTGCAAGATTTAAACATGGAACAGCTTGAGCTACACCAAGTCCTTGCAGCCCCTGGGAGCCTGGGTGGCCTTGCTGTGCCAGCAGCTCTCACCCCAGTGAGACCAGGGCAGGTTTAGGTGGGGTAAGAGGAAACATTTCTCCATGGAAAGGGTTGCTGAGCACTGAAACAAACTTCCCAGGGAAGTGATGGAGTCCCCGTGCCTGGAGGGAATTAAAAGCCTTGTGGATGTGGCACTTGGGGACATGGGTTAGTGGAGGGCTTGGCAGTGCTGGGTTAACTGCTGCACTCGACCTTAGAGGTCTCTGCCAACTTTCTGATTCTCTAATTCATCATCCATCACTTTGATGGCTCTGCTGATTGGCAAAAGATACAGCAGGATTTTGTCCTCCTTTCTCATGTGTCTCCTGTGACCCTTCCTCAGTTGGAAGGCAGTGAGTTTGTCCTTGGAGAACACTAATTCTCCCAGACAGCCTTTGTCATTTCCCCAGCTCCTCAGGTTTATTGTCCCAGCTCCAGCCCTGCCTTGCAATTAGAGAAGGAGAAAAACCTGATGCTTCTGATTCTCAGCCCCTTGTGAGTGGCTTGGGCTGGGCTGGCCTTATCAGGGCAAAGTTGGGCTTATCAGCAAACATAGGCAGGGCTGTGTCTTTCTGACAGGGCTCAGGGAATGGAAATGCTGCTGATCTCTGTCTGCCTGGCATTTCTCTCTCTCTTTCTCCACCAAAATCAACGCAAAGGATCTTTTCCAGCCCCTCTCTGAGTTAAGGGAGGTGGGGTTGGGGCGGGGAGGGGGAAAGGATGGAAAAATACTCAGCAGATGAGAGACTTTTCACACAGTTTTTCCTGCCTGCAGATTCTATATATAGGTTTAATTAGAACATTAAAGGCACCTCAGGATTATGGTGTGAGATTTGTTTCCTCAGCCCTGTAACTAATGCCCCGTGGTTTCACTAACGCTGCCGTGGCTTCGTTAGTCTTGCAGCACAAATCTACCTGTGGAAATTGCAGGATCACTCTGCCGGGTGGGAGCAGCACGGGAGCTCAGGGAAGGCAGAGGCTCAGCTTTAAATGCTCCCTAATTATCTCCAGGCAGAGCTGTTTGGCACCTGGGAATTGAATTCTTGGGAGAGAGCCCCTCAAAATGAGTTTCTTTGCCTGAGACTGGAAAAGTTTTGTCTCTTCCTCCCCACAGCCCTGGGGGTGGGGGGGATTAGTTCCTTCTCACCTTCCTGGAAAAGGATGGAGCCGTTTCTAGTGGGGATGTGGAATTAATCAGCTTCCTTCTGGCTGCCAGGGGAGCTCGGTGTGTTCCTGGGAATTACAGAAGCAGAGAGTCAGATAATTATATGGCCTGGCTTGGAAGGGATCTTAAATAAGCAGGGACAGGTTCCATTAGACCCCACGGCAGGGGTGGGACTGGGTGGTCCTTAAGGTCCTTCCAACCCAAACCATTCTGGGATTCTCTAATTCCCAAACTTCTGAACACAGCCATGGGATTGTTTGGGAAGTTTGAGGGTGACAAACAGAGTTCTCAGTGTCCTGGAGGCCTGCAGAGAACTCTGGTGTTCAAAGTTAAAACTCAATTACACTTTTTTTACCCCTTTTTTGTTTTCCAGCTGCAAATGGCTCCAAGCCCCAAGCCTTTCTGCAGGGCACTCTGGTGAGACACAGGCTGGGCTTGCACACACTGCCAGGGAAGCTGAGAGTCTCCAGGACTCTTTTCTACCTGAAGCTTTTCCCAATTCCTGGTGTCAAAACAGAGAGTGACCCAGGAAAAAGGCAGGAGACACATCTGGGGCTGCTCCCTCCATCCTGAAAATGCACTTAGAAAAGCTTTTTGTGAAGGCAACTCACACCCTCATGTCTTTATCCCCCTCCTTTTCCTAGATACCCAAGTTAGCTGACGAAACTGCTGCTGCAGCTCTTTTTCTTCTCTCCCAGGATTATTATTTTCTTTATTGCTGTTATTATTGAGGGCACAACACGATTTATTCTCTGTAAAACAAGCCATGTGATAGTCAGGACAAATCTAGAGGGCTGGGTTAGGAAGGGACATTACAATACATTTTGTATGAAAATGAAATATCAGGAGCAGTTTCTTGGGCGACCTAATGTTTTTCAGGGTTGTTCTTTGGGAATAGCAATTCCAGGCAGGGACTCTGGAAAAAGTGGAGTGCCTTGGTATAATGAGAAGCTGTATCAGAATGGATATGCATGAGTTGGGCAGATTAATATTTAATGAACAGTGAAGCCTGCTATCCCTAATCATCGAGTGCCTGGGATTTGCAAAGTGGCTAATTTTAAAGCATTTTGTATGGAATTATTCATCCATTAAAAAGTACATGACTCCCTTGCAGTGAAAGGGAATTAAACTCGATGAAATTTAGTCATCAAAATGTCAGGTGTTGAGTCCAGCTGAGACAACAGCCTTGGGATGAGGGTGGCATTCCTATTAAAAGACATGATGGAGCTGGAAACATCAGGATTCGGACACAAAACTTCCTGCAGGGCAGGGATGGCTCATCCCAATGGGTTTTCTTGGGAACCCATGGCAGTCACATCCCTTAGAAGGGGCTTTTCAAAGCCAGCAGTGGGTAACAGGGCCAGCAAAAATTCCAGAGCAGGAAAATCAGATGGATGAAAACACAGCAAAGGGGCAGGAACAATGCTGGGAAAACCAGTGGCCTCCCCAGAGTGGCAGCTGTGACACCACTGTCACAATCTTCCTTTTTGTTTGTATTTTGCCTCAATGGTTTCCTCAAACTGACTCGTTGATCCAGAGTTTAATGAGACTTTACTTTGGCTCAAACAAGTGGGGTTTGGATCTCGGCTCAGACAATTCTCCTGGCACTTGTTCCAGTCTTTGCCTCGCTGGTTTCTGATAAAGGAAGGCTGTTCCAAGGAAAATGTCATTTTTGCTTGGAAAATGGGGTTTTAATTGGGGGTGGGGAGGAAAAGTTTTGTTCCCTGGCACTTTTAAAAGGTTTCCACTCCTTCCCTGATAGAAAACGGTGTGTGGAAATTATTGCATCTTCTTGAAAGTCATTTTTTTGCCCCAAACTCGGCTTTTGTAGAAAAGCAGGAGGCAGAAGAAGAGGAATCTTTGTCACCACACAATCTATGAGTGCAATAAACTCATTGCCTTAATGGGAGAAGATAAAAGACACCAACTAAAAGTGTTTACAGCTACAAATGGAGCCAAAGAGCAGTTGCAGGAGAGGAGAGAAAAATCAGGCACTAAAGGAATGGGAAAGGCAGAGGAGGGAAGGGCAGGATGGGTTGAAGATTCATTTTCTGAGCCTCATACAAAGGATGTGTGTTCTGAGCTCGGGCAATAACGATGATTTGGCTCATTAGGAAAACCCTGCAGCCAGGAATGAGAAAATCCCACCTGTGGCTGTAGCTGTGACCCTTGAGGTGAAATGAGATTTGTTCATCAGGAGGGAGGAGAAGAGGCAAAGTGCTCACAGGGATCTGCAGCCTGCCCTGGGCTCCTCTGCAAGCACTTGGATTTTGTTATTTTTGGAACAAATTGTTGACTCAGAAATCAATTTCTTCTCTCTCCACATAAATTAAAACAAAAGGTGAGCCTGAAACTGAGGAGAAAACATTTCATATGGGCTCGAGAAAAATGCTTTAATCAACCCAAAGTTTTCCTTTTCTTTTTTGTTTTGTTGTGGACTGTACAAGGATTTGGCACTGGGCCTTCCCAAAGGTTATTTATTCTTTCCTTATTGTTTTGATTTGCTCCCTGAAAAGCAAGATCCATTATTTTCACAGCAATTATTTTAAGTACAGCTAAAACCAGCCATGTTAAGCCTTAATTTGAATATTAAACATAATTAAAAGACTTTTCTACATTGTGAATTGTTCTCTTATCTGCCTGCTCATAAATGTCAGTGTATTAATGGTCACAATTTGTCTCAGAGGTAGGAAAGAGCTTTTTCCTTCCAGTGCCTTTTTAAGCAGTGGGGGATCAAGCACAGCAGGTCATGCTCATACAACCAGGCAAAAAAACTTCCTGAGACAGTTTTGCTTCAGCTTCAGTTGCAAAGCCAATCCCAGCTGATTATTTCTGCTCTTGAATATACCCTTTAAACCAAGAAATATTATCTCAAAGCAGAACGGGCAGAGATAGATTTTAAAAGGCTTTAATTTATGAAACTACAAACCAGAAGAAAATTGGAGAAATTAATAACTCAGAGTGTGATTAATATGAAGCTTTTTTTTTCCTTGAATAGCTGGAGAGAAGAGGAATTAGGAACTTGATGCTTTCTAAGGACTTGGAGAAAAGGTTCAGCTGAGTGTTTGTTCACTGGGATTCTCATGTCCTTGTGTTTGACCAACATCCTTCCAGTCAGGATGATTAACTGTGATTAACTTCCATGGATTTTGTGCACCACTACCAGGCTAATTATTCATTAGTTCCTTATTTCTTTGGCTTGATTTTAAGTCAGTTTCTGGGCCACTGTATTTCCATTAGCAGATGCACAAAGGGATGGATCCACCACAGCTGCTGCACCTTGGGGAATTCCTTGGGAAACGTGTCTCTGGAAGCTAAACACATCCATGGAAAGAAGCTAAACATGTCCAGGAACACTGGAAGTAAAAGTATTAAAGATCAAAAGTCACAGACAAAAAAAAAAAGGCAAAGAGAAATAAAAATAAAAAAAAAGAATGTGCTATTTTTCGCTCCCTTGGCCAAAATCTGGTTTAGTGACAACTGAAAATCAATGTCCTCGAGAAAAAAGGGGGTAAAACACATAAATGTTAGACCTGAGCATTGCTGTGAACCAGTCAGAGAGCTGTAAACCTGCACATTTTTGTTGTGTGTGATGTTTTTGAGCTTTCCAGGTACACAAAAGTCAGGTTTCCTCTGCTTTCTAAGGGCATTTCTTCTAATTTGCACCACTGGCTACAAGTGCCCCACAGGTTCAGCTTTTCAGCTGGAAACAAGGATTTAAAACAACTGCAATGTTGCTCTGAATGGACTGATCTTTGTCAAGAAAAAGATTGAAGTGGGAATTGAAGGTTTTCCTTCTGCTTTTACCCAATTCAGGTGGAGAACTGAAGGGCTCCTTCAGAGAACTGGAGTATTTTAATTATGTTTAATATTCAAATTAAGGCTTAACATGGCTGGTTTTAGCTGTACTTAAAATAATGTTCTGGGCCCCTCTGCCCACACTGAGGGTCTGTCAATACTTGGTGCACTTTCCTGAGCATTTATTTAGTGATTTCAACTTGTCCTCTGTGCTGGAAGGTCTCTGGAATTGTTCTGGGATGTGGGAGCAGCGGAAAATGCGTTTTGGGATTTTTTGGTGGCTGGTGGGACCCCATGGCCCATGTCCCCACGCCCACACCTGAGTGTCCCTCCCCAGGTGATTCTGTTTCCCTTTTCCATGTCCCTGCTTTCCTCTGCATCCCTAATACTTTCTCCCTTATCCCTGTATCCAGAAAAGGGTGGAAACCCCATTTGTGGTTCTTTGGGGAATTTGCTGAGCACAACTCTGTGAGACCATCCTGGGTGTGAATGAGCCCAGTGTTGCTGTTGGGAGCCCTTTGCTCCTCTACCTCCTCCATCAATTCTGCCTCCCCTGATCCTCCTGCTGCTCCGGAGAAAGGCAGGAGGGAGGTGTAGCTTTTCCATGGATGTGGAGCTCCAACACAGAGAGTGGAGCCCAAGGGATGTGGGGATGTGGGAAGGGGATGTGGTGAGACTGTGCCTACAGCAGGAACTCCTGTGCTGGCATCTCTGTGTGGCTGGCACAGCCCAACCACCCCCTTTTCCCACCTGCCAGGGCTTTTCCTCAGGAAAACCTTTGGATCTGCAGTGTCTCGGTGCTGCCGTTGGCCCCGGGGGCAGCGACAAGACACAGAATTAATTAAACACACAGAACATAATTGCAATTAAAGCCAAACAGACTGCTGAGTCAGGATAATAAAGTGCCCAGAGGTGGGTGGGAAAGGCTGCTTTGCTTAGTCTTGTTTTTATCACGAGGCACAGAGTGGCCAAGCAAATGCTGCAACAAGGAAGTGCCAGTGTTGAAGTGCTGAATAAAAAGGAAAAAGCCAAAGCCAGGACTGGGAACAGCCTGGCTGCTCAAGCCAATTTAGGCTGGTTTCACTCTAGGAAAATCCCAGGAATCTGCATTTGGCAAACACCATTCCAGCTTGGCTGGAAGTCATCCCTGACTGGGGTCAGTCCCGCTGATCCAGCCCACCCCTAACTCCCTATTCCAGTGCTGCAAACCCGTGGTGGAGAGGGCAAAACACCCCCCTGGCCCTCACCAGAATCCTCACCAAGGATGCATTCCCAGGGGATCTGCAGGAAGGGTGTGATCCTCAAGGAAAAACTCCTGGATATATCAGCTGAAAATGAACCAGTCCCGTGCCTGGCCAGTCGTGGGGCACACAGAGGAGGTTTGGGCACCTTCCCACCTCCACCACACCAATTCTGCAGCACTTTTCTGCAGCAGACCCATCTATTACACTTATTCTAGGGCTGGTTTCTGTGGAGCTGCTCCAGTGTATCCCACTAAAGGCATAAAGTTGAGAGAAGCCAGTGAATTACAAGGTCCCCGATAGCAAGACTCAGCAAGGGCTGCTGTTAATCTTCCCTTTGCTACTCAGTTTTTGTTCTGCCTGTAATAAATCCCTGTGCCCTTTGCTGTTCAAACTGCAGCCTTGCTACTGGGAAAGGAGGAGGGGAAAAGAAAAAGCTGGAGATTGCTGTGTGGAGAAATAAAATAAGGGATTCACGTCGTGGCCTGGCCAATACTTCTCCTTATCGAGGGCTGGTGATCAGCTGGTGTTAAAAGTGATGCCAAGGTAACTCATGCTGAACCACAACAGATTGGAAAAGCTGTTGGATTAATGCAGGAAATGGGGCAGACAGTGCTCTGTGTTTTCTTTCAGCAGGGCTGAATGGGCAGTTGGAGCCACCATGTGATGTTGCTTCCAAATCTGGAGTAACACTGAGCTGGGAATTTGTTAATGAAAGTCTTTTCCCCAAGTGCCACCTCTGTGGATTTACAGCTGCTTGTGGGAAAAGGTCATATTTATAGTAAAACCTGAGGAAAATGAACTCCTGAGACTATTTGCTATTTGCTTTGATATGATCAAAATAATAATTATCATTTCGGTTCAAGATTGTTCTCAATGTGGGAATTTGTATAAGACAGAAGTTAAAAATATTGAGAAGTAATGAGAGCACACAGCACTCAGCAGCACTTGAATTTCTGCACTTGATGCAGGTTCTTCATTTGTGAAAAAACTTTGGACTTTTGACTATTCACCTGCAGCTGAAGCAGGAAAAAAAAAGGAAATTCAGGGAAAAATGGCTCGAGGGCTTTGCAAATGTGAGCTGGGGAGAAGAAAAGCAGCAGATCTTCTGATGGTGGGAAAAGCTGTGTCTTGGTGACAGTTCAAACCACCCTGTCATCCCTCCCTGTTCCCTGTTCCCTCTGCTCTCCCACTCCCGAGATTCCTTTCCTGTGGCTCAACAAATCCCTAATCCCAGAATTTCATGGACAGGGGGTTATTTTTTATTGCATGTCTAGCCCGTACTCCTGCTGACAACAGGACAGCTTTATAGTGCTTGTCAGGCTCAGAAAAATCCAGGAGGGTGCAGATTTCCATTGGATGCCAGGCAGGAGCTGTGGGAGCTGGGAATCACAGCCCCATCTCACTCCTGGTGCCACAGGACACAATCGTGGTGAGATCACAAATGTGGCAAAGGTGAAAATCCCTTTCTCAGAGGGATAAAGCACCAGCAGATACAGCTGGAAAATGGAAAAGCTTTTGGCACAGGGCTATAAATGTTTTCTTCAGGGCTATAAATGTTATAGGGCTCTTTACAGCCACACAAACAACTCTGTTCTGGCTGGAAAGGATGTTCCCTGCAGGAGTTAAAGGCAATGGAGAAGAATGAATGCCAAGCCACTGCCATCCAGCACAGGTAACACTTCCAGCTGCTCAGGGAAGGGATGCACTGCATTGCCCACATTTGAGGGACTCCAGAGCTTCCCCCTCTTCCTCCTCCCACAGGGCAGAGGCAGCAGTGGGACACAAGAATGGAACACAGTAGGATTGTTCAGGTTGGAAAAGACCTCAAGGATCATTGAGTCCCACCTTTGGCTGAATAAAGCCTTCCCAAAATGCCATTTCTGTATGTTTTTTGAACAGCTCCAGGGCTGGGGACTCCAGCTATGCCAGGGCTGGACAACCCTTGCCATGAAGAAATATTCCAAATATCCAACCTGCCCCTCCCCAGCACAGCCTGAGGCCGTTCCCTCTCCTCCCATCCCTTGTTCCCTGGGAGCAGAGCCTGATCCCACCTGGCTCCCCCCTCCTGGCAGGGATTGCAGAGAATTCCAGGTGCCCCCTGAGCCTCCTTTTCTCCAGGCTGAGCCCCCCCAGCTCCCTCAGCTGCTCCTGCTGCTCCAGCCCCTTCCCAGCTCCCTTCCCTTCCCTGGACACCTCCAGCCCCTCCATGTCCTTGTCCTGAGGGGCCCAGAATTGATCCCAGGATTTCAGTTGTGCCCCAGTAGATGCCCAGGACTGGTGGCACTGAGGGGTTGGAGCTGCCAACGTTGACACCCTTGGGTGTCAAACACCTCACAGACCAGTCAGAACGATTCCCAGACTTGGAATATTGGTTTCTTAGAGCACAACATGAATTGCTTCTACCTGGATCTTGAAAATTTCCATCAAAATTGGTGGAAAAGGAGGTTTTCAACACCATGCCATGATAGAAAACACCCAGACCAATGTGTTCTCCCCTCCATGTAATCACCAGGAGGGAACATCAAAGCATTTTCTGAGAGGACAGTTCTATTTTTTCAAGAGAAAAATGCTCTACATTGGTCTAGAAACCCTCACCATGTGGGGAAACTTCAGCAGGTCCATTTTTCACACAGTAGAACTTTTTTTTTGGAGTGAAAAATAATTCCTTTTTTGAGCAATTCTCCCATTTAACTTCCAGCAGATGAGGAGTCACAACAAAGTAGCCCTGAGTAGGAGGAGAATATGAAAAACAGACTCTAGCAGAGGAAGAAAAGATGTGAACTTAATGAACTTCTCGTCTCAATCCTATAAAACTGAGCAAGAGATCAGAGTCATTCCTCAAGTGACAGTTGTGTTGCTGTTCCCAAGTATGATTTTTTATTCCAGCTCTGCCAACTGGTGTAATAAAAGATATGACTTGGCTCCCCTTACTTTGCCCAGTTGATTATCTACAAATGCCAAACTCTGTGTCCTCAGTAGATGTAAAATTAACCAGAGTTGTCCCCATTTTCAAGTGCAAATCTGTTAGAAATGGTTTATAGTAACACACAGCTTGGAGCACACAGCCCAGGGAAAAGATCTAAAAAACTGGTGTAGATTCACTTCCCCAGAATGAAAATCCTTGGTCTCCTTGTTCCATTTACATCTTTACACTGTTATAGCCCTGCTGGTATTTTGGAGCCATTTTGTAGGATGTACTGAAGGGATTTTTAATACACTCAGGTGTTTGAGAGCACAGAATGTCCCACTTACTTCTTTATATTTTTTTATTTACCCAAACCTTCAGACATTATTAAAACAAAATGCTGTGATATTTCTGAGGCAAACACCAGGAATTTCAGAATCCTAGAAATGTAATTTCAATGCGAGGTGAGAAGCCAGAGCAGGGATTTGAGGCTTCTCCACCCTCAGACCCTTCTGCTCTGGGTGTGACTATGGGAATTGCCTGAGATTTCCTATAGGAACATTCCTGCTGGATCCATTTGCTGCCCTGCTCAGAAGCAAAAATGAGTTTTTTCCTTAATTTTTTTCCAAATTGCTGCATCCCAGCAAGTCCTTTGTGTGATGAGGAGAGAAACCAACTGGATAAGTCATAGAATCCCAGAACCCCAGAATGGTTTGGGGTTGGAAGAGACCTTAAAACTCATCCAGTTCCACCCCCTGCCATGGGCAGGGACACCTCCCACTATCCCAGGTTGCTCCAGTCTGGCCTTGAGGGTGAGAATGTTCCTCCAAATCCATTGCTGGGGGCCAGGACCACCAGGGGTGACCCCCCATCACCCTCAACAGCAGGGACAGGGTTAAATGAGCAGTTTGCAAAGAAAATCCAGGTATTTGGTTATTTTTCTTCATTTCTGCCCTCCCCAGAGGCCCCAGGTGATGACAGAGAGTGAAGAAGTAGCAACTTTTCAACTGGATTTTGGCCTTCACAGGAAAAAAAAAAGGTGGTGACACGGGGTGGTTGAAATCCCTTTGTAGAGAAACATGTGGCAGTAAAACATTGTTCTCCAGGTGAATTAATAATGTTGACATAGGAGGGAATTCCTTGGGAATTGGGTGTTACTGAAATAACTCCTGGTTCCCTCCTACCCCACCCTGTGTCTTCCTCATTCCTACAGTGAAGCTCCTCCTGCTGGGATTTCTCTGAAACCCTTGGAGTTTTACTTCTGGAAGTTACATTTTACCAAAGGATGGTTACTTTTTGGTTGTTCATTACTTTGGGAAGTAGTGGGTGAAGATTATTTTCTCTAGGGGTTTCTTTTGCCTTCTCTTTGCCTTCTGAATGCTGCTGATATATTTATTTATAGTGGTACAGGACCAGAGAGGGGCAAATCCTGCCCCTTTTTCCACACTTGGGGAACGTGTGTCTCTTCCATATCTCCCCCTAAATCTGGAGCAGTGACCTGGGGGTGCCTAAATGTGCTGCCCAGTGCTGAACATCCCAGAGGGAACCACTCCGGGCTCTTTCCTTTGCAGGCACCACCATCTAGTGCAGCGCTCTGGAACTTCACGTTTCCCCTTGGATTTTATCCCGCAATTGGAATCCATCCTTGGGAGCTGCTGGAATAATTGGTGCTTAATAAATGAGTCACTGCACGGAGCTGTTTGTTCTCCTCAACCACTGAGACAGTTCTCAAGGTGAGTGTGATTCCCACACCACGGGATGGGATCATCTTCTCCAAAAGGGAATTTGCAAAGTGATCCCTCTCAAAGGAGGGACTTTTGTTGGAGTTGGAAGTTGACTCAGTCCCTGTCTGTGCAGGCAGGATGGGATCATGGAACCAGGCTGGTTTGGGTGGAAGGACCTTAAAAATCACCCAGGGCCACCCCTGCCATGGGCAGGGACCCCTCCCACTGTCCCAGGTTGATCCAGCCTGGCCTTGGACACTTCCAGGGATGGAGCAGCCACAGCTTCTCTGGGAATCTGTGCCAGGACCTCCCCACCCTCCCAGCCAGGAATTTCTTCCCAATATTCCATCTAAACCAGCACATGGAATCCCAGAATGGTTTGGGTTGGAAGGGAACTTAGAAGTCCATCCTGTTCCACCCCCTGCCATGGGCAGGAACACCTCCCACTGATCCATGTTCCAACCTGGCCTTGGACACTTCCAGGGATGGAGCAGCCACAGCTTCTCTGGGAATCTGTGCCAGGGCCTCCCCACCCTCCCAGGGAAGGATTTATTCCCAACATCCCACCTAAACCATGGATAGCCACGAGCAAGGACAAGGAGAAGGGAAAATCCTCACCTCGTGGGAAACCTGTGAACCCCACCCCGAGTGAGTCAGGGGGGTGGATGTTTCCCAGGAGAGCTGGTGAGAGGTTCCCTGAGCAGACCCTTCCTGGCCATCCCCTGTGGTGGTTCCCTCCCTGTTTGCTCTCCATGTTTGTACAGCCTGGCTCATTTTCCAGGTGCATTTCTCCCCGAGGATGCAGCTCTGCTGGGGTGGGGCAGGAGGTCCCTGCTCTGAGCCCCCACTGATCCCAGAGCTCCATCGCTGGCTCTGTTGGAGGAAGTGACACTGGGAGGTGCCCATGGAAAGGGCCAGTGGCTTTTCCTTCCCTCAGAGGTGTCTCAGTGTTTGAGTGGATCATGCCATGATTCTTCCAATGCACTATCAGATCTAAGACCTGTAAGGGCTCCAGGCTAAGCTGGGGGACCTGTTTTTCCTCCCAGAGTGCTGGGATTTCCCCCAAAATCAGATGAAGGAGGAGCAATGTGACTGTTACTCACCTACAGATTAAGCAGCTTTACAGTTCTGTTTGCATATATATATATTTATCTATATATATTTTTGTGATTCTCCTCTGACACTGGTTTCAAATGGAAGCTGATTTTCCCCAATATGAAGACAGAGAGTCCCTCAATTCCAAACTTGGAGGAGGATTGCCTGGCTAAGCACCATATAAACCTGTGGCACGTGCCCTGTTCCTCCCCATCCCATGACATCCCACAGAATCATGGAATCATTTGGGTTGGAAAAAACCTTTAAGTCCAAAGGCCTGACATGTTTTGTGGGAGTGATCCATGGGACACAGAGCTCCAAGAGTTTGCAGCCCCCTGGGCACCCCCATCCCTGCTGTTCCCTCACAAGTTTGAAGCAGTGGAAACAAAATGACATTATTCCAGGCAGAGCTGATTTCATGAAAAATGCATTGTCTTTCCACGGCTTCACTGAAAATATATTGGTTTCTGCCAGATTTAATTAGGAGCCATCTCTTCTCAGAACTTGCAAAGAACTGGCACGAGAGGGGAGTGAATATGAGAGACCTCAAGTCTCTTGCAGGGACTGAATTAAGTGACTGTCACCCTCTGCCTGCAAATGAAACCCAGCCCTGTTTCCTCCTCCTGAACAGGCACTAGGAAAAAAATCATATAAGCCCACTAAAATATTAATTTATTTATAATCTAGGCTCGAGAATTACTGCTTTGCTTTGCTTTTGCCTGCCAGGTATAATGCACCTAAAAGGTGAACTAAAAGAATATGAGTAAAACTATTACCCACCTTAAAAACAGGAGTAATGGCAGGTGAAACAGGGAGTTGCATTCAATAAAAAAGAAATGTTTGTTTCCTTTAAAAGGGTTTAAAATTGTGATTTTCCCTGGGTTTCCCAATGTTACATCGTGGCAGTTTTTGAGCTGAAAGCTCTGCAATGAGAAGTCAAGATATTTCACTTTCAAGTGTCAAGACAAAGAATCTTCCCTTTCCAAAGTCTTTCTGCCCAATTTCTTTGGAGCTGAACTCAGCAAATCCCCGTAAAGCTTCGAGGCCGTTGGACTCAAAATCTCTTTATAAATCTCTTTAAACTTTTAAAACAAGACTGAAGCCCTGTTTGCTAAAAGTTGGTTGTGTTGATGAGACAGCAAACACTTGTATCATTCTGCTGCCATTGACTTTGCTTCCAAACAGCCCCAAAAACGCCTTTCTGCAAAATAAATGGACTTGGAATAACTCAGTTTGGGTGCCCCTGAACTGCAGCAAAGAGCCTTCTGCTGGTTTAACCTCTGAAACCAAATTAACCTTTCCCTGAGCAAGGCATTTCTGTTCTGCAGTAAATGGACCCCCACACAGAGTTATTCTGCCATTACCAGGAATTTCTCTTTGCTCTCATTGTGACAAGGCCCAGTGCTGAGTGCCAGCCACAGGCTCTCTGTGCTCACCCTCAGTCCTTGCTGAGCTTGGCACTGCTCAGATGGAGAGCAATCCTGGAAAGGAGGAGTGAGAAAACAAAGGGGCCAAAAGATCCACGTGGGATCCTTTGGGGATCCAAAGGATTTGCACCTGTCAGGGATTTTACACCTGCAGGAGGACAGTGATTTAATGGGGGGGATGTGACTCATCATCCAAGAGCTTTGCAAGGGCTCTGACTTTGCTTTCCAGTGGTTTTGTGTCAATTCATCTCGAACTGGTTGGAAACCAGGGAGAGGTGGAAATTAGAGGGGTGGTGGCTGTTCCATCCCTGGGAGTGTCCAAGGCCAGGTTGGAGCCACCTGGGATAGTGGGAGGTGTCCCTGCCCATGGCAGGGGTGGCACTGGATGAATTTAAAGTCCCTTCCAACCCAAATTATTTTCTGATTTTATGAGACACAAATGTGCCATTTGGGCAGATGGACCCCCACACAAGATCCCACTGCTCAAACTGCTGTGGTAAAACGTGGTGACAGGATGGGACATAGAAATATGTCCCTTCCTCAATACCTGAGTTCCACCACCACAGCCAAAAAACGATGACAGGCTGAAGGTGACGTCCCCCATCACCTGGGGCCTCCCCATGTCACAGTCCCTAAGTGCTATGAAGGAGGAGAATGAAATGATGAGGAAATATAAATTAGCTCTAGAAGAGGGAGGTTTGAATTTCTGTGCCTGCCTCTGATGGATGACACCATCCCTGCATTTATCCTGCAACTATCAGCAATTTCTCCAGGAGGAGGAAACAAAGCAGGTTTTGGCAAGGTTTGCTGGAGCAAAGCACAGTTTTCTGTTAAAGGGCTTTTACCACTTGCAAATTTGCTTTTTCTTGTGTTTGCAGCTCCTTCCTGGCCTGTAAGTGCTCCTGAGGATGGGAATGACCCACAGCAGAAGTGATAATTGCCAGGGCAGGATGCTGGAGGGTTGGACTGATGCCACCATGGGAAAGGCTTTCAGGAAGATGCTTTTGGGAGATGTTTTCAGGAAGATGCTTTAGGGAGATGTTGTCAGCAAGATGTTTTCAGTAGGTGCTTTCAGAGAGATGCTTTTAGGAGATGCCTTCAGGAGAAGCTTTCAGGAAGATGGTTTAAGGAGAGGCTTTCAGGAAAATGCTTTTGGGATAAGGTTTCAGGAAAATGCTTTTAGGAGGTGGTTTCAGGAAGGTGCTTTGGGTAGATGCTTTTGGATAGATGCTTTCAGGAGATGCTTCAGCTCCTCATCCATCACTGCTGCTCTCTCCAGGTCACCTACAGGGATCCTTCCCACCTGCTGGGCCCTGCTCTGCTCACAGAATCCTGGGAAAGTTGGGGTTGGAAGGGACCTTAAAGCCCATCCAGTGCCACCCCTGCCATGGGCAGGGACACCTCCCACTGTCCCAGGTGGCTCCAACCTGGCCTTGGACACTTCCAGGGATGGAGCAGCCACAGCTTCTCTGGGCACCCTGTGCCAGGGCCTCCCCACCCTCCCAGGGAAGGGTTTATTCCTAATCATCCCCTAAGACTGGGGAAGTGAGAGCTCTCCTGGTCACTCTGAGACACAAGAGCCTTGAAATGCTCTTCCAGCCTTGACAGCAAGAGCTGCTGCTCTGGCAATAAGTGCTGGCACTTCTGCCTTCCATGTGAAGACAAGTGATGGCCAATTTTCAGCTGGTTGAGGATCTGCTTCTGAAGTTTCCCATGTGCCCCAAAGAGCTGTTTCCTGCCCTGAGTCCTGACTCATTTTAGGGCAGCAGCAAAGCTCCCATCACATCCTGCCTGGCCAGAAACACGACCAGACATGGAGCCATGGCAGGGACACGAGCAGCACTTGCTTTGTCCCTTCATTAAAAGCTGATTTGGTGCTGTATTAAGACATGAATAACACCAAGCACAGACAGGGCTCTGCTCCTCACTGGCTGTTATTAAAACTCTAAATCAGGTTGCCTACAGAGCCATCTCTGTTACCTTTGCAAATGAAACAGGGAATTGGCCTCTTTTGTCCCTGAGGGAGAGAGCAAACACTCTCAGTGATGCTAACAGAGAATCTGGGTTCTCCTGAACCTGCCCCTTTGCAGTTTGCAATGTTATAAATCCCTACAATAGGGTGGTGGGGAACAAACACTTGGAGACCTTTCTCCTAAGGGGCAGCTCTGCTGTAAGTCAGACCAGCAGAGGGAAGGACAGGTCCCTGAGCTGTGCCTGGATCTCCTGCAGCTGTAAATCCAGGGATGGAATCTTAGGTGTGCAGATTTGTACCCCAGACACCCCCATTCAGCCTAAAGCCCCAGTCCAGGCTGTTCCCCTTGCTGAGGGATGGCTGGAGGGGCTGCAGGGACTGTGGTGGGTGTCCTGCTTTAACCCCAGATGGAAACTCAGCCCCACACACCCCAGTGTGCCAGAAAGCACTGACACAGCTTCCCAGAGAAGCTTCCCATCCCTGGCAGTGTCCAAGGCCAGGTTGGAGCAGCCTGGGATAGTGGAAGGTGTCCCTGGGTGGAGCTGGATGATTTTAAGGTCCCTTTCAACCCAGGCCATTCCCTAAATCTGTGATTTTATGATCACAGCATGCAGTCAGCATGTGCTACCAGTGCTGGGCTCCCCACGGGGATGGGGAGTGTTGTGTCTGCTCAGGGGAGAGGAAAGACACAAAGACTTTTCCTGCTGGAAAGCCCAGATCACCCACGTACAGTTGTTAACAAGTGACACCAGGGGGGGATTTCTCACTTCTTTGGGAGGTCTGAATATCAGCCAGGAAGGCTCAACTGCAGATGGGACAGAGCATTTCACTTTGGTCTTGGGTCCTTCTCCTTTGGGTTTCCCTTTGCAAAGTGTTTTTTGCAAATTTGGATACATGGTTTTGGTAAAGACAGAGATGGAAAAAAAAGACCTATTGTGTCCAATCTGCAATTTTTCCCCACTGAGAGCAGGAAAAATTATGGTTTAGCTGTTCTGGGCCTTTCTTCTCACCTGTTTTCTCAGGTCCCACCTCAGGCACCAGGTGATGTCTCACTGCAGCAGCAAAGGACCCTGTTGTGTCACATCTCAGACAAACTGAAGGGAGTTGGGCACAGAGCACCAAAGCCTGTGCTGCTCAGTTCTGCCAAGAACAGCTCTGTCATTATCTGGTGCTCAAATTGTATCCAAAAGGAACACAGGAATTTCATGTGTTCTCCCCCCTTAGGAAGGACAGGGATTGAAATGAGGATTTAAGGAGATTCCCCCTCTGGGGATCCCAAGGACTGTGTGTCCCATCTCACCTCCCAGTTCTGCAGGACAATCAGCTTTGAGATGGTGTTTTTCTTGTTTTCCCAGTTCAGGCACTTGAGGAAGGACAGTCAGGGTTGCCATGGTAATGGAAGGATGATTTCTTAATTTACGGGATTCTTTTTGCTAATTATTCTGAGAATTGTAATCCCATGAAAAAACTGCTTCCTGTGGAGAAATTCAGTTAGGAGCTGCACTGGCACTGAAGGAGAAGTTAGAAAGAAAGAAAAGCTGATGAAGGTGTTTTTTTGGCAAAAACAATGAAAAAAAATATTTTGGTGAATTTTCCTGGTTTACTTCACGTGCCGACAAGAACAAAAGCCTGGTGTTATCCAGAAACAAGAGCCTGGAATGGGCCCTAAACTTGAATTATTCATGAGCAATTCAAAGTATTTTCACAGCCTTTGTGAGGAACAAGAGTATCAGGCAGAACTAACACATATAACTGAAAATAAAATCGTGTAAAGCTTAATGGAGAACAAGTCGGGTTTCAAGGGCTACTTAAATGGGGAGGCACCAAAGGAAAAGGGGATTTTTCGAGGGCATTTTTCACCCCCAAATCTCTATAAACTCAAGACACGGGACAGGAGCAGCAATGCTTTAATTTTGCACAGGGGAACAAACACCGGGGCTTGTTCGGGGTTGGCAGGGAAGGAAAGGCACGGGAGGATGGAGCTGGAATTCCTGCCATCCCCAGTTCCCTGCACTCCAGGAGGATGGAGCTGGAATTCCTGCCATCCCCAGTTCCCTGCACTCCAGGAGGATGGAGCTGGAATTCCTGCCATCCCCAGTTCCCTGCACTCCAGGAGGATGGAGCTGGAATTCCTGCCATCCCCAGCTCACTCTGCACTCCAGGCAGGTGCCACAAGAGTCACCACTGATGTGAACACCTTCAAATCCTGCCTGATAAACAGGGCCCTGGGGAGCTGCCTGATAAATCTCAGTTACTGCAGAGACGCTGGGGCTGTCAGAGTGAGCAGGACAGGCTCTGATTGCTGAGAAACACCTCAGCAAATCCAATATTCCCCCTCTGGAATGAAATCTAGAGATGTAACTGGGTGTGCAGACTGATTTGGGCTCCGAGTAATCTCTGTGCCCCAGGGAGGCCTCTCCCCTCCATCACCTCCCAGATTTGGAGGTTGGAGGCTCTGACACCACTGAACTATTGATGTGCATTAATATTTCTGCAGGCACAGGAGGAGGAGGAAGGCACCCAGAGCATCCTCTCTGCTGTTGGGGGATGTGGGGGAGAAATCTTCCCCCTAAAATTGTTCTTCCACTGGAAGATGCTGGTTCAGCTCTGTGTCAATATGATGTTTTTATCAGCACCTTTCTTGGGGGGGACATGGGTATGGAAATGAGCATTTCATTGTCCTCCAACACCTCTGTTGCCCAGAGAAGCTGTGGCTGCCCCATCCCTGGAAGTGTCCAAGGCCAGGTTGGAGCCACCTGGGATAGTGGGAGGTGTCCCTGCCCATGGTGGGGGTGGCACTGGATGGGCTTTAAAGCCCCTTCCAACCCAAACCATTCTGAGATTCAATGACCTTCCTTTAGAAGGGATTTCCCAAAATGCAGCCATTTGAATTTTTTTGGTTTTATTTTAAGGAGCCTCTTTTTCTCTTTAATTGCTTTTCTTTGCTTTCATTTCACACCCCATAATAAATCCAAGCACAATATTAAATGTGCTGAGATCTAATAAAAATTTCAATTTTCTTTGTATATTAAAAAGCCATTTTACTGAGCCAAAGCTACTTTGGAAGAGATCAGATTTAATTTCAGGGGAAACATCAGCATTCCACATTATGTTCCTATTTGGAAAGCTGGACTCCTTTAAGGAGTTGAGCTCTCTCTGCTCTGGGTCCCCAGTTTGAAGACACTGGAAATAAGAATTTAAGTGACAAGTGAATCCAAAATAGTCAAGGACAGGCTGAGAAATGGAGGGAGACTTTTAGGACCAAAGTCCTTCTTCTTCCAGATCTGCACCCGGATCAGGGAAGCTGGGGAAGGGTCTGGAGCAGCTGAGGGAGCGGGGGGGGCTCAGCCTGGAGAAAAGGAGGCTCAGGGGGCACCTGGAACTCTCTGCAATCCCTGCCAGGAGGGGGGAGCCAGGTGGGATCAGGCTCTGCTCCCAGGGAACAAGGGATGGGAGGAGAGGGAACGGCCTCAGGCTGTGCTGGGGAGGGGCAGGTTGGATATTTGGGACAATTCCTCATGGAGACCCCAACCCTGGAGGAGTTGAAAAGCCCTGTGGCACTTGGGGACACGGTCAGTGTGGCCTTGGCAGTGCTGGGTGAACTCAGTTGGACTCAATGGTGCAACTAAAACGCCTCTGATTCCCAGACAAACCCCTGTCCTGGACTGCAGCCACCAATGCTCTTTCTTTTCCTTTTTTTTTCTCTTCCTGTTCAAGCCCAGAGGGAAAAATAAAAACAACCAACTGGCAGAAACCGCAGCGATTTCCAGTGCTGAGGGCTCTGCCCAGGGCAGTGGGACAACGTGCTGAACAACACGGGGGACCAAAGCATCTCCTTTTCTTTTTAAAACATCCCATTGCTCTGCCTGTAAAGCCGATCCCGACTTTCCCAGTGCAGACCTTTCCCTGGGCTGTGCTCTGGGCGGGCTCAGGTGGGGCTGGGGAGGCAGAGGGGCTCCCACAGATGGGGGGATCCTTTTCCATGTCTTTTCCCTGCCCGAATAACCCCGTTTCCCGGTGTTTCAGGGAGGGATGCTCCCCCCGAGCGTTGCAGCAAGGGCTGGAGACACAAGAGGGCAGGCACAGGCTGTGGAAGGAGAGAGGGCTGAGCTCTGCTCCGTGTCCTCAGCCCGCCTGGCCCTGCTGTCCCCCTCCATCTCTGCCACGGGACAAACCCGGGATTTTCCTCAGGGATGTGTGTTCTGCCCCTGCCTGGCTCCTCTGCCCGCAGCAGATTTGAAGCAGCGAGGTCTGTGAGGGGGCTGAGTTGGGCTACGAGCTCCCACAGCAGCTACTTCCCCCCTCAGGGCTGCTCTGCCATTCCCCGGGTGTCCCCAGGGGTGTCCTTGGCTGGCTCTGCCATCTCAGGGGGTTCCTGGAACCAGTCAGGCTGTTCTGTCCTCACCCCGGGCATCTCCTGAGGAGAGGATGCTCACAAGGGTGATGAGAGGTGCCAACAGCCCTCATCAGCCCTTGAAACTCATCTCAGTGCCCTTGCTGGTGCCATCCCGTGGTGCCTCCCCAGGCACTGCTTTCCTTGGCTCTCAGGATGTCGTGGCTGATGCCACATCTTGGGCACAACCTGAGCCACAGGCACTCACCAGACAAGGAGGGTGCCCAGAGAAACTGTGGCTGCCCCATTCCTGGAAGAGGTTGGACAGGGCTTGGAGCAGCCTGGGATGGTGGAAGGTGTCTGGGCCCACGGGGTGGAGTTGGATGAGCTTTAAGGTCCCTTCCAACCCAAACTATTCCATGATCTGGTTTGTCCCCATCCCCACGAGCTGTGGAGCTGGTGGCAGTGGCAGCAGCACTTCTGGGCACGGAGCTTTTCCCTCCAGGCTGCAGCCAAAGCTCTTTGCACAGTTAAACAATGAAAGGCAGCAGATGGTTTATGGTGTGAATTACAGCAAACGGGATTGTAAAGGCAGCGAACAAATGGAAGCATTAACACACCAGGCCAACCAGTGCAGACGTGAGGGAGGAGGGAGATCTGCAGATGGGCTGGGAATGGGGAGGAAAGGGAGCCCATTCCTGGCAGGAAATTTTTAGGGGTGGGGCGGGAATGGTCTTGTCCCTGACTGCAGGGATGCTGAGCACGAGGGTCTGGAGCCCTGGAGCAAAGGTGGCCCCTCTGTCCTCAGCTCCTTTAATTCTGGTTCACAGGTTGGTTGGGTTTGCTCGGCAAGGACTTCTCCACCCTCTCGGGAAGGACATGACAAGGTGCAGGAGGTCTGTACCCCTCCCCTGGGCTGAATTTCTGTGTGCCATTGAAGGGGCACAGCTCTGATCACCACAAAGGGGCTCGTGTTGAGAGCCTGGCCTCAGCCACCAGCAGAGGGGCAGGAGGGGGGACCATATTTTGCATTTCAGGGCTGGTGTGGATTCATAAAAACAGGAAACCAGCCTTTGGAGGCAGCTCCTGCCATCCTCAGGGACACAGTCCTGGAGCCTCCTGGCTATGGAAGAGGGGTTCAGCTTTTGGGCAGCAACGTGGGATGATGGAAAGACCTACTGGGAAATTCAGCTCATGGCTCCCGAGTCCTTTGTCCCCTTTGTGCCTCAGTTTCCCTGGTTTAACATGGAGAGAGAAGCCATGTAGCAGTGTGGGATGAGTAGCTCAGCCTGAGAGATACTCCCATAGGAATATCCATGTGGGGGGATGGCACAGCTGGGCTTGTCCTTGGCTGCCAGAGCCAGATGTGGCTTTGGAAGTAACAAAACCTGAAACTCTTATCTCAGGGGGAGGACAGGGGGGTCATGGCCCAGGGACAGGAGACTCAGGGGTCCTTCAGTGAAGGTGAAGCACCTGAAAGGTGAAGGGGCCAAATGGTGCAAAGGCTGTTTCAGGGTCTGCTCTTGTGGTAGCAACACTTGGGGTTAAACATTCAGAAACTGGGCTCATTTTATCCCATATAATCTTTGGGCTTGTCCTTGATTTCATGGTGGGGGAGAGTCACAAGGCATCACCCTGCAGACTGTGACAGGTTCTGTCTGTGTTTGGACCCTCTGTCCCACCTCATTCCAGCTGGGATGTCACCTCCCGGGTGCTGCCGTGGCCCTGGGACCCTCACCTGCTGTGGTGCTACAGAGACAGAAATCCTGGTTTTTGATTCTGGATCTGAGCAAAACCTGGCAAAAATCCTGCTGAGCACCGAGAAAATATGGAGGGGGGTTACTGCAGACCCCGCTCAGACCCCAGCACCTCACACCTCTGGGCCGAACCCCCTCAGTCCCGCTCCTGCAGCAGGCACCATGCTCTCATGGACGGAGGCATCGTCGCAGCATCCGCAGCATCTCCTGGGTAGGAAACAGTTCCCGGTTTGCCTCCTCCCCCTCCTCCTTCCCAACCTCCGGCTGAGCGCACATCTGGGAGCATCTTCCCCAAACGCATCCATCGCAGCTGCCTTCCAGCGGCAAACAGAACATCTGGAGACCCCGCTGGCTCGAAGCCTTCCGAGCCTCGCTGGGCTGAGCCCGGGGGGTGCAGGGGCTGCTCGGCACAGCCCCCCAGGCCCAGCCACGTACACGCTCAGGAGCTGGGGGTCTCCGACCGCAGCCCCCCCCGTCTGGGCTCTCGCAGCCGCGGGGGTCGGGATCGATGTGTGACTCACGGCTCCCAGCGCTTCTCCCTGGGAGAATCCTGCAGGGAAAGGAAGCTCTGAGACACCGAGAGGAGATGAGAGATGCTGCATCCCCTCCGCTGCTGCTGCCGCTGCCCTGCCTGATTTTTGTGTGATGGAGAAGAGGCTTCATTCCGCCGCTTTCTCCCCGCTCCTCCGTGTGTGTGTGCGCGACTCCCTCCCTTCCTATTATTTTTTAGCCTTTCCCTCCGTCTTTTCCTCTCCCCTGAATCAGCTGCCCACCTTTCCCCGCCAGAGAAGCCCCTGTAAATAACACCGGCAGCACAGGGCGGGTTTTTGGGGTGGCATTTTCTGCCCAAAATGGAGGGGTGGGGAGGAGGAGAGATGCCTTAATCCTGCAGCTCCCATTGCTAGAGCTCGGGGAGCATCACCCGCTCGGTCTGAAGACCTCAGCTCCGGGAAGCAGCATCCTTGGCTTTCCGCACTAGTTAACAGCCTGCGAGCTGCCTCGGCTTGTTTTAAACCCGCTCGCTCGCTTAATCTGTCTCCCCTCGGCGCGTGTGTGCAAGTGTGTGTGTGCGGGGGGAGGACTTTATTGCCATTGGCTCAGCTTTCGCTGCCCACCCACATCCCTTCCACATCACCTTGGTGTCTCCCTAAATAAAACCAGCCCTCCTTATCGCACCGAGGAAATCAAGAGCGAGAGTTTGAATGGATTTTATATAAATATTTACCCCGACGAAGGCACTGCTGAGCTCGTGGGATAAGCTCCCGGCGCCTGGTCTCACCCTCCTTCTCCCCACCCCCTGAAAGGGTTTCATTACTTTCCAGAGGAGAGATCCAGATCCCAGTTCCAGCTACGGAGCGACCCAAGCAGTGCCAGGATTTAACTTAACCATGGATCTGAAGGACAGCACCAGCGAGGGCAGCATGGGCAGCCTGCAGCCTTCCAGCATCCAGATTTTTGCCAACACCACCACGCTCCACGGGCTCCGGCACGTCTTCGTCTACGGGCCGGTGACCCTCCGGCGCCTGCTCTGGACCTTGGCCTTTGTGGGCTCGCTGGGTCTCCTGCTGGTGGAGAGCTCAGACAGGGTGGCTTTTTACTTCTCCTACCAGCACGTGACCAAAGTGGACGAGGTGGTGGCCAACAGCCTGGTTTTCCCTGCTGTCACCATCTGCAACCTCAACGAATTCCGCTTTTCCCGGCTCACCACCAACGACCTGTACCACGCCGGGGAGCTCCTGGCTCTGCTCGACGTCAACCTGCAGATCCCCAACCCCCACCTGGCCGACCCGGCTGTCTTGGCCATCCTGCAGGAAAAGGCCAACTTCAAGCAGTATAAACCCAAAGTTTTCAACATGCAGGAGTTCCTGGCGCGGGTCGGCCACGACCTGAAGGATATGATGCTGTACTGCAAATTCAAAGGCCAGGAGTGCAGCCACGAGGACTTCAAAACTGTGAGTGTGAGCAGGAACTCTGCTTTTCTCTTCTCTGGGTGTGTGTGTGGAGGTGTTGCGGGGCCAGGAGGTCACTGGCCAAGCTGTGTGGGCACGGTGTGACAGGAATGGCTGCCAGGCTCTGGCGTGGCAGAGGAGAAGCAGGAGCAGCCTGTTGAGCTGAAGTTTGTTTGTTGGAGTCCTTACAGGGGGTTTTGTGGGGTCAGGCCTGCGAGGGGCTGGCAGCAGGTCCAGTCTCCACCCTGCATAAGGCCCAGGGCTCCCAGGAGGTGCTTGGTGTCACATCAGGGCGTCAGGCAGGTCCTGCTGAGCATCACGGGGGGCTCGGGGGTCTCCTGCTACGGATGGCAGGAGCTGAAGGAAGTAGAGAGGGCTGGAAAGAGGCCAGCAAGAAGGGCAGGAGCTCGGGGCTGGTCTGAGTGGGGTCCAGCTGTGTTTCCCCAGGTGTTTGTAGCTCTGCTGGAATCGTGGCAGGGGGAATTTTTCTGCTTGTTGCTGGTGTTCATGGCTCATAAATCCCGGTTTGCTGCGGAGTGTGGGCAGCAGCTGGGGACCTTCCTGGTGCTGTGTCCTTCCCGGTGCTGTGCTAGAGAGAAAGGGGAGGAAAAGAGAAGAGGAGAAGAAATGAGGCTGAGCTCTGATCCCAGTCTCTCTGAGGCTGGGGGAGGTGGGTGCTGGAGCATCCTGAGGGAAGCAGACACTGCTCAGTTACAGCTTCTGGCTGCACCCTGATGGCACTGCAGGCTGGTCTGGGTGCCTGGGCTGGCAGAGAGTGTCAGTGTAAAACAAAAATAGTTAGGAGGTTTTCTGGAAGAAGTGATGCCCCCGTGTGCTGCTGGGGCAGGTGAGGGGCTGCAGAGGGATCTGCTCCCACAGGCTGGGGGTTGAGTCCAATCCTGGCCAAGGTGTGGGGTGCTGGGCACTGGGTGATCACACTGTGCTCTCAAGCCATGCTGACCAGTCCCTTGGCACTGACTGGGCTGTCTGGGGGAGTCAGTGATCCTGGAGTCAGGAATGTTCCAGCCTTCAGGTGGTTGTTTCTCTGGGAGCGATGCTGCTTGTTGTGCTCAGAGCCCTGGGTCCTGCTGGTGCCATGGCAGGTTTTGTGGTGGACTCGTTTGTCAGCAGGGACTTGGTCTGGTTTGTCAGCAGGGACTTGGGCTGGTTTGTCAGCAGGGACTTGGGCTGGTTTGTCAGCAGGGACTTGGGCTGTTTGTCAGCAGGGACTTGGGCTGTTTGTCAGCAGGGACTTGGGCTGGTTGTCAGCAGGGTCTTGGGCTGTTTGTCAGCAGGGTCTTGGGCTGGTTTGAGGAGAAAGGAATATTTTCTGACTCTGCTGCTTTTGGATCTCCCAGTAAATGAGTCCGACTGACTCCTGCTACAAAGTCGTTGCCATCCCCTGCACTGTGCTCTCTTTAAACCTGGGAGCAGGAACATACCATTTCATGCCTCAGTTGCTGCCTCTGCATACCCCTGATGGCTTGTCCATTTCAAACTGGATATCCAGGCAAACTATCCCCTTGTTTCTGCTCCCTGGGCAGGTCTGAGCAGAGCCTGGGGGTCACAGGAAGGTGTCAAAGTGCCAAGGAGAGGAGCTTGCTAAAGAAAAGCCAAGTGGGACCAAGTGAGGAGACTGGGATAACAAAGGAGACACAGATGCAAAAGTCCAGGGGACAGAAGAGTTGGGGAGTGAGGACAGATCCCAACAGGATGGACAGACCTCCCGTGCCTGCAGGGAGGGCGTGGGGAGCAGGAGGTATTTTGCCTGTGGATTTCCCAGTAAAGCAATAAACACCAACCCAAAGCAAAAGCCTCAAAGCCAGGGACAGAACAACACTCCCAAAACATCTGCAGGGCTTAAACCAGCAGGTCCTGTTCCCAGAGAAGGCAGGAGCTCTTGGCAGCCCCCTGGGACACAGTGGGGTGTCAGCCCTGGCCATTTAGTTTTTTGAGGTGGCTGCTTCTGAAACAAGGATTTATTTCCTTTTTTTTACCATGAGGGATACAGTAGTTTCCAGAAAGACAAACATTCCCTGCCTGCCAAATAAATGCTCTGCTAAAACAGATGAGGGCCAGCTAGGAAAAGACAGGATATTATGGCCTGACAGAGCTTGTGCTTGTCAAAGTGCTGGAGAGTGCAAATACTTCTGCACAGCAGCTCCTGGATGACCCACAAGACAACACTGCTTGTTGTGCCTCTCTGACAGGCACACTTCAGTCTCCCTCACTCCAGGTAATCCCTCAGGTTACAGAAACCCAGGAAGCACCACTCACCAGGGACACAGCAACCCTGTTTTCCTTCCAGATTTTCCCCTTCGGAGATAAAAGGCAGCAAAAAGCATCTGCTTGAAGGATGAGTAGGTTTTTTCCACAGGGAGAAGCTGTAAAGGTCTTTGAGCTGCCTCCAGGCTGAATCAGAACCTCATGTCCTGGATGAATTTTGCATTTAATCACCACCAACCTGTTGCAGCTGCACAGGGGCTCTGTGACAGCCCATCCATCCTGCTGGGGAAGCAGCACCTGATTTGTTTCCTGGAGGGAAGCAGGGTGTAAATCCCAGAGAATTTTGTGATACATCAGCACAGTGAAGTACCACAGGGTTTTTTTTTTTCTATACTTCCCAAATTCAGGCAGCTGGGAGCAGAAGAGGCAGGAGCTTTGCAGCAGGAGGCTGCACCAGAGTGGGAATTCTGCAATCAGGAGCTGCTGGAGAAGTCAGAGCCATCCTGCTTTTTGGGGCTGTGTTGTGTGCAGGGTGTCCCCTGGACAAAGCTGGGGAAGCAGGAGCTGGAACAGCACTTTGAACACATGACTTCACCCTCCTTCCTCCTGCACTTCCCAGCTCAAATTCTCGGTCACTGCTTTCCCAGCAGGACTTGAGCTGTGCTTTCCCTCCACTCCCTGTTTTGTCCCCAGGATGGTGCCTCTCACACATTTCCCCACACTAAGGGCTGCTCAGAGGGGGGAGTCCCCCCGGGTTTTTCAGCAGAGACACCCCAAAGGCTGCAGGGAGGTGAGGGCAGAGCTGAGCTGATGCTGTGCCTGGGGCAGCAGAGCAGACAATGCAGAGCTCTGCTGTGGGCAAGGCAAAGGACAGGAGAAAACTGGCAGAACACACTTTAGCAAACCCATCCCCTTGGAGTGTTTGGAGGAGGAAATCCCCTCCTTTTTTCCCTGCATTCCCGGCAGGTCCTGCTTGGAAATGACCTGCAGTGGGATTTTTCTGGAGGAGCTGTGCCCGTGCTGCTTGTTGGGACTTTGAAGTCTTCCCATCCCACTCTGCTGAGCCTGGGAAAGCTGTGGATTGGCACTGCTGGGATTTTCTGGGAGTCTCCTGGGTGTGCTGGGGCAAAGCCTCTTTCCTGGGATTGCTGGGATGGCTCCTGGTCCTTTGTTCCAGCAGGAGCTGGGCAAGGGCAGGAGAATTTTGTGTGGGGCTACAGGGGAGGACAAACCCTTTCAGCCCATGGGACAAACAGGGAATGATGGATGGGCTGGGAGTGGGAACTGGGAATGTGAGCAGCAGGGGAATGGGAATGTCAGTCCCTGCCATGCAGGGGGATGTGCTGGGGTGTGAACGTGGTTTCACTCAGGTCGTTTGTTACATGTGGGCTCTGCTTCCTCACCCACCCAATTCATCCCAGGCAACACAGGAACTTCCCCTGGGCCTGTTTAGTTTCAGTGGCCATGACAATTGAAGGATAGAACTCATTTATTTTCAATACACATTCTTCTGACAGACAGGGCCCACATAATGGAGAGGATCTCATGTGAATATTGCTATTTTAAGACACAAGTTTCTGTCAATCTAGCTGTCTTTGTCCATATATTTCCCCCCATTCTTTCTAGTGCATCCACGAGGTCAGTGTGTAGTGAATAGCTTTTGCTTTTTACACTAATTAGCTCATTTTTAACTCCTATTTACAACTTCCACTTCCCTCAGTAAAAAAACCCAAAGAAACCAGGATGGTGGCTGCTTCATTTGCAAAAACATTACTTTCCTACTTAACCATTTTTCTGGAGAATCACGACTTTTTCCAAAGTTTGCTGCAGAATCTGAGATGCCATAACGAGATCTGCAATTCTGTGGTGACTTTGACACGAGCAGGGTTTTTTTCCACTTGGAAATGAGATCTCAGTGCAGCCTTTCCAGTCTGCTTTGTGATACCTGGGGTTGGGGGGTGCTGGTGAGTTCCAGGGTGTGGACACAAAGTGCAGGGTTATCATGTTGCTGCTGGTGGTGTCTCAGTTGGATTTAAAATCCTTTAAAATGAGGTGGATTATTCCTGGGTCACATTTGCTGACATGGAAACCCACTGAGAAATGCAGTCCCTCATCCATCCAGTGTTTTTCTGGATTAAGTTTCTCTGTTCCCTAAGGATTGATCTCAGAATGGGTGTGGTAGTGATTCCTCTTGGCACTGATGGGGTTTGGATTCCCTTTATTTATTACAAACTCTTAGGATAATGCTTTGAAGTTCACCAGGAAGTTTCATGGGCCAGGTGGGATGAGTGTTCATAAAAAAAATCTTCCTGGGTTTGGGTGGTTCATGGAGCCAAAATCTAAGGCTGTGGAAGTTCAGGGGGGGTCTTTTTGTGGCAAAAATATAAGGTCCTTCAATATTGAAAGTATGAACAACTCCCATGAGACAGAAATGTCAGAAATGAGGCTGCAGGTGATTGATTTGGGACACTGGGGCACATGTGAGGTGTGATCTGCCCAGCAGGGTGACAAACTCCTGCTGGATGTTCTCTGTGTTCTGTTCTGCTTTGGGCTGGCACTGAATAACCTGAATAACCTGGACATGTGAGATGTGTGAGAAGGGGGCACAGCCAGCTGGGCATCAGGGGGTGGGAACAGGGCAGAGGGGGGGCAGGAATTCCTGTGTGTCACAGCCCTTGCTGTGCCCTGGCACTGCTCTGGAGTGTCAGGAACCACTCCCCACTCCCAGGGCATTCCCAGTTATTCATCAGGAGGCCAATGAGAGCTCCAGTGTCCCCTCCAAAGCACAGCTGCCCAGGGGTTTGCACTCAGAACATCTGGAGCAAACTGCAGACTCTGCCCTGCAGATGGGGAGGAAATGCTGAGCAGGAAGGGTGTCAGCAGGGCCCGAGGACAGAGGGGTTTGGGCTGTCCTGGGAATTCCATCAGCCTTTCCTTTGTGTTGGGAATACCTCCAAGTCCAGCTTCTTGCTCTCCAACTTGTAAACTGGGGGGGGTTGGAGCTGTTTTCCCAGAAAGTGCTGCAAGTTGTGGAGGGGCAAAGTTGGAAATGAGTGAGAACAAATGTGATAAATGTCTTTCTGCTGCCACATCCCAGTGTTTCCTCAGCCTGTGGCTGTGACTAACACTTCCCATGGCCCAGGGTCTCCCTGACAACTGCTCTGGGATGAGGATTCCGTGCTGTTCGCAGTGGATGGAGGGGGGGAACCCTGGGAAGCTTTCAAATGTGCTTTTTGTATAAAGAGACTTGATCTTGTCATGGCCAAAATGAAGGGGAGGACACGAAAGACAAGGGACATCTAAAAAACTCAGCATGGTTTCCAGCTGGAGAGGTAAAAGGGAACAACATTCTTTGTCCTTACACCTCGTGTTGTGCTCCTTGGACGTTCCTTGGCAAAGACTAAATCACCTCCCAAATGTTCCCTCTTGTGGAATCTTGGAGCTTGTCTGAGGTGCCCTGACAAAAATCATAATGTGGCTGCTGTCAAACATGGTGGGGGTGGAATTTAAACAATTCTTGGAAGTTCTGACCACCATGGACATGATCCCCCTGACAGAAATGGGCCAAAATCTCCACCAGTGCCCAGGGAGGGAAACTGGGCAAGTTCAACTTGAGTGGAGAATAAAAGAGATCTGATTTCGGGGAGGGGAGAGGAGAGGGAAGGTTTGGGAAGGGAAAGGGAAAGGGAAAGGGAAAGGGAAAGGGAAAGGGAAAGGGAAAGGGAAAGGGAAAGGGAAAGGGAAAGGGAAAGGGAAAGGGAAAGGGAAAGGGAAAGGGAAAGGGAAAGGGAAAGGGAAAGGGAAAGGGAAAGGGAAAGGGAAAGGGAAAGGGAAAGGGAAAGGGAAAGGGAAAGGGAAAGGGAAAGGGAAAGGGAAAGGGAAAGGGAAAGGGAAAGGGAAAGGGAAAGGGAAAGGGAAAGGGAAAGGGAAAGGGAAAGGGAAAGGGAAAGGGAAAGAGGAAGGGGAGGGGAGGGAAGGGAAGGTTTGGGAAGGGAAAGGGAAGGGAGAGTTGTCCTGTGGGATTCCTCAGTGCCAAGCAAACATTGCTGCACTGTGCCATAGGCAACACAATAAAGGACTAAATTAAACACTAAAAGACTAAATTAATTGGGGAGGTAATGACCAGTGGGAGGAATTGATATAAGCTTAACCCTTAATTAGCTAAACTTCCACCAGCACACCCTGCTGTCCCTGGCACTACAAAGGGAGGTGTAACAGGGACATCCATGGAAGCCTCAGTATTCCCTGCTCCTCCTGCCAGGCTTGGGAAGAGCCTGTGGATCCATCACTGCCTGTCACACACAGCCCAGTGCTGTGAACTCACCAGCAGCTTCTCCAGTGATGGAGAAACCTGGGAAAGATGAACAAGGACGTCAGAGAGGTGTCAGTGTGACCTGGGGGTGCTGCTCCATTTGGGGGGATGGAAAAGGATGGAGGGGATCTCACTTGGATGAGAACTGATATTTGCCACCAGATTTCTTGGCTTCTCTGTGTAATTCTGCTCAGAACTGCAGCTTCTGTTCATCCTGCTGGTGTTTTTCTCTGGATACACTGCTGGGATTGGGGTTAGCTTTAGGTTCAGGGATCTCACAGAACATTATGTTGTGCCCTCTCCTGCCCAGGATGGTTGCAGCAGTCACACAGTCCTGTATTCCTGTTTAATTTGAAGCATTTAATGTTTGTAGATTCTTAGTTTTTTTCCTTTTCTTTTTACTGAAAAGAAACCAAGTGTTTTCCCAAAAGGCTTTGTGGAAAGTGCTGCTGTGGAAGCTTCTAGAACAACAGTCCCATTTAAACCAATTTTTATGTAAAAAATGAAATAGTTTCCATGAGCAGCATGACAGGACAAGGTGTGGGTATCACTGGGAAGAGAAGGAGCTGCTGTGCCAGATGTTCAACTTGATCCTGGTTGATTGAGCTGCATTTTTCCCACTCCCCCCTGCCCACGGATCCTGCAGATCCACCCCTTCTACAGATGCTCCAGGAACACTCTAATTAACTAATGCCATTAATTGGTCATTAACTAATGCCAAACTGTGATGGAGCATCTCCTGAAACACACGTGACATCCCCAGGAATAACAAATGGATTTATTTCTGCCAAGGGATTGCAACTGGATGAACAGGAGCTGCTCCACACCGACCTCCAGGAGCCCCTTGTAGGGTGGATGTAATTCCAGGGATACTGGGAGAGAGGAGATTCCACGGTGTAAATGGCTGTTTGGGATGAGCTGTGGGACAGCACAAATCCCAGGCTGACAAACCGATCCCGTTCCTGCTGAACCTCAGTGGATTTTGCCTCCTAAAGAGCTCAGTGAGGGTGAGATGGTGCTGTCAGCCCCCACAACTGCATCATCCCTGCCAAAATCGTTCTCTCCTCATTAGCACTTGGTAGAACAAAGAGACCCTCAGAGGTCAGGCCTGTGATGATGTCTCTGCACATCTGCATCTCTCCAGAGAAACACAGATCAAGGGGGAAAGGATTTTTCCCTGAAAAATGTGCAGGGTTCTCCCGGGATGGGATTTCCCATGTGAAAAATGAAAGCTTTTTTGTCTTAAAAGCATTTCTGGTTTTCCATTCAATTAATTAAAAATAGAAATGTCAGAGCAAAATAAAACATTGCAACCCTGGGATGTCTCATTAAATGGATGATCGGATTTTCAGCTGGTTCTGAATTAAGTGATGGAAAAAGTGACCCAAAGATGGGGAACTTTCACCACATGAAGTGTTTGTGTTTGCACTTGTGGGCCAGGAGCACCCCAGGCTCTGTTTTACAGGGGGGTTTGAGGCAAAAATTGGTATAATCTGAGGTTAATGAGGGTAAAACTTGAGTTAAATCATATCTGGCTCTTCCTGAGTAGGGGGACTTCATTCACTGCTTTCAAAGTCCCCTCTTTCAAAGGGTGAGATGCTTCTCACAGACCATTCCCTGAGATTTCTGGAGATGGTTTTACTTTTATTGCCTGATAATAGAAGGTTTCAGCAATTTTCCTCCATTTGAAAGGACAGAAGAAGTCTCAGAAACACTTGGTTTCCACAAATTTCATGAAAAGTGGCAGCTGGGAGAGACCCAACCCCGAGTCCAGAGGGGAAAAGCATGTCAGGGATGGTGTTGCCTGTACTTACCTTCCTGCAGGAATCAACCTGGGGGCTTCCCTGCAGCTCCTGCTGGGAGCACAGGGGCTGCATCCTGATTTTTTAACCACCACAAGGTCAGACACACTCGTGCTGGTGGATTTTCCAGGCATGGCTTTGGAAAATAGTGCTGTACATACAGTGTGGGTGCCCAGAGAGAGGGTTTGGGGGACCAGAACCTCGTGGCACTGGGTGGTTTATTCAGTAAATAATCTCCCTCCACCTCTCAGACAGAAAGTGGGAATGTGAGAAAGGGATTGGTAGAGTGGAGAAATCCTTTTATTTTTGAGCTGATGCCCAGACATATGGCATGAATTTGATTCTTCCCTCCTGGGCAGATAAATGGGCAAATTAAGTAGAAGTTTAAAGCATTTGAACACTTCCACTTGCTGGACTCTGCCATCCTCACAGTCCCCAACCATCCTGAGGTGACCTTTTCTGCACTTGTCACTCACTGCTTTCCCAAAGAGGTGAAGAAAGGCAAGGAATTCCTGCCTGGAGCCCTCCAGCTTTGCTCCTTCTGTTCCCTCTGCTCCATCCCACACCCAGCAGGGGTGAGCAGAAATTCTGGGACTTTTCCTCCAAGGGGCAGCTCCAACCTCTGCCACCCTGGGAAGGGCTGGAGCTGTGCCAGGGCAGGGGGAGGTTGGAGCTCAGGGAAAGGGTCTTTATGCAGAGGGGGGGTGGGCACTGCCCAGGCTCCCCAGGGTTTGGGCACAGCCCCAAGGCTGCCAGAGCTCCAGGAGGGTTTGGCCAACACTCAGGGACAGGGGGGGATTTGGGGTGTCCTGGGCAGGGCCTGGGGTTGGATTTGATGATCCCTGTGGGTCCCTTCCAGCTCAGGACATTCCAGGATTTTATGAAACACATCCCTTTCACTCCACCCCCCTTTGGGCCACTCAGAGTGCTCAGCTCCTGGATTCCAGCCTGAAGTGATCCAGCAGCCAGTTTCCTTGGATAGAAATCAGGTGACAGGGGTGGGACCAGACTGTTCTCCAGGATATTCAGCACCAAAGGCAACGTTTGTGTGGCCACACTGAGGAGAACTGGGAGAAAATCCCCAAATCCCTGTGGGGGTGACGGTGCTTTGTCTCACCAGGATCCACTCCCACCTTTACATGGGAAGAAACCTTCCCCCTCCAACCAACTACCTCTGGATCTGCCTAATTCCTGAGAGTGCTCTTTCGCTCCTGGTGCTGCAGGATGATGGAATGACCTCAGCTTTGCATCCCATTCCTTGGATCACGGGTAGGAAGAGCCAGCCCAGCTCTGAGCCTCTTCACCCCCTGTCAATACAGGGCTCTCACACTGCATTATTAGCAATAAATTGTCAGCCCCTCAGGGCAAGGACTGTTTTCCTGGTTTATGTTGGCTATTAAATATTTATTATCAAAATGGATTAAAATTTAAACGAGGGAGGGGATTTGCATTAACCTGCTGCAAAGAACGACCTGGGTTGTGATTCTGTGCAGACACAAGAATATCCATCATTCCTTTTAGGAAGGAATTAAAACCAAACAGGTTTTCCTACAAATGTCTTCACTCAAAAAACATTTTGAAAGCCTTTCTTGCTCTGTTTGCAAATGAGGTGCAGAGTGTACCTGAGCACTCAGGGCTATTCCCTGCTCTGCAAACCCCTGCAAGTACCTGCAGGCTAAACAGCATCCCTGAATAAAGTGTCCACCTCCCTTCCACTTGGGAATGCTGTTAAAATGTGGAAGGGCATTTCAAGCCTAAATTACTGCTCCACTTGCTGTGCCAGTGGCTGTTGTTTGGAACAATTAATTGCAGCATATTTTTCCTCCCCTGTTTCAAACCCATGGAATACAGGGGGGGTTAAAGCACAGCTACCACGGGGAAATTCATGGGACAAATTATTCAAGCAAGGACAGTTTAGTGACCAGGGGAAAGGAAAAGGGTTGTGCATTTATTTTGTTGTAAATCAGGGAGGTGTGTTCAGTCCCCACTGTAAAGTGGTATTGAAACCTGGGGAAGAGCTGGGAGTTGTTATTGGGAGCCCTTTGTGCATCCTGGTCCTTCTGTGCTTTTATTTAATTTTATATCAGGAGGAGAAATGAGTGTCTGAGTCAAGTGTGTTCTTGCAATCACACTTGTCTTCCAAAAAATACACAAACACCTCCATTAAAAACAACACCAAAAACCAGAATGTGGCTTTTGTGTTCAGAAACCCTTCAGCCCACCCTTCCTCTAAGCTGTGCCCAAGCAGCTCCATGTCCTTCCTGATCCCACTTGGAATAATTTCTCTTCTCTTCTCTTTCTGTCCGGAGACATCCAGTTGGAGATATTCCAGCTTTTTGGTGTGGTCTCAAGCCTCATTACTGTGGTGTTTGTCAGTCAAGGTGTTGGCAGCTGATTGGTGATGATTCAAAGGTGCACGTGATGGTTTTATATCATTTATTGCAGCAGTGATGCCATAAATCCCAGTTTTATGCATATGATTCTTGCTGCTCACAGGGAATCCCAAATTCCTGAGATATTTGGCAGGATGAGAGAAACGGCCTGAAGTAGTTTCAGGGATTTTAGATTGGGTATTGGGAAAAATTTCTTCATGGAAAGTGTAAAACAGTCACAGGCTTCCCAGGGCAGGGGTGGAGCCCCATCCCTGGAAGTGCTCCAAAAACGTGTGGATGTGGCACTTGAGGACGTGGCTCAGTGGTGACCGTGGTGCTGGGGCTGTTGGGTTGGACTGGATGGTCTTAAAGGTCTTTTCCAGCCTTAGGAATTCTGTGATTCCGTGATCCATCTGGGGAGGTTTTGTTCCTGCTCCTGAGTGGTGAGACTGGGCCCAGGAACTGGGATTTTGTACCTGCCCAGTGCCCAGCGAGGAATGCCAGGGTGGGAGGGAGGAATGCCAGGGGAAGAGGAAGGAATGCCAGGGGAAGAGGAAGGAATGCCAGAGGAAGAGGAAGGAATGCCAGAGGAAGAGGAAGGAATGCCAGGGGAAGAGGAAGGAATGCCAGGG
>WEIV01023910.1:144226-165968 GCA_013390005.1 Calyptomena viridis
TATTGGGAAAAATTTCTTCATGGAAAGTGTAAAACAGTCACAGGCTTCCCAGGGCAGGGGTGGAGCCCCATCCCTGGAAGTGCTCCAAAAACGTGTGGATGTGGCACTTGAGGACGTGGCTCAGTGGTGACCGTGGTGCTGGGGCTGTTGGGTTGGACTGGATGGTCTTAAAGGTCTTTTCCAGCCTTAGGAATTCTATGATTCCATGATCCATCTGGGGAGGTTTTGTTCCTGCTCCTGAGTGGTGAGACTGGGCCCAGGAACTGGGATTTTGTACCTGCCCAGTGCCCAGTGAGGAATGCCAGGGTGGGAGGGAGGAATCCAGGGTGGGAGGGAGGAATGCCAGGGGAAGAGGAAGGAATGCCAGGGTGAGAGGAAGGAATGCCAGAGGAAGAGGAAGGAATGCCAGGGGAAGAGGAAGGAATGCCAGAGGAAGAGGAAGGAATGCCAGGGGAAGAGGAAGGAATGCCAGGGGAAGAGGAAGGAAAGTTCCAGAGCAGTGCCTGGGCCGGTGGGGATTGAGGAGGTGGATGTAGGTGGGCAAAGGAGAGGATATTCCCAAGGGACCACTCTGGCATGTCCAGCTCATTCCTTGCAGGCACCAGGAGCCTGGGACAGAGAGGAAACAACCTCAGGCTGTGCCAGTGGAGGCTCAGGTTGGACATGAGGAGGAATTACCTCCTGGAAAGGGTGTCAGGCATTGGAACTGCCCAGGGAGGTGGTGGATTCCCATCCCTGGAGGTGTCCAAGGAAGGATTGGATGTGGCACTCAGTGACAAGTCACAGGTTGGACTCGATGATCCCAGAGGGCTTTTCCAACCTTAATGAATCCATGATTCTGTGACTGCTGGAAATAATGCTTATCCCTATTCTTTCCCCACATTTTTCAGGTCAAATTGCGTTAAAAAAATACTTCCATGCTGAATTTCACACCTTCCCTCCCTCCTTTGCTGGTAACACAGAATTATATTCCCATTTCTTTAAAATTCTGAGGTTTAGCAAGTACATAAATTACCCTTAACATACCAGCCCCAACTGCAAAGCAAATATTCCTTTTCTCTCAGGGAACCTTTCCTTCAACTTGTTATTTTGAGCTCCATCCTGGTTGTTGTCGTGCAATGGCAACTTTGTGGAAAAGAAGGTTAAGTGCTGAGGTTAAAGCAGGTTCAAGTGTAATCCAGAGTGCCCTTGGCAAAGACAGAAAGGTTTTAGTGGGTCTCATTCATCACTGCCTGACTGCTTAAAGTGCTTGAGTGGCTCATTATTGGTTTTATATGCCTTTATAAGAGCTGCAAAAGAGCCAAGAGAAAAGTATCACTGTTTTCCTCCCTGAACCCACACTCAACAGGGAACAATAATATTTAAGACTTCAGAGTGCAATGGAAAAGGCTTCCTCTTCAGAAGCCAAATTCCATGAGCCACGTGGAGCAGCTCAGGCTCAGCTCCAGAGAGGAGGTTTCTGTTGGGGAGTTACCCCTGGGCTGGAATTTTGGAGCTCAGAACTGGTATTCCCTGAGTCTACAGGTGGCTTTTCTCCTCATCCATCCTGCCAAAGCTTTGTCCTCCCTGTGGGTTGGATCAATTTTCCATGGAGCTGTGGATTCTGGAGTGTAGGGAAGGATTGTCCCATCACAGGGTGCCCAGACAGTTGTGGATTCCCCATCCCTGGAAGTGTCCAAGGCCAGTTTGGAGCAACCTGGGATAGTGGAAGGTGTCCCTGCCCATGGCAGAGGATCTTTAAAATCCCTTTCAACCCAAACAGTTCTGGAATTCCATGATCACACAACATTAAAAAGGATATTTTGAAGAGCACAGATCTCAAACATTCCACCCTTTCCTATTTGTTTTGCACATCCATCCCCAGGGATACACAGTGTTCCAAGTAGTCCAATCCTGGGAATTTGTGTGCAGTTCTGTAAATCACCAGCATGACTTGACAGAGGTCCTGACCAGTGGGGGTTTTTAATTAAGTGGCTGCTTTAACTGGAGGTACCTTGCCAAGGCTCTTCCCAAAGCTATTTCTTATGGAGCTCAGGGGTTGTTAATGCCACTGGAAAAGGCTGTTTTCATTCCAAAACTGAGCCCAACCTGGAGCAGGTACAGAGTGAGACTGGCAGAGGATTAAGGAAAAGAAGCACTGCCTTGGAGGGGAGATTATGAGAATTGAGCTTGTTTAAGTGAAGCAAAGGTGTGTGAAGGGCTGGGATTGTTCCACAGAAAACACATCCAGGGGATAAGCACTGAGGGGGAAGTGGAGCTGTTCCAGCTGAGCCGTGGTGCTGCCTTTGGAGCAAAGGGGAGAAATTGCTCATAGATAACTTGATGCTGGAAGTTAAAAAGGTTGGGTTTTTTTATTATTATTTCTTGAAGGCATGAAATCCTGAAGTGGGAATAATGGGGATAAAGAACGTAGCAGGGTTTAAAGCAGGATCATCCCTTGCAGGTGGGATTAGGTGATGTGGTTGCCTGGAACAGGAGGTTCAAAGACCTCTCCAAATCCATGGACTCCAACATTTCCCTGTTGTGAAGGAGTGCCTTGGGTGTACACCTGGATCTGGTGGTGGGGTGCCTGGGAAACCTGGAAAAACACACTCATGTCCTGGAAAGCTCTTTCCCCTCAGTTCCTGGAGACTTTCAGTGTGAATTGTGTGTTTCTTGATCATGAGGAGATTTTAATACACAGCTCGTCAGATCTGGGAATTTGATTAACTCAGACTCTTCTATGTCTGGATGGAGACACCAATATTTAGTCCATCAGGCTGCAAGTCCTGGGGGTGTTTGACCCTGTCAAACGGGGTGAAGATCCCATGGGGGAGCTGCTCTTGAGGCTGTTCATGTTTCCTGCTGTGAACATCTGCCCGAAACATGAACCCAAGGCTTGAACTGCAGACACTGCTCTGAATCCCTCAAACTTACATGATAATGTCACGTTGAGGACACCTCTGAGTGCTGCTCAGTTTTTACCCTTAAGGAATGGGAAGAACATCCTGGGAATGTTGCTCATGGCCAAATCAAGGCACTGGATGTGAGGGGATTTTTGTTTATCTTGATATCACGTCTGTGAGCCCCTGGGATGTTGTTGTATTTGACATCACACAAAAATGGATGTCTGTCCTCTCTATTGCTTAAAAAGAATATAATGTTCTCTCTGATTCATGGGGTCTCTGAGCAGCAAAGGAGAAAAAGGAGGGACAGCATTGGCTCGATTGATTGTGACCAAAAGCTTTGCAGTACTCGCAATCCAACTGGGAGAGAAATGGAAACCTGATTTGAAAATACATTCATAAGCTCCCTCTGCAGAAATGAGTTAGTTGGTTTTGGCTTCACCCACCTGGGAACTGTGATTATTGTCTCATGGAACAGAGCACCTGGTCTATTATCCCATAAATAAGGGAGAGTAAATGCACTGCTTTGCCATTCCCTGGCTCCCCAGCAGGGCTGGAATGTGGTAGGAAAGAGCTGGAAGTTTGCCCTGGGGTTTCCTGGAGAGACGAGGCTGTGGGAGCAGTTAAGGGAAGGTGCGCTCTGCCCACCGGGGTTTCCCTCCCGGGGCTCGGAAACGATTCTTGCTGCCATTAATTAGGGCGCCGTGGAAACATTCCCGGCAAACCTGGAGCCTCGCAGGGCTGTGGGATGGGTTTGAGTGCCCTGAAATGTGCTCCGGGGACTGAGGTCTGGCATCGGGGATGCAGGAATGCTCCCAGGACATCCAAAATCCAGATGTGGACTAATTAGGAGTCGCTTTCTGTTGACTTAGGGGGTACTGGCTGCTGAAGCTGGGACTGGAGTCCCTGCTTTGTGCTGAATGTGCAGTTCAACCTCCTTTCTGCTCGGTTTTAGTGGCAGCACTGGGACTTTGCTCCGAGTCCACTCTGTCCCCTTTGGAACCCTAAACTGAGAGCTCTAAAGCTCCACTCGAACCCCTCTGTGCTGCAGGCAGGGCTGGTGCTGCTGGAACCCTTCAGAGCTTTGCAAGATTCACCCACGACCCATTTCCAGAGGGATTATCCTGATGTAAAGGGTCAGGCTGGTTGGATCTGGGCTGCTCTGCTGAACCAATGCAGCAAGGAGAGAGGATGGGAGCTAAATCCATACTGGCTGTTTGGGAATGAAGGTATGAAGAAGTTTGAGGGGGTGGGGGTGGCTCTGCCAGAGCTCCCTTGGACTGAAATCACCCCTGATCAGCAGTAAAGGTTCGTGCTGGTGCAAACACAGCCAGGATTGTGCAGGATGTGCCCCAACCAGCAGCTCAGCATCACCCTGAGGTGTGTCAGACTGGGATGTGAGAGCTTCCCCCCTCTCCCTGCCGTGTCCCAGATGGTTTGCTTTGGCTCTGGGCACGTGGTGTCGGTGCAGCCGCACCTTTACACAGTCGGTTCTAACTCACATTCGCTGGGTTTTAATGACTGTTTGTTCACTGGAGCGTTTTCCAGGGAGTGTGCGTGGTGTGCAGAGCCAGCCCACATCCCAGCAGCCTCCAGCTCCATCTGAGGAGAGGAATCCAGCTCGGAAACAAATCAGGAATGTATTATGTGTCACACGTCGCCTGCGGTGTGAGACGGAGGGGACTCTGTGAATGGGAGTCTTGCAAGACACTCCCAGCAGCCATGTGGATTGAATTCCCCTTGCCAAGGCGGTGGAAATTCCCAGGGATAATCAGGGCCCTGCTGAAATTCCCTTGAAATCCAACCATAGTGCCACAGCCACACTGAAGCCCCTCATTGCCTTCTGTTCCCACAGCAAGGGTTGTTGTCTTGTTTGCTTTTCCCAGCACCCAGGTGGGGAATGGAAGCAAACCAGGACCTTTGGAAAACATCCCAGGAGCCCCAGATCTCAGAGACAGAAGGGATTTAAACACAGCTAAGACTGAATGTGATTCATCTAAAGATCCAGGACTCATCAAACAGGGAATTCATGGGCTGTGTGGATACTTGAGAGAGCGTCGGGTCACTTTGTTGGTAGAGAGAGCAATGCAAATTCATAATTACTGTAGATAAACATGTTGGAGTTAATTACTTGTGCCATTTGATGGCTGTGCAAATGCTGCAATGACTGAGTGCTTCTCTCTGCCTTGCTGGGAGAGCCAAGGCTGCAGCCTGTGCTGGGGAAAGACGTGGCAGGAAAGCCAAGGAGCCAACAAAAAAGTGGACAACAAAGTCAAGCAGCTCAGAGTCTCTGGGGGCACAAACCTCTGACCAGGAACCTGGATTCCACAGGCTTTTCCTTCCACCTCTTTGCCTTTAAATGCAGCTGCTGCCTGGACAAAATCAGCCTGGTTTTAAAGTAGGTCAGAGCTGGAGTCGTCTCAGGGTGCTCTGTAGAAGGAGAAATACATGTCAGTGTGACACTTGTGCTCCACTGAGTGCTCTGTGTGACTCAGGTGCTGGAATCCAGGAGAAGTGCTGCATCCAGCTGGGACAACCCCTGGATCACAAATCCCACCTGAAGGGTTGGCCTCAAGCAGGGATGAGGAACGTGGGAGTGGAGGTTCAAATCCTCAAGCTGCTGCTAAAGAAATGGACTTGGAGAAGCACCAGGGCACCTTCCCAGCAGGTTTGGGGGTCCAAAATCCTAGTTTTCCACTCAGATTTAATGCCTTACTAAGCAATCCCTTTTTTTGTTTTTTTTTTGGGGGGGGCAGTCTGTCAGCAATTTGATCTGGACTATTTTAATAGCATGAAGGCATCCTAGATGCTCCTTTTAGTTCTGTGACACACAATTAGCACTTTCAGGTTCTGAACAGCTTGTTAGTGTTTTGGGAATTTGGAAGAAGACACCAATGAATTATGATTTCAGACACCTGCTCAGCAGCTGGGAACTTTGGATCCCTGCTGTCAGCAGTCCCAGCACTTCCAAAACTGTTTTCAGGGAAGCATTTCCATCAGCCTGGAGAGAGAAAATCCACCTTTCATTCCTGGTCGTTCCGCAGCAGCCAAATCTTTCTGCCTCGTTTTCCTGGGATGGAGGCAGCAATCCCGGACACAGTTTCATTTTCCCGGGAGGGAGGGAGGCAGCAATCCCGGGCACAGTTTCATTGTCCTGGGAAGGAGGCAGCAATCCCGGGCACAGTTTCATTTTCCTGGGAAGGAGGCAGCAATCCCGGGCACAGTTTCATTTTCCTGGGAAGGAGGCAGCAATCCCGGGCACAGTTTGTTGGACCGTGCTCTGCAGTCTCGTTTAGCCGAGCACACGAAGCCAATCCGTTCCCAAATCCAGGTGCAAACACAACCCTCGGGGGGAGTTTGGCAGCGCTGAGGGTGTGACACTGCTTGGACACGGGGATTTTTTGGGAAGAGGAGCAGGTTGGAGGAGAATGATGCAAAAGCGGATCAGCACCTCGGAGCTCTCCCTTCTCCCACCGCTCAACAGCCACACAAAAGAGAAGAGGGAACTAAGGTTTGCCGACTCTCCCAGGAATTCGAGGCTGAAGTAACTCCATGTGAGGGATCCATGAATTATTTATGGCTCGGTGCTGTCGCTATTCCCCGCTGGATGAGTGTTCTCGTTCAGAGGGAAGCTCTTAAAAGCCCGTTTAAACTCCCATCCCTCATCTCCCCCGAACACTGGGAAAAAATTCTTCACAGAAGGAGGGATTGTCCATTGGAATGGGCTGCCCTGGGAGGTGGTGGAATCACCATCCCTGAAAGTGTTTAAAACAAGCCTGGATGTGGCACTGAGTGCCAGGGTTTAGTTGGTGGGGTGGTGTTGGGCCATAGGTTGGACTTGATGATCTCTTTTCCAACCTCGTTAATTCTGGGATTCTGGGATTCTGTAGGACACGAAGGCAGAGCTGTGCTGGTCCTTCTGCCCAGGTGGGAGCAGCCAGGTTTGGGATGTGCCCCACAACCCTGGAAAGCACATTTTCCCCCTGCAGGGAATGCTGCCAGTGCCCTCACAGCTCCATGGAGCCTGGCAGCATTATCCCTGTGCTTTCTGGCTAGACAGGCTTGGAATGGTGCTTCTGAGCCCAGATCTTCCAGCTGGGTTGGATTGTTGCTGCCCTGGGAAATGCTGCTGCTCTGGGATGGTTCCTGTCCTGCTGGAGCAGAGCCCAGGCAAAGCAGCTTTTCAGAGTGTGCCAGGACCAATTCATGTTGTCTTGCTCCACAGTGCATGTAAAATACATCAGAATTAAAATCAGAGCCACACGAAGGTAACGCTGGTCTGGGCTTGTTTGCATTTTACTTCTTTATTACCATAAAATATGGAATTACATCATAAAATGATTGGGTTTTATACTGTGTTACAATGGGCTTCATAGATTATAGAGAATTTGTATTAAATATGATATTAAATGAGCTTCTATGCACAAGTATTAAGTGGATATTTAGTGTATAATAGGTGGTTTTATTGTTACAAAATGCCATCAATATTTCACTACAGCAACCTGTTAAAAATAAAAAGGATTAAAGAGGTAAGTTGGAACTGTCTTTTACCCACCTAAAATAAAACCCTTCAGCCTTTCTGAAACTAAATAAGAAAATCCAAATGATTCATTTGGACTTTTGATCTGAAGTGGATTTCACTAAATCAAACTGACATTTTGCAGTGAAATGTTAGAAATGAGACGAGAGCACATTTTACTCTCAGGGGTTTTCTGAACTTCCTGGGAAGGGTTGTCCAGCCCTGGCACAGCTGCCCAGGGAAGGGCTGGAGTTCCATCCCTGGAGAGCTTTAAAAGCTGTGGATGTGGCACTTGGGGACATGGATCAGTGGTGGCCTTGGCAGTGCTGGGCTGGAAGTTCTTCCAGGGCTTTTCCAACCTAAACAATTCCATGGTTCTAGGATGAGTTCTCCCCTCAGTCTCCCAGCCTTGGGAATGAAGAGCCTTCAATGCAGGACCTGTGGGCTCTGCAGGGTGGTGGGAAAGCAGGAGCCACAGAGCAAAGGTGTTGAGTGTTTGCAGAGCAGAATGTTCAGGACCTTGGGAAAAATGACCATCCCAAGGTGTGGGATTGTTCCTCTGTATCCTCTAGTGGGGTCTTGGCTTTCCATGCTCCTGGCATTGCCCAGGCAGCAGCTGGAGAGCAGCAGGGAGGGCTGTGAGTGTGCCCTGGAGGGAGGGAGGGGTTCTCCATGAAAACAGAGATCCCAAAGGCCCCTCCAGGAGCTGGGAGCCACCTGAGCCCCCGATCCCCAAATCCACAGTGCCCTAAATCCACAGCCCTTCCTCTCCCCTCCGTGGGATTAGTGACTATTCCTTGCTGGTATGAACCACTGGGAGCAACAGCCTGGGATGGCAGGGATTGATTTGGCTCAGCTTTGTCTGGGGGTGTTGGATTTCGGGAGAGCTGAGGGATTTTGCTGAACTTTGGAGGGTAAGTGGAGCAGAGAGAAACTCAGCGAGGCAAGAAGCTGTTTTGCCTCCCTGGGAAAACCTCCAGGAGGCTCATCCAGGCTGATTCAGCCACAGGAAAACTCTCTGCAGCAGTTTGGGCTGAGCTGTGGCTGCAAACTCTGCAGAGCTGAGGGCTGGCTCTGCCTGGTGGAGTTGGATTTTAGGGAATGCCCTGGCTCTGGGATCTGCAGGGATGCTGCTGCTGTCTCTGTTCAGTGGGCAAGGCACAGCCCAGGGGAAGCCCAAGGAAAAAGCAGCAGCCAGGCCAGGAATGTGAAGTGTTGAGAGGCAGCAGGAACCTCTCCCTGCCACGGTGGCTTCCAGCAGGAGGAAAAGGGGGATTGTTGGAGGAGCCATGAGGAGTTTCCCACCCAGATCCTGACAGGTTTGGGCTCAGACAGCCCAGCAGAGCTTCCATGTAAGTCCTTCAAGGGATGCAGTGAAAAGGCCCCACAAACCTTTGCAGTTTGTTTGCTCCTGGTAACAGGAGTTTCTACCCCACATCCAGGGGTAGGAACTGGGTTGGGTTCATCAGAGAGGGGTGTGGGACCCTCCTGCCAACACATCCCTGCTCTCCCAAGCTTTGCTGGCATCAGGCAGTGCCAGGGATTTTTCTCCTCCAGCATCCACCCTCTGTGCTCAGAGACTGGGATGTGCCCAGGTTTCCCAGGAGAGATGGCCAAGGCTCCAGGAGAAGTGAGGGGAAAGCAAAGCAGGAGCTCTGGGGGCTGAGTCGGTGCTCTAAGAGCTGCCACAGCAGCAGGAGCTCTGGTGGGTCAGCAGCACCTTCTCTCATCCTCCCATCCCCTCCCTGGAGGGGGAACATCCTGCATTCCTGCAGTTCTGAAAACCCCGAGGGGGCTGCAGAGAAGTTTCCTGGAGAGGAGCAGGATGCAGCCCCCCATTAACATCAAACCCACCCTGTAAACTCTTCCCTGAGCTGGTAAATTAGCCCTGAGAGAGGCCCAGAGCTGCTTCCACAGTGGAAAACTCCCCTTCTCCTGCCATGGCCTGGGATCAGGAAGAAGCTTGATTTTTGTGTTGGAATGACTGGGGGTATCCAGGTTCTCCCTGGTTATTACCAGACTGGTGGGGCAAATCTGCAAAAACTGCCAACTCCTTCCAAAGACACTTTTGTTCCTATTCCCCAAATCCCACTCTTTAACCTGCACTGGGAGTTACTCTTGCAAGTCCATGACCATCCATAAATCTTTACATTGAAAACAGCATCTCTGAAGTTGTGCTTTAAAGGCAGGTGTTTCTAGCAGAGATTTTTAGCCCTTTTTTGGGGCTGAGATGCTCTCAGGAGAGGAGCCAGCTAAGCATTGCTAAAGACATCCTTTCAGCTCTCGTGAAGCTCAATACCAACCAGATTTTCTTTTATAGTCTTGCATGTTAAAAAAAATGGAAAAAACTCCTTGGTTTATGGCTAAAAAAAAATGGAAAAAAACTTGTTTTATGGCTTCAACTAGTTTTAAAGAGTAACTTGCCATGAAACACAGAGTAATGTTCCCCTGCACAGACACAGGGAGTTGCTTTCCCATCATGTGGCTCAGCTTGGTTCTCTTCCAGCTCATACCCAGTGAAGAAAATGGGCTTTTTTTTCCCCCCAAAGTGCAGAGATTCCAGCTGGACAGCTCCTAATCCCAGTGGGGATGCTCCTGGATGGAAGACACTTGTCAGGAGGTGGCAGGACCTCCTGGGATGCTGCTGGCCTCGAGGTTGTCCCTGCAGTCACACTCTGTGCAGGGAGGGGCTGGGAATGCTCCAGGAGGGAGAAAGTCCAAGCAAGAACATCCCCAAAGTCAAGAGCAAATGCCCAAATTTCCTTTTCCTTGCACAGCTCAGCCTGTCCAGTTCTCCCAGCTGGGTCCATGTGGTGCCCACCCCCAGCTCCACTCTGGGCTCCTCCAGGGAAGCACTTGGGAAAGCAGAGAAATCAGAATGAGGAGCAGTTTTGGGGCAGCAGGTCTGAGCTGCCTCAAGGAAATGCCTGATTTCTGAGCTCCTCACCCTAAACTGGAGGTTCCTCACACAGAAAGGGGAACTGAATCTTTATTGTCGTTATTAAAAGAGGATTAACGTGAACATGAGTTCTTAATTAATGGACATAAACTGCCCTTCTTCCCAAGAGATGATTTCTTTTTTTTTTTTTATCAGTGGGGAAAGTGTGAAGGAGAGAAGAGATTTCTTTTGGCTCTGAAACTTTTGGGATACAGCAAACTGTCCCCTGGTGGTTCAACCACTGAAAAAGCCCCTGATTATGGGGGTACAACAAAAACCCAGTTCCAGGGTGGAGATGAACACCCAGCACATGGATATGAGGGTGCAGGGAGGTGTCAGAGATTGGCCCAAACATCCAGAAGGTTCCTGGCCTGAACTGCTGGTGTTTTTCCCCCCTGTGTCTTTGGAGGAATTAATTTTCCTGGGTCCCTTCATTAAGGGCTCCATGGCACCCTAAGGAAAAGCAGATTTATCAGCATGGCCCTGGGAAGTCTCTCCTGAGAAAACACCATTTTCCCTCTCTCTCCAGGGATTCTACACCTTGATTCCTCCCACATCCACACAAGGCAAGGGTCACACTCGTGCTGGAGAAGAAACCTTTTCCTCACCCCTTAATCCCTAAGGATGGGCTGTAAATAACCCTTGTTTTCTCACACAGCCCTGGGTTTTATGTTCTGGGCTCGGGAGATAAACCAACTCCCCACTCCCAGCAGAGAACCTTTGCAGCATTGATTTCCACACTCTCCCCCACACAACACCCTGGCATGACAAATCAGGGGCTGTAATTCTCTGGGAGGGATGTTTTATGGGAAGCAATGCATTTTCCTGTCCAGGCTGTTAAACAGAGTGTAGCCCTGCACTTGATACCAGGTTTGGGCAGCACATTTTTGGCAGACCTGCCACGATTTTCCAATTCACTGACCTAAAACTGGAGGATTAAGAGAAGTCCCCTCCTTCCTTGCTACTGTAATTTTGCTCCTCCACCATCTAATTGTTTCCTAATTTACTTTTGCTCAAACGAGGCTGTTTCTCCCATCCCCAAATATATTTTTTTCCCTGTCTTTTGTGTTCATGTCCCACGGAGGAGGTTTAGGGAGCAGCTTTGTGTGTGTGTCCCAGGCTTGTTGAAGCTCAGTGTTGTCAAAGCTGGGAACTAAATGATAATTAAAGTCCCTCCCAACCCAGGGCATTCCATGATTTCATGAAACCTGGAGAACAAAGCCTGTTTCTGCTGTGACCTGTGACTCTTTCAATCCATTTAAAAGCACAGACTGTCCAAGAGAGGAGGACATGCAGCAGGACACACAATTCCTACTTGGACTGAGGACATTTAGCCTTGGGCTGAGGTTAGTCAGCTACTGAGTGATCTGTGCTGCCCATACTGCACTGTTTTATTTAAAATACACCCAGGTCTCAGCAGCCCCGGGGCTCTGGAGTTGTCAGCACTGTTTCAGTAGGATTTATTGGCATGTTTGGCTCCTTCTGTATCCCTGTGCAGTCCCTGCTGCTGCTGCTGGCATTTAACCAGCCAATATCACTGTCTCCACACAATTGGAGTGCTGTGCTTTACAGGTTGTGGTGCAGTTATTTTGCAGTGCAGACACAGTCCTGTGCTCCAGCCTGGGAAATTCCATGTGCCACCTCCTGCACACATGGCTGCTCAGGAGGTATCAGTGTTTGCTCTGCTCTTCATGTCACCTCCACCCTCCCTGACTGGTGGCACTGGTGGCACTGGTGGCACTGGTGGCACTGACCCAGCACGAGCTGGTTGTGGTTTTGCTTTGAGTCTCAGCAGGGAATAAGGAGCAGAAGAGGAGTTGAAACTTGTTAAAAACCAAAGAATCTTGAAAAAAAAATCTATTGTAATGAGGTGGAGGTCGGGCTCTTCTCGCAGGGAACAAGTGACAGCACGAGAGGAAACGGCCTCAAGTTGCACCAGGGGAGGTTTAGGTTGGATTTGAGGAAAAATTTCTCCAAGGAAAGGGTTGTCCAGCCCTGGCACAGGCTGCCCAGGGCAGTGGTGGAATCCCCACCCCTGGAAATACTCCAAACCCAGGTGGATTTGGCAGTTTAGTGGTGAACATGGTGGTGCTGCTGGGTTGATTGTTGAACTCAGTGATTTTACAGGTGTTTTCCAGCCTTGACAATTCTGTGATTGCATGAAAAGGTTTTTTTGGAGCTTGTGGGAGAGAAAACATTAAAGATAAACCCATTTCACCGAGGATTTAAGATTAACAAGGCTACTTCCTGCTTTTATTTTGCAGCACAGCACAGATGCATCATGTAGGGGAATCAGGTATCTCCATTCTCCTGTGGTTTTTATTCACTCTCTGAATTGACTGGAGCACTCAGAGTGCAAGTAACTGAAGGGCAGGCTGTGCACATGCTGTAAATTGATGTGCTAACACAGGTCTAGGCTTAAACTCCCTCCTGTACTACAGGAGCAGGATAATATTCCACACCAGCAGCTACATAACAACTGAGAGGGAGAACACCATGATATTACCAACAGAGCCTTGGTGACTAGTGCTGAATTCAGAAATAGCATTATCCTCTTCATTTGTATTTCCTGACTGTGCTTGTGTTCATGTTGTTTCTGCCCTGTGATGGGAAGACCAGTTAGAAAAGAGAGGAGGGAGGGACAGGGGTTATCTGTGGCCTGGGGACAAGGTTGGGGACAAGGACAAGGACATCACTTGGGGCTGAGGGTAAAGGCAGATCGAGGCAAAGCAATCAAAGAGGGGCAGAAAAATATTAATGCATTTGTACATGGAGAAATCCTGGTCTCATGGACAAGGAATGGATATCCCTGACCTTCCTCTTCCAGAAGACACTGTGTCCTGGCAGCAGCAATAAATCCTTAGCAGTGACAACAGTGATTCCTGTAGGAGCTGCCTGTCCAGGAATGGATCCTCTGCACACACTGGTTGTTCCTGGGATAAAGCCAAGGGTGGTGGGAGGGAAATACAAACTTAAACAGGAAAGTTAGGAGAGTCCTGAAGCCTAAAAATCACTTCCAACCATGTAACTGTGTCCCAGCAAAGTTTGTGGGATGGAAACTGGGGGGAATGTGCTCTGGGATGACCCTGTTTGAGCAGGAGGTGGGAGCAGATGAGTCACTTCCAGCCTGGCCCACCCTGGGATTCTGGGAAACAGGTCAGACACAGGATCCTGGTGCTTCCCACAGTTTGGAAGGGGCCCAAGGACCAAGGAGAGGGTAAATCCAGCAGGGGGATAAGTTCAGGGTGGACACAGAGGGACCATGAGGAGATGGAGCAAGTGTTTGGAGTGGCTGTTGGGATCTCAGTGGGCTCACAAGTCACTCCAGGCTGGAGGGGACATGGAACCCACCTCAGATGGTGCCACCCCAGAGGTGACAGGGCTTGGGGGACCTCAGTCAGGGCTGGCAGCTGTCCCATGAAAAGGATGGTCAGGACATCCCACTGTGCAGTGACTTTGCTCCAAGGCTTAGTTAATATAAGAGCAATTTATCTGTCCTTGCAAATACAGGGTCATCTGCCCCTGTTCAAAGCATGAGAGTGGAGATAAAGTCTATAAAGTCAAGGCCTTAAATCTAAAGAGAAGCCAAATCATATCCTTGGTTGTTCCCAGAGAGGCTCCAACCTTTCAAAAGTCATTAATTTAGTTGTAGGTTCTTTCATGTACTTGGTCCAGGGATGCAAATTGTACCTGTACATTGAATTTGTAGCTCTGCCTCCCTGGCAGCCCCTCAACAGGATCATCCCTTATCCTTAGTTCTTAGTGCACAGCATCTTTCTCCTCTCCAAAGGCTTTTTCCCAGCTTGAGATGGTGGCTCTGAGATCCAAGCAGTTTGGGATGGGAGCTGCTGGGTGGGTTGGAGCTGCAGGTGCCACAGAGGAAAACTCCATGTGTTTGGTCCACGCTTTCCCCACAGGTCTTTAATTCCTGGATATTAAGTTTGCATCCCACAAGAAGGGTGGGGTGGTGCTTTTGCCTTGTTTTGGGGTCATAACTCGAAAGATGACACACAGTGGGCCAGTGTAAAGAAATCTGTTAGACTGGAAAAAAGGGATGAGTGTTCCCAATATCCAGGGAATGTCCCCAGTTTCCTCTGGAATGGAGAATTGCTGCATTTTCACCAGGATCCTGAGTGCAGAGCAAAGCAGCTCATTCCTGTCAAGCAGAAGCCACGAGAAAACAGAGGGAGGAAGACAAAAAGAGACAACAAACCACTCCTGTAGTTAAAAAAAAGAGAAAAGCCTGAGAAAAGTGTCTCCTGCCCTTGGTGTTGTGCCACATTTGCAGCATCCTCTAACAGGATTCTGGAAGATATGAGATAAAGACAGCAGGAGAAATGAATCCCAGGACAGGCTCTGATGATTAAGGGAATTTTAACCTGGCCTGGAGCTGTACACTGCAGAAGTCTTAAAACATCACCTCCCCACGACCTTCAGGAAGATTTTTTCCCTGTTTGGAAATAAAATTCAGGAAGGAAGAAAGGAGGAAATGGATAAGCACTGCAGACTGAACACAGGCATTACTGAGCACAGCCTAGGTAAAGCTTCGTCAGTCCCTCCTGTGCCTTCTTAGGGAAAACTTTCCCAGTTCCTCCACCTTCTCTGGCTTTGGGAGTGTGGCTGATGGGTGAGAAGGACACGAGATGAAGCACCAAGGCCTGCAATCCTTGGCAGAGGCAGAAGGAAGGCTCAGGATCAGGGGCTGTGCTACCACCTGACTCCTTGGGATGCAGATCCAGCTTCTGCATTTCTTGCCAACACCTCTGAGCTAAAAATAGGAATGTTTCTCTCACAGCTGGAGTGCAGGAAGAACCTGAATCCGGGGCCATCACAACGTTTCCTGGGAGAATCTCTCCTTTGCTGAGTTGGACTTGACCAAAAGTCATCAATGACAGAGCAGCATCAGCTCCTTGGGAGCATCACAGAGAGCAGAGTTGGCCCAGAGCCCCCCAAGCCTGCAGGGAAGATCTGAGAGGACAAACTGATCCTGTGGGAGGAGGATGTGAGGCAGGAAGCACTTGGCCTCTGTCCCCCGTGGGAATGAGGCACTTTAACAACCACCTCCACCCCTCCTGGCTCTGCTGGGTGACACCAGGCACCCCGAGGGGCTGTGCCCTGGGTGTGACTGCAGTGTCCCTGTGGTGTCACAGCTTTGGGAGCTTCGTGGTGGCCTCGGATGGTGCAGCTGGACAGGCCATGGCCCTCCTGTGTCAGTCCTGGTGACAGTCAGAGCCTCCTGAATGCAGAGTGAGCGTGAGAAGGTGTCAGACTCACTCACCTCCACCACGAGTCCTCACCAGATTTTGGGGCAGGGAAGTACCTGCCAAGCCTTCCCAAAGAAAGCTTGGATGGGGAGGGCAAAGGGATTCCTGTCACCTTTACTAAAGGAGGAATTTCTGTGCCTTATTCCATGACCAATCCATTCTCCAGGGTCAATTCACCACTTCCAACTTTTTAAGCTGAGATCCATCTAACTTTTCACCAATGTCATGTTTCCAGGTGAGGTGATGGATGGGCCAATACCTTCCTGAGACAAGACTCTGCTCTCAGCAGTGACAGCTCCTGGTATTTTGGGAGCCTTCCCACCTCTCCATCGCAGTGCCCATAGCCTTATCAACATCTGGATTACTGATTCCCAGCAGAGAAGGAGACTCTGGGCCTCTTTGGGAATCTTCCACCCTCTTTGGGACCTCTGCCACATAAGGACCAACTGGATGACATCAACAGCCTGCCAGGAAGAACAGGAAGGCAGTTCCATGCCCTCTGAAGTTAATGAGCTGTAGAAAATGGACATCTTTTCAGCGTTGTTTTGATTGTCCTCAAACACTGATGATCCAAGAGAATCCTGCTGCTCTGCTCCTCCCTGGTATCCCAGTGACCACAAGCACAGGCAGTGGGAATCTTTCAAAGGGTGTCCCAGTTGGTCTTTCCCAGCCTTTTTAAAGGAGCTGCACCAGTGGAGGGTGTGACCTGCTGGGGTTTGTTGGCAGCACCTTCTCCTTTGGATTGTTCTTGTAGCACACCCTGCCAGAGCTTCTCTACCTCGTGTTCCTTTGGGGCAGCAAAACGATTGGGAATGCACTTCATCCCTTCTGGGTTTACACCAGGATAGGTCCCTTCTTCCTGCATGTGTGACAAGTCCCCTGTCCTCAATGACACTCCCAAGCAGTGAAATTCCTGTTTCCAGCCACACTTCCCCTTTTTTAACAGGTCCAGGCAGAGCAGCTTTTGCTTGTGGCAGGAGCAGCCAAACCCCCCTCAGCAATTGTGGAGCAGTAGGCAGCAACCTGGGCACTTCTCCTGCAGGTTCCACAGCTCGAGGTGCTTGAGGAGGGCAAGGGCAGAGTGTGTGGTAACGTGTGTCCCAGCAGGAGCTGAGTCTTGCTGGGTTTGTTCTGCCCCTGATACAGCTCAGTCTGTCCTTGATGTGTCAGAGCACGACTTGTGGTGGTGTCCGAGCACCAGCAGGTCCAGCTCGAGCCTTTTCCATGTTTGCTGTGGAGGGAAAGGGGGAGGAAAGAGCTGGAAGGGAAAAGTGAGAGTGCAAAGCTCTTCGTGGCAAAGGGAGAGGAGATGGTGGCCCTTTAAGTGTGGATCCCCCTTCCCAAACCAGGCAGAAGGGGATGTTGGCATGGGAGGAGCAAGGATTTTGTCAGTGTCATGTGTTTCCTTTCTCCACAGCTGCCACTGGATGGGAGTTACAGGACCCAGCAAAGCCCACCCGTGGGTGCTGTGGCCATGCAGGGAGAAGGAGGAGCCTTGAACCCCGAGCACCCTCCTGAGCTCGGAGCAGCCATCCCCAAAGGGGTGTCACTGTGGGAGGTGCCACCTGCCCAGTCAGTGCCTGTCAGAAGAGGACAGTGGTTCAGGAGTGACTGCAGGAGGAGGAGAGCACCTGAATCCCTTGGGAAGGATCAGTTCCCAGCCTGTGCTTGAGGAGAGAACGTGACACCCAGTTCTGGATTTCAGACAGCCTTGGGATGTCATCCTTCCCTGTTCCCTGGAACAGCTGTCAGCTCTAGGTTAAGAAATACCTAAAAAAATACAGTGTCAAAGCAAGGCCTCCTCCACCAGCTCCCAGAAGACTCAGCTGCTGCACCACAGACTTAAACCAGCACCTGGAAACTTCTCCAACACAATTCCTCAGCATCATCTTCCTGGCTCCCGTGACCCTTGGATTGCAGACCCTGAGATACTCCCGAGTGCATCCCTCATTTCCCTGGCTCTGTGGGATCTCTTGTCGTAGTCCCTCGGGTTCATGATGTGCTGTGTGTCCCTCAGGTTCAGAGTGCAGAGAGAAACTGGTCCCCAGGGCTTCTAGGTGGTGATATCTGGCTGATGCTGCAAGATGTGGCTGATGGTTGAAGGTGTAGCTGGTTCTGCTCCAGGTTCTCCAGGCCAGGCTGTTCCCTCACCCACATTCCTGTCTGGGGTGCACAATTAGCTCGTGAAGGTGGTTCAGGCTCCTCTTGAGAGCTGTCAGGGTACAATCTGCTTCCCTTTCTGCTCAGACATTGGTGTGGGCTAAAAAGGAGTGATTTGGTTTCCCCTGAGCAGAACAGAAAGGGCTGGAAACACAGAATATTTCTCCAGGTCTTTTGCAAATGATGCTGGCAGTGCATGAACACTACTGACAACTGAGAGGGTGCAGGAAAAATTCCCTCACCTGGGAGCCTCTTCAGATCCACAAGTTGGTCCTTCATGGGTCTTTGGGAATGTCCCTCCAACTGCCAGATGAAGGAGAACAGATCTTTGGCACCAGGATGGGGAAAAAAAATGAGGATATTTGTCACTATCACCTAATATTTTCAGGAAGCTGTGGAATTCAGGAGTATGGAATTCCAGAATGGTTTGGGTTGGGAGGGACCTTAAAGCCCATCCAGTGCCACCCCTGCCATGGGCAGGGACACCTCCCACTGTCCCAGGTTGCTCCAACCTGGCCTTGGACACTTCCAGGGATGGGCAAACTGTGCCAGGGCCTCCCCACCCTCACAGGGAATGATTTCCTTCCCAATATCCAGTAATTCTGCTGCAGAGAACAGACCTTTCCCAAGGTGGCTATTTGTCAGTGGGGTATTAGAGAAGCTGATGCAGACCTTGAAGCCCCTTACAACCCAGAATTCCAGAAGATACAGAACTCAGGGAACTTTTTTCCTTCTGGAATGACTTCATGTGGATCCAACCAGCCAAGACAATCTTCACATGGATCCAGGCCAAGGACTACACTTGCTAGAAGGTGCTGCAGAGATTTCATGTTCCCAGAGAAAGACAGGCATCATCCAAGTGTTCTGTGCCTGGTTCTGGAAGAGAAAGATACTGATCTGCTTTACATCCTGATTATTTTAGCAACTACACTGAACTCAAAGTGATGCCCTGCCAGGGTTTTTGGATAAGCTGGAGCAGAGCTGGGAAAGGAGCCCAAATAGCCAGGAACTCTCATTACCAAGTGCTGGCTCCCACTTTGTGAACACCTCACACCGCTGTGCTTGGTGGGACTCTGAGTTCTCCCCCCATCCCAGTTCCTTGGCAAACTTCCCAGGGAAGCAGGGCTGGATAACAGGGCCCCACTCAGTGGGTCTGGAGGGTTTGCTTGGTGCTCAGAGCACCCCAAAGCTCAGGGGGCAGGGGGCTGGGAAGGATCCAGGGTTGGCACATGGAGGAGAGCGAGGACATCCCCTGGCACCAACAAACACATTCCCAGCTCCACCTGGGAGAGGGCAGGGACACCAAAGCTCCAGGGAAGGGTCATCCCACGTTAACATTCCCTAAAGCCACAAATCCTGGGATTCTGTGGCAGCAGAGAGAACCCCTGAGCTGGGGGGGCTCGGGGGCTGCCCAGCTTTCCTTGGCAAAGCTCCTCTGCTTCCCCAGCAGAGCTGGCTCAGGGCTTTCCAGCTCAATTAGTTCATCTGGTTTGTTGGGATCTGGGGCTAAACTGCAGTGCCTTGTTGTGTGAGAAAAGCCATCTTTAGAAAATAAGTGCAAAAGGAGGAATATTCTATTTGCCATCGAGTATGTGATGTCAAATGAGCCTTTTCCTTTTGTCTTTTAAACCTCCTTTTTTATCCTAATCAACCCCCTACTAAGAATAAACATCTGAAACCAAAATATTCCAGCTCAGAGAATTCTCTCTCCACCTCCCCAGTTTTCTCTCCACTTCCTCTTTTTCTTTCCTGGTTGGATTTTTTTTTATAATTTTCATTTGGGTTTGGTTTTAATTCATTCAAGCTTTACAAAAAGCAACTGGCAAAAAGCTGGGTTATTTCAGAGAGGGGGTGGTAAGGATTTATAAAAGCAAATGTGGCAGCTCTGCAGGCTCAGGTAACCCCATCCCAACTCATCTGTTCCCCCTTTGCCAGAGGCTGAAATTCCCACCCTGATCTGAGCAAAGAAACAATTGGATGGTTTGGTGGTGACTCCAGAGGAAAAGGGGAAAAAAACCATGATCTGCATATTATTATATTCATATTATATTATATTCATATTATTAATGAATTGAAAAAATAATTTAAAAATCACTTTGGAAACAAGCTGGATAAATCTCTTACAATTCCAGCATTTCTTGAGCAATTTTCAGCTTCCAATTGAAGGAGGTTTTGAAATGCAACATCACTTCAAATGAAAAATAATCAGAGCTTGTTTGTTCTCCATGTGCCAGATTGACACAAACACTAAAAACCCCTGAAATGTTTATGTTCTTATTTTTTTCCAATTAACAGCTTGAATTTACAACATGTATTAGTATCAAACTCATTTAGTTTTTTGTATTTGGGTGTTTTTAAACTGGAAAAAATTATTCCATCTCCCTTTCTCCAGACTAACTGAGCTTTTCCTCCTCCTTTCAGTCTCATTCTCCTGCCAAAATTCAAGCACAGCACAGACTTAGTGTTCAAAAGTAATCAAAAGGAAGGAGCAAACAATATCTGCTGTTTGCTCTGCTCAAGTGAGACAGATGAAAGTCAGTAAACTTAAAAATAGCTTTTTTTTCCTTCAGATTTGCCTCCAAATTCGTATTTCTCTGAGGTGCTGCCACAACAGTGAGGTGCTGCACTCCATCAATAAACCCTCCTTGGGTGCTTTGGGGCACAGGAATAGGAAAGTAGCACCTTGTGTTCCCCTCCTCCCAAATTTGTGTGGTGAGAAGGCTGGAGGTGACAGCACTGAGGGGAGAAGGCTGTGCCAGACACAACAGAGACTCCACACTCGTGGGGATCCCAAGTGAAGCAAGAACCCCCACCCTCAGCTCCTCTGCTCCCCCCACGTTTTTTGGAGATAAAGGCAAGGGTTGAATTTTCCAGAGGAAGGTTGGAAAGGTAAATACAGCCTTCCAATGCAGGAGAGAGAACAGGGAAGGGAGGAAGGAGTTCTCCTTGTCCAGGGGGAACAACAGGGGAATTGGTGGGTTGAAGTTGTAGGAAGAAAGATTTGGGTTAAAGCAGCAAAGGTTGACCCAGGATTTGAGGCAGAGCGAGCAGGACACGGCCCTTGGGATCCTGCCCAAGCACAAATCACCTACTCCACATTATTTGGGACACTTCTGTGGGACAACACCTCCCTGGGAATGGGGATTCCTGGAGAGCTGTGCCACACTCCAGCATCTGCCTGAGGGTGCTCCTCAAAGCTGCTGTTTGTTCAGCAAATAACAGAGCTCTTGGCACCTCTGGGGGTGACCAGGAGCTGCTCTGCCCTCTGAGAGCTCTGTGCTGGCACCATGGTGGCATTTGGGACCAGGAGGTGCCTGATGGGTGGCAGAGCCCAGCTCTGAAGGAGTTAAACCTTCCCTACTGCTGCATTTTATTCCTCTTTCCCTCCAGTGCAATCAAAGTTCCTGAAACCATTTATTGAACATTGACAGGACGTTTCTCTTCTTCCTTAACACAAAAAGATTTGGGAGGTAAGGATGAATCTGGCGTGGAAGTCACAAGCTTGGCACGAGAGCCACTCCAGCCAAGTTTGGATCAAAGTGCCTTTCTCAGCACTAGTCCCTGAGCTGCAGAGCAGTGTGGAGGCAGCAGTGCCAGTTCTGAGCAAACACTTGGAAATCTCTCTGGATCTCATCCCTCTCCCCCACTGCAGCAAGAACAGGCAGAGGCAGCGCTGAACTCCCTGCTCTGCTGCCTCTGAAAGCTTGAAAGAGGCAGAAAAGAAAAGCCTGGTGTGTCAGAGTTGTGGGATTGTGGGTTTGGAGGAATTTGCTCCGTCATCTCGGTAGGAAGGAGGGGAGAGTCCAGGCTTTGAAATGCTCCAGGGATGCAGAGAAACTGCCCCTGGCCCACCCCCACACCAGGGTGGACACCATCCCCACACCAGGATGGACACCATCCCCACACCATCCCCACACCAGGATGGACACCATCCTCACACCAGGATGGACACAATCCCCACACCATCCCCACCCCC
>WEIV01023912.1:0-60606 GCA_013390005.1 Calyptomena viridis
CAGGATCAGTAGATGCATACTTTTTCGAAGAGCAATATTATCTGTAGTTTCAGTACTTCGTTATATATTCCAGTAAACGTAAGTATGTAGGAAATAGTTTGCAGTGTTGTGCTTTTACATATATTATTTGAGGTGTAGATGGGAAACACTGAGTAAATTGGTTCTGCTTCTTCAAGAGAATACTTCTGTTCCAGTAGCACATGAAAGACTTAGTTAACTTGTGCTAGCTGCAAACATAAAAATTAAAATACCAACACAAGAGGTTGATGTTTGAGAAATGTGGGATAGGAGAGAATATGGAATAGCATTTATTAATTGCAGCAGGAATTGAGAATCATCCTGGTTTTAATTATTTTTAATCCGTGGTAGTTGTTTTGTTTGGGGTTTTTTGGTAAAGTATGCCATACAATTAATGGTCTGGGTTTACTTACCTGTATGTGCATTAAGATCTCTTCGGGTCCTTCAGCAGTTGAAAGAACATATACATCAAAGAGACAGCTGCAGTTTACCTGGGGAAGTCCAAAAATACTTCACCATATAGCTTGAAACTTTGCACTAATTTGGAATTTGTACTAAGCTTGTTTAACTGCCAGGGATGCCTTTTAATTGAATATTTGAAACTGACATAATTATTGATGGGAAGTGGTGGCACTATCAATTTTTTATATTTCAACTTGCATCCTGATTCAAGAAAATGAACACTAAAAAAATAATAGCAGGAGAGGATGCTACACCTGTCCTATGTACAAAAGGCTTTGTAATTTTATTGTCACTTTTTCCAACTCAGTCTCCCTCAGTAATGGTGAACATCAACCAGTATGGTTAAAGTGGCTTGCTGGAGAGAACTGTACCCTGTATTATGCTTATATTTGACAATAGCAAAACCAAAGTCCCCTCTAAAGTGGAAATACAGAACTGATGTTGCTGTCAAAAAATTCTTTTGTGATTATGTTTACACCCTAAAGCTTTTTGAACAACACACATCTATTGAAATCTAGTTTTGTACATGACAGAGCAAACTGTCTTAATGCATTTGTCAGTTGGTTTCTAACCATTGTTCCTAAGTTGGATTAGCTGAAATAAAAAGCTAACAGACATTTAGAATGTGATCTCAGTACTGTCCACATCTTTGACATTCAATGCAATGCGTCAATGCACTGGTGAAATATTTTTAATGTCTGTATCTGCTCGTGGATGTGACTTTTAAATGTGCTTGTACAGGTCTGTTGCTAACAAACACACAGATTAATTCCTTTATTTTCCTGACATTGAATCCTGGTATTGCAGAAATTTTTTTTTTTGCTTGCTGTTTTATGCTTCCTAAACGTGTGAGAGGGTAATAATTCTCTGTATGACTTCCACTGAAGAGGAAATAGATGCTTGTCAAAACAATGATGTGCATGTGGAATTCCAGCATCTGGGAATCTTATTACACTGAGGCCTCTCAGTCTGCAGTACGAAAAATACTAGTACATTATTTTTTACCGAGTTGACAATAACCATGTTATTGTAAGTGCCTTGGAACCATACAGTATGCAAGAGTGCATTTAATATTGTCAGTATAAAAAGAAACTGGTTTTAGTCTTGCCAATACATAATAAATAGAAAGAATGAAAGTTGGAAATGGAGTTTTTTATTGTGGCATCTAAAAATCAATCATCTCCAAATCAGAATAAGGTAAATAATTTACAGAACCCAGATAGGGTTGTAATTGTCAACCTTCCCCCTGCCCCACCCCATTTTCTTTACTAAGAATTGGAAAAAATTGTTTGCCTATGCTTTAGTGAAATTGTGGCACTGTTACAGAAACAGCCATTTGGTGAGATGACAGAGTGGAAGGTTAGGAATGGAGATTAGAGGGACAGCATTGCTTGGAACAAATGATGCCCACTGCTGTTTTTAATCCCTAAAATTGCGTTTAACTTGAGGGTTTAATGGGAACACTCAAAACCCACTTGAAAAAGTTGATTTTAAAAATAGGGCGGAGATTTTTCTCAAAAACTGTTGTTCATAGTTTGTTGGACACATAACAGGAAAACAGAGCTGTCTCTTGACCCATGTTCGTTTTCTGGCTGTTGGAATGAATTTGGAACTAAATGCAATTTTTCCACTCGAGCATGTCCTTCTGTAGCAGTGTCAGGGCCTGGGTGGGGTCAGTCTTGTTCAATACAAATTTTCGGAACAACTGTTGGATTCTCATCAGGTTACAACATTTTTTTTTTAAAGCTGGAGAACAGCACAAAGCTAGCTTGATAAATTATCTTTGTGCATATGTACTCTGGACAAAATAGATTTCTTGATTTAAATGAAGTTGCTCTTTGAGACTTATTTTTTGCCTTGATATAGTAGTGTATTGGTAGATTGAAAATACAGAAAGAATAGATTTGTTATCTCTGGATGTGGTATAGATAGCACTAAGGGAGATACAGGATGTATATCTGCTTAAATGTAATCTCACATTTCAATGTGGGCATGACAACTTGGCTTCATGGAGCACTTGAAAGGTATTTATGTTCTGATTTTGTGGGAAGCTTTTTATGTTCTTTGGGTGCTGTTACAGAGATGATGTAGTTTTCAATTTATTTAATTTAGTTTGGGAAACAACACTTCCTAATATTATTTTCTGTGTTTTATTACATATTTTTAGACTGCTACCTAGTGTCAAGAGAGAAATTTTAACAAAATAGTATTTGAAGAATTCTCACTTATTTTCATATCTTATAGCATTATATTCCCTTTCTGGAAAAATCAGAAGTATCCCTTCACCTGACTTACCTGTTAAAACTAAGCCTTTAAAGTTGCATATAGATTGCAATAACCAAGTTATTCACTAGACAAAATGGCCTGCAGCAGGTGTTTTGTGGAAAGATGGGGCAGTTGAATGATAAGTAATATGCATGTGTTGTCCTGCTTTAATGGGAATAAGGATATTAAGAAACAGTAATGTTCCTGGATGCTAATTTGAGGTTACAAGGAGTTAATACTCATATTTATACTTCTGTGAAAGCATTCCATTACTCATTATAATTTGGGAATTACACTTGAAGTTGGAATGTTTTTGCTGTTTAAAGTTTGATCTTAGAAACATGCTACTGATTTTTAGAATTATTATGGCACCATCTGCTGACCAATATATAGGCTGGCAATGTCAGCTTGCTCACCTGGTTACCTCCTTGCAAATAAGCTTCCAGTTTAGGAGGGAGCTGAAGCAGAATCATGAGGAGAAAGGGTGATTATTTTAGTTGGCTTACATTTGGGGAAAAACTATTTTTAGTAGGAGATATTACAAAGGCAAAACTCTGAATCATAACACAGGTTTAGTTGTCTGGTCAGCTGGATTATTGCTTAAGGCTTCTCCATGAACCATGAAGCTTTTAAAAGAAGGAATTTGGGGGTTTGGGAGGTTTATAGGTTTGTTCTTCATAGTCTGTTTATCAATGCGTTACCTTCTAAGACTATGAAGAAGAGCCATGACAGCATGAGATCTGTTCAGGCCCTGGCTCTGGTGGTGTTGTTGCAGCCTGGGAGACCAATGGGCTCTGACAGGCTTTTGCCCTGTGGCTACTGCAGACACTCACAAAAAAGCTGACACTGCAGTCTGTCTCTTCAGCTTCTGCAGTTACCCTTGATTTTTGTGTGCAGTGATCATTGGAGGAGCAAACTAAAACAGTCCATGTCACATTCAGTGTGTAAAAATGCCTAGGTTTGGGTTCAGTTGCCAGAGATAATTGAATAATCATTCAAAAATAGGCAATTGGATTTTGTACATATAAGATGTACTCGTTTCCTCTGGCTTTTCTGTTGTAACTTTTTTTATCCTTTTCAGTAGATTGTAATCCAAAATTACTGAATTAAACCGAACTAATAGAATGTGTTTAGATTCAACTTTCAAAGTATATTTGTATGTATATGCAGTTCTGTATCTTTATAAATATAGAGGAAGATGCGAGTTCCCATGGGAGAACTGAGGATATTTGGGTTGATATTTGATTCACAGAACAATATTTAATTGGGAGGCATATGTTGTAAATGTTGCAGGTTGAAGCCAATTTCAGGGGCGTTTTTGCTTTCTTAAGGATCTCAAAATTGAAAACTGCATTCCTGACTTGTTAATTTATTCCTTTGTGTTCATGTGCTCCATATCTGCAATGGTAGCAATCGATCTAAGCAATGACAAGGAGAACTTGGATTTACTTTTTGCTTTGTCTACTAATAGAATGTGTGCTGGTTATATTGGCACCTTCATCAAAACGATGCTACATAGAACTACGGGTGCCATGAGTTTTCTTGTTTACATACTGGTGATAGAATAAGTTTTAAAATTTAGTGCATTCAGCCTGAATCCAAATATAAATTTTTATATTCTTCAGAAAATAATTTATTCATGCTTTTGAAAAAAATCTTCTAGGTGTAGTACCAAATTCCTCAAGTACCTACTGGTTAAACCAGACTCTTTTACACTCTAAAACAATGACTGTTCCAGCTAGTGTTATACTACTTTATGGCTTTTATATCAACAAATCTTACATGTTGAAAGCAGGAAGTATATTGTTCATAGATTTGTCCTAAGGAACTGTGAAATGCAAAGAAGTCTTCTGCTGTGCTTCAGGTCAATAATATGACAAGAAATAAATGACTTTATTGGGAGCCTTTTTTGCTTTGTTTTAAGCATTTGAAGTACATATGACCTTGTTTCAGGTTTTTGTCTATATTTTTTCAGATGTTAGAAATTTTCTTTGCTGTCTTTTCGTGATTTTTTGTGTATCCCATGTGAGCTTAAATATTTGGAGTATTTATGAAGGTAAGCATTTTAAAAATAAATTATTAATAATATGATGATCCACGAAAATTACATGGCTTGTGCAGACACATGTTGGCTTTTAGCGCACTGAGCTGTAACTTATTTTAGTAGAAGTAAGTTGATTTTTTTTTTTTCCTTTTTTCTTCCATGACATGGTTTTTCTGTGAATCCTAGTAGACTGATGGAAATATAACTATCAAAACAATTTTTATTTCTCGGGTTTGCTATAAATTTCAGTGACAAACTGAAAAAAATAGGAAAAGTTTAGGACTGCTTTTTCCTACTTTTACATATTTAGAAAATAAGTAAAATGAGATCCAGAAACTTATGTGAAGAGGATTTGGATTTGTTCATCTATGCTGATAAATAATAAATACTGTAATAGAAGCAGCAAATTAAAATGTGGATCATCATAGAAAGCTTCATTTCACTGCACTTTATTTCAGTTCAATGTTGTCTATTATCTTCAAGCTACTCTTTTTTTCTTTCCTTTTCCTCTTTTGTGTTTTTTTTTTAAACTTCATGTTATACTTGATATGTCTTCTGTTTCTAGTTTTTCTGTGGTGGCAGGGATCATTCTGATTAGACAACTACATTTCAAGAATTATTGCTATGAACTAGAAGATAGGTATCAACCAACTGACCAATCTTAAATATTTGAGAGGAAAGAGTGGTAAGGAAAGGATTTAGCATTCTGTTTAGCTTTCAGGTGGGAACTCTAGCCAGCATTAGTTTCTTCTCAGTGGAATAAAAAGAGAGAGAAAGGGATGAATGGAGAGTAGAAAGAATACATTATGTCTTCAGTTGCTTCCTGGTCAGTACCATTGCTTGGGGAAGTTGTGATGTGCTCCCTGTAAAAGTGGGACTTGTTTTAACAAACTCACTTTCTCTTCAGCAGTTGCAAAGTTTTTTCCAGTACTTTTTTGCCATCCCACCCCTATCTTGGCCCTTGCAGTTTGGGCAGACGTTCAATCTGCATGAGCCCAAGTTTTCTGGAGGATTGTAAAAGATACAGATGTTATCACTTGTGGTTTAATATGTATGGGTTTAATGTCAATTGCAAAGTCTACCAAGGTTTTATTTTTGCTCTGTTCAGACATTGGTAATCCTTCTATTTGAGCATCTCCCTAAGATTCTTGCTCTGCTGTTTGCTCTTGCTATGAGATTCTTATTCTTCTTTCTCAATTCAAAGAGTAATACAGGTTCAATGTTACCTTGAAATACAAAGAAGGTGAGATGAGGAGAACCCTATCCTGCTGTGCAGCTGTTATGGAACTTAAATATGTAGTGTGCTTCATACTACGTAGTAAGAGCAAATGAGAGTTTTACTTGGAGATAGGAGAGGAAAATAAGATATTGAATTTTAGAACTCTAGATTTTCAATCTTAATTTGATTTATTTCTTCCCAGTCTGAGACAAATACTGTCTGCTGCTTATTTCCATTTTCTTACTGGTGCATTGTTGGCTGTTAGATATAGGGCTGGGTGAGATCTTGTGGGATCTTTGCTATCAGTGCAGGAGGAGGATCAGGGAAAAGCTATTTTCAGAAAACTTGGTTACTTGATCTGCTTGGCTATAGTTAAAGTAACATCAGAGACTTTACAAACTGCAAAGGTAGGCTGATGTTGGAACTCTAGTGTTTTGTCCCTTACACCTCTGTTTTTTCTGTGAACCACAAAACTGGATGATCTGACGAGACATCGAAATACGGGGAGGGCAGGTAGATGCAGTTTGCTGGTTCTCAAGGGTGCGTGATTCATACTAAACTGCAACTCTAGGAAAAAGAAATGCGTCAAGCTTATATGGTAGAGAAGGTAGATTATTTTGGGAGGACTATACCTTACACTCTTGGTTGGTGCCATTGTTCAGTAAATTCATCTACCTCTTCACATTTCATTCAGAGACTACTGGGAGTATAAAGAAATATACAGTGTTAGTAAATAGGTGTGTTTTGTAGGTTTTGCCTCTCTATTGCTCATTTTTTCCCCCTAGAAACAAGCTTATAGGAAATTGAGCTCACGAAAGAAATCACCTCCTGCTGTGGGCAATGAAAAAAGGCATTAAGTGAACATGGACAGACCTATTCAGACCGGGCAAGGGCTGTAACAAGTTTTCCTTGGTTCTGTAGTACAAAGCCAAGTTCTCATTTTAACTATAACTTTGTTTATGAAAACTTGGACACATAGAGATGCAGAACCTTTCTTGTTTCACATTGAGCAAGTTTGTACCACCCACTGCTATCCTATCTAAATTTAATCAATTAAGATGTGTGAACTTGATATCCTCAGTTTCTTTTATAGTTAGAACAATATCCTAGGAATGTGTATGCAGGGTGGTTTATTTTGCTCAGTTCTAAAGAATTTTCTGGAGATGTCTCCTTTTTGACTGTATAATGAAAATATGCTCTTAATTTTGAGAGTGGTGTATAATGATTTTTATTAGTTTTTACGTGTATTTTATGCATTTCTGCGTATTTTGAAAAGTAAAAAAAAAAAAGCGTGCAGGAAATAGTGGTTTTCCTGTAACAACTCTGAAGATTTGTTTGTTAAGTTTTCTAAAATTGTTTTAGCTACTTTCTGAGAAGAAATTAGTTGTTCCTTAGAGATATGAGAGAAAAATCACCATGATCTCTGTTAATAATGAAACTTCCCTTATGAATTTATTGAGCAGCACGGATTGTTATTCTTTGATCAGCAGAAGTTTTGATGAAGAAGGCTTCGTTTTATAGAAAGTTATAGAAATGGCTAATGTAACTGTAATATTTAAACTTGAAAGGTATTCAGAAGTCTCTAGTGTACAAGTAAAGATACTAACTTTTCATTTAATTTCCCTATTGGGGAATGTTTTGGTTTTAGACAGTGAAATGCTAAGTGATGAACAAAGAAACACCCACAACATGTAGCTGCTTTTGGTCTCAGGATGCTTGTTTGATATGAATTTGCCTGTAGATAGCTCAAGGCTCCTATGTCTAAACTTCTTTGTAAGATAGCTGTCTAGATTGTTTCTTTTGGCTCAGTATTGTTCATCTCTTTTGCCAGAATGGCTTCTCTTATATATTTAGACATCTACTAGCTTCCTTAATTTTTCTTTTTTCCTCCTTGGGAATGGCTCAGTTTAACTATTTCTGACTGTCTGTGAATGTGCTTTGGAAACCTGGAGGCAAAGTGTTGCTGTTCCTTGTGATCTAAACAAGTTTCCAGTTGCCTGGGTATTAAGGGGGGTTACATTTGCTAGTTTTGCTAAAGAAGGTGAATATTCTTCTGAAATTTCCATTTCTGGGGCAGCTAAGGAGCCCAGCAGAAAGAACTTGTTACTTGTGAAATAATCTTGGCCAATAATATTAGGAGTATCTTATAAGAAAAAAAATGTATTTCAGTGAGCACACTTAAATTTTTATCAAGGAGAAGGAAACTATTAGATCTATCTGACCAGTTTGGTGTGTTAAAAATCTTTATTTGCAGAGCACTCAGTTTTAGCTTACCAGTTTTATTTCTGAACTGAGAATTTGAAAAGAAGGGTTTTTTTAAGCCTAAAAAGTTTAATCTATAAGAGTTTGTAAATTACTACAAATAATTAGTAAGTAAAAGTGGTACTGTGTAACAAAACTGTTTTTATTATTGCTTCTTTTAGTGTCACTTGTGACAATGACAACTGAAGTTGGCTCAGAGACTGAAGTAAAGAAAGATTCTGAGCAGCTGGGACCAGACAAAGCCAAGGACAAGCCTGAAGAAGCATCAGAGACTCCAGAAAATCAAAAGCCCAAGGAAGCATCTTCTGAAGAAGCTCAAGATTATTCTGTCCCAGCACCAACTAGCCAAAGTAATCCTAGTAGCCCAAAGAAGCAAAAAGCTTCACCTGAAAGCAAGGGTATTTCTCGTTTCCTTCCCCCTTGGCTTAAGAAACAAAAATCATACACCTTGGCAGAGCCCAAAGATGAGCTCAAGAAAAGGGCCACAGGGGAAGAACAAGTAGTTAAAGAAAGTGAAAGCCAGACACCAGAGGGGGTGGCTCAGCCAAGAAAGAGCTTGGAAGAAGCAGCTGAAAATAATGCTAAAGCAGAGGACAAAGAAAAACAGTCTGTCAGTAGTGCTGAAACACAGGTATGTGTGGGAAGTCTCATAGATACTTTGGAATAATTTTGATGAAACACAATTTGCAGTTTGCATAAATTATGCAAAGCTGTGTTAGGACCATACTGGGGAAAAAATGATAGCTCCTCATGTAGCTAGGCTCCAGTCTTGATTTTTGTGAAGTCACGTGTCAGTTCTGGTCAACCTGGGGAAGAGGAGGAGCAAGGGGAATCTTATCAATGTGGTATGCAGTTAGATGATGAAAGACAAATGGACCCAAATTAAAGACATGAAGTTACATCTAAAATGGCAAAATTTTTTTACTGTGATGATGATTAGACCTTTCCTTGGTAAGGAAAGCATATAGCCCAGGCGATGGTGGTTCAGATGATAGGCCTCCCTGGAGTAATAATGAAGGGGTGGGTCAAACATTGAGGTGGGTTGCTCAGGGATGTTTTGGAGTCTTTGCCTGAGAAGATGCTGAAAACCCAACTAGATATGGTCCTGGGCAAACTGCTCTACATGGCCCTAAAGAAGCCCTAGGGACCTCAGAGTAAGTGATCTTAAGAGATCATTTCCGACCTCAACCATTCTGTGATTCTGAATCAGTTGTGTTTTATAAACACTGGGTTTTAGTTTAGTGTAATTCCTGGGGCTTCTTGATAAATTTCTTCCTCTTGCGGAAAAAAAGACAATAAACCATTAAAATGATCTCATTTCAAGGAAGGGGAAAAAAGGCTTCTGTGGTTTGAGAGCAAGAATATCTGGTCCCCAAAGGAAGATTAAATGCTTGTGCTTGTTATTGTGTTTCCAGTATGTGCATAACTTTAATGAAAGATTAATGTCTTAATTTTTAGGAGCTTTTAAAAGAAATGAAAAGGTTAAAAATATCCACCTTTCTGACTTTCAGTTGTTGTTTAACTGTATTTTATATAGCCTGTCAAAGAAGATGGTAAAGAAATGGAAGTAGAGAAAGTTGCAGAGAAAAAGGAAGAAAACCAAGAAGAAAAAGAAAAAAGTGAGACAAAAGAAGTGCAGACAGCTGAAATTAAAACAGATAACATTCCTCAGAAGTCTCCCAAGAAAATTAAAACTGTGCAATGTAAAGTGATGCTTCTGGATGGCACAGAGTACAGTTGTGACCTAGAGGTAAGGCATCAAGTCTATAGAAAAAAACTTCTCATATAGGGAAAAAGAAAATTTGCTTTCATTCTGCTAAATGTTTAATGCTATCATTAGAAGTCAGTTAACATTTCAGTTTAAAGCTCCATCAATTTATTCTTAAAAATGCCCTCTGAGGTTCTAATCCTTTCAATGTTAATCACTTAACAGCTCAAACTTGATTTTTTTGTAAAACATTAAGGTTCTTCCTGAAGGTAGTGTCACATGTACTTATAAAGTTTTCTTGAGTTAATTAATTAATTTTTTAAAAAGTCATCTCAGCTGGAGAACTGAAGTTGAAAAAATTTTCTTCAAAGAAAAATATAAAACAGATATAAAACACACACTTGTCTTCAAAGTTATGTTCTAGTTCCAGATTTTCACTGCTGCATGGATTGCTTGTTTACAACTCTAAATCACTGGGTTAGATACTGTATATATATATCTATTAAATCTTAAGATCACTAGTAGAAATAGGCATTTTGAGCTGAATGGAAAATATCTTTTGTTTTATGGCTTTAATACCCTTTGAATATACATATATGTATCTTAAGTCAAATAGTAATCTTAATATTTTACTCCAAGATGAAATTACAAAACATGTAACTACATGCAAGTAGGAAACAAGTTGCATTTCAAATCTTATTTTAGTGAAATAACCTTTGGTTTTATGATAATTTTCTCTGAGTAGGTAATAAGATTATTTCAGGCTTGCACTGTTTCCCAGGAAGTGCCAGTCATTCAGTACAAAGGTGTGAGGCTGTTCTCTATTATGAAGTTTGGCTGTAATCACTTTTGCCAGTAGAAGATGGAACAGCGACTGTTATAAAGTGCAGGATGTCTTCAGGCACACTTTCTGGATGGTCTGGAATTGTTTTAACGAGAAACTCCCTATTTCATGCTGGACTGATGGATATCCCAGAAATAAGCACATTCATTTAATACTGGGATATGATGTCCCTTTGGAAAGAAGATTGTTCCTTATAGAACAGTTGATATTTGGGAAGCAGACTTTCAGTTGTAAGAATTGTTAGAATTTGCTTAGCTCTGTTTTGTAATTCCAGTAACCTTTGCAAAACACTTGAAAACTGTGTTCATAGTACCTGAAGACTTCAGCTTTGAGTCTCAAAGGTTATGTAGGTGATATTTTCAAAAGTTCTTAGGTGGTAGTACCAAAGGCAGATACTAATGATGAGGCTTGGTTCCCTTGCACAATTGCATCTCAGTCATAAAAGACCATATGCTTTTCAGCAGTTGTTTTTGCAGGACTGGAGCTCTAAGCTGTTCTTGCGTTCAATTATTTTTAAACTTCGGGGAAAATGATGAATCTAGTGAATTAAAAGGCTGGTGAACCCTGTTTGGTTTCCTGATGCTTCACTTGTTCCTTCCAGTCATAGTCATTCTCTTTGTGAAATGTGTCTTGTGTAAGACAGCTGTAAGGTGATGAAAAGCTTCTATGGCCAGATAAACTGCTAGTTTAGAATATCATAATTTCCATTTTTGGGTTCAGTAAGCTAAAGATGTGACCATGATTCAGCATGTTCTACAAAATGTTACCCAATGCAACACCTACAGCAAGTAGACTTTTAAGTGAGTGTCAGAACCACAATGCATTGGTAGTTACGTATAGAATTTTTTTTTTGTAAGAGGTGATAATATCCTTACTAAGGTCAACTTCTTTACATTTCTTTCCTATACTTTACACTAGAGTATGTTTGTTTGAAATGGGTGGAAAACAGTTGTTCTGAAACGATACTCATGAATGTAGTTATTATATTTTGCATGATGTAACTAACTGATGTGCTGTGGTGCCTAAGCTGAATATCTGAGTTATGAAAACAGGTTAAAATCTGTGCCTTTTCTAAAACTAGACACCTAGATATATCTTTCATATTTATCTAAGGATGAAACAGTGCTAATGTTGTGGCATTTCCTAGAACCAGTTGATTCCTTGAAAATAACTGAATTCTAATAACTGAAAAATTCTCTTCTGCCATATTTTAAGACTGTCATGATTCAGTTAAGTTGTTTGGTCTTATTATTTGCAACAAGATTTTGCAGTGAGAACAGAAAAAATTAAGGAGGTAACAGATACATATAGAAACTATTTGTTTTATATGTTCATTTGAATCATTTATAGTATATGAGCAGTGTTCATTGCAATTTTATACATGAATTCATGTTCTTAAGTACATGTAGATTTTTTTAATGCTCTACTTCTGTACTAAAATGCTCAGTCTTAGAAAACTATTTCCAGTGATAACTGAAATTTCAGTTTGTGCTTTATACAGGGGGTCCTAGTAGATCCATTTCTGACACTCATTTTTAGTCTTCGTTCAGTGTTTAGTGTTTGGGTAAATATTGGTTTATTTCTCCTTTTACAAAGTTACAGAAATGATACAAGATTTAAAAAGCAAATAAAACTTTTGCAGTCTAGGTACAAAGGACAAAGCTAGTTTACTTTGATCGACTTTGTAGTAAACATGGTTTTAGTTTGGAGCAATGATTTTGACATTCCTGTTGCCTCTTCCAGTTTTTTACTATGAGCTGTAGACCAACTTCATTGTATTTTAAATATATGTACTTGCTAATGACAAAGTAAAACTGAAAAATACCTTGTTTTCATTACTGTTACTTGGTGGTTTTTAATAGAGTCCTGTCTTTTGAATTGCCACTTTAAATCTTCCTGTTAATCATCAGTAAAATATGAGCTAATACACTATTTATTGGGATAATTTCTGTTTGAGTTAGTTGCAGTCCTTTTTTCTTGTAGAACTGCATTGATTTGTATTCACATAACTTAAAAGGAGTGTGAAGGAAAACAAAATATGACCTAGCAGTTTAGTCTTGGTTAAATTTTGTCATTATTTGTTCTCATTGTGTGTGTCTTTGCGTAAGACAATGGCTGAGAACAGACATAAAAACAGATAAAGCCATGATGCAGTAGCTTCAGTGTCAGCATACAGATCAATACTGATTAGGATTCTCAGCAGTAATTAAATACTGAAACTTTTGTGACCCATTAGTAGATTTATTACTATATAATCAATTAGTGTAATCATAATATGAGGTCTTGATGCTTGAGTTCAACTATTATATACCTTGGATTCACTAGAATCTTAATAGAAAATCTTGAAATGAATAGTAATGCCTTGTTTCCTTTTAAAAAAACAGTATTGATGCTGTTTTAGTCAGAAAAACATTACTCTTCCAGCTTGAGTATCTTCTGATCAGTAAACAGTTAATGGCAAAAGCATGGAAAAAGGAAGGATTTTGTTAGGGAACATTTGAGCTAGAGATAAGTGTCCCATTGGATCTTAGAGAATGTACCCACTAGTATTGAGCAAGCTGACTGGTGTTGCTGCAAGGCCAAACTTGATCATATGTGAAAGATCCCAGCAGTCAGGGGAGGTTCCTGGGGTTTTCCACCCACCAAAAAGCAAATGTCATTGCTGTTTTCAAGAAGGAAGATGTTGGAAATGTGAAATTGATCAGCCTCACCTCAATCCTTCGGAAGGTTATGTACAAATAATCTTATCTGAACTTAAGGAGCAAAAAAGTATTTGGAAGTAGTCAGCATGGATTTACAAACCAGAAGCCATAGCTTCTACAATGTGATGACTGGTTCTGTGAACGATGGGCAATCTGTGGATATAATCTCAGCTTTAGCAAGGCTTCCGACATTTTTCCATGGTGGTTCTAGACAAGTAGATGGTGTATGGGCTAGGTAAGTGGGCAGAAGGGTGGACCAGAACCTGGCTCAACTGATGGGCCAGCCTGAAGTCCATCTGAAGGCAGGTCACTAATGCTCTGCTGAAGGCATGGATACTGAGGCAGTCAATGATCTGGATGATAGCACAGAGTGTGTCCTCAGCAAGTTTGTAGGCAGTGATAAAACTGGAAAGAGTGGCTGTGATGTATCAGAGGGACCTGGACAGGCTGGACAAACAGGCATGAAGGAATCTTATGAAGTTCCACAAAGGGATGCAAAGCCCAGCACCTAAGGAGAAATAAGACCAAGTACCAGCACAGGCTGGACTGACTGGCTGGAAAGCATCTTTGCACAGAGAGATCTCTGTGTGTCCTAATAGACAAGGTGACCACGAGCCAGCAGTGAGCCCTTGCGGGAAAAGTCAGCAGCTTCCTGGCCTGCACTAGCTGAATGCTGGCAGCAGGTCAAGGGAGATGGTGCTTCATTTACTAATCAATACCTGGAGTGATGGGTCCAGTTCTCAGCAGTCCAGTATGAGAGAGACTTGGACATTCTGGAAAGTGTCCAGCAAAAGACTGCAACACTGATGAAAGGCCTTAAGCATCTGATATATGGGGAGGGACCGACAGAAGTGGAATGTTCTTCCTGGAGAGAAGGAGGCTCAGGGAGTTTTTAGCACTGTGTACAAATACCTGGCTGGGGGATGAGTAAAGAAGATTTAGCACTTTTCTTGGTGGCACCCAAAGACAGAATGAAGAGAAATTAACACAAACTGAAAAAAAAGGGTATCAATTAAAAAAAATGAATGTGACTGTGTATCAAGTGAGGGTTATCAAACACCAGAAGAGTTTGCCTAGATAGGCTGTAGAATCACCACCCATTGAAATTTTCCAAAACTGACAAGATAAGGCCTTGACCACCTTGTTGTTGTAAGCAGGAATGTTAGAGGTCCCTTCAAACCTCAGCTAATGTACATAATTGTAGCTGTATTTCAGCATTGTAGGAGAATAATTCAGGAATTACTATTAATGTGTTAATAATGTAATTTAGTCTATATAATGCATGTTGTACACATACTGTTAATTAAAAATTGTTGATAGCATGAATAGCATTAACATATTATTAAAGGAATAAACCCAATGGCATGATGAACAATGTAAGAATTGTGGTGCTGGTATGCCAGCTGCCCCTAAAAGCATTGCACTGATGGTTAACACTACCATCTTGGCATTTTGCAAGGAACTACCTAATGTGCCAGCCCATAACTCTTCTTCCTATACCTCATCTTGATGATTTGAAGCTCTGTTATGTTGGAGGGTTTCTCCTACTACCGGTTGTGGTGTGGCAAATTATTGAGGCGAAATGATGTTTTTGACTTAAACACTTTGAAATAGTAATCTTCATGCCATCTGTAACTTCGTCTTCACCTTAAAAAGATACGGTACATACCTTTAAAATAATTCAATTATTGGAAAGGTACTATTGCTAAAAAAGTGAATGTAGAAACAACATTTCTCATATTTTAGAGTATGAATAGAAGCTCTTTTTGTTGTCTTAGCTTCTCAAAATTCATAGTTTAGTGTATGGCCCTTTTAGCAAGGTGGTTAATTCTTACTTTCTTTTGACAGTTCCATGAAATCTCACCTGTTTTTTCCTGTTGTCTAAGTACCTGGGTTTTTTTTAGTAAGACATTAAATCCTAAACAATTTAGAACCTGTAGGCTTGTTCCACACTTGTACAGTTGGAAGACTGCACTTTGAGACTTCATACTGCCTAGGAGGACAGATGAGTTCAGGCATAATATCTCTAGCAGTTTCTATTCACTAAAATAGCAGCTCTCTTGTTACTGCTCATCGAGTTCCATGATCTCTGCCAGTTGTTTACTCTGACACCTATCTCTTTATTTCCTTCTATTTTCCATTATTTTAAAAAGTAATCTTAGTATAGATTCAGGTGTTATCTCTGGAGTTATGACAGGTTTTTTACTTTAATTTCCGTTCTTTTTTCTGTCCATCTTGTTCTTTCAGGAAAAATTACAAACAGAATATTCACTGACAATAGTCTGTGTGCTTGGGAAGAAATGCAATTTCAGTAGAGCAGAAACTGCTCTCTAAACTGCTGTCCATGTCATAGTTAGATTTCTGTCCTGGTTGTATTTCCTTTTGCTTTGTAAGCTTAATTTAGTTTTAGACATTTGTGGCTATGCTACTTCAGCTCCAGTGCTTTAAAACACTTCAAGAAAGTTAATTTTTTATAACATGAATTTTGAATTTTTGATATGGAAAAAAAATGAAACCCTGTATCATATAAAGTCTTGTAAAACCCCAGATTTTTACACACACACACACACAACCATCCCCCATCCTCATTCTCCTCTCCTGAATACTGAAGCTGATTTTGTTCTTTATTTTGCAAGGTGACGTATTTGTTACAAATTAGATTAATTTCTCAAAGATGACTGAATGTAGAAAGAATTTTTTTCAAGCTTAAAAAGTGGATATTTCAATTCCATAAGGTGCTAGCGAACTTTTGTAGAATACATGAAACAGTTGTATTGGGGAAAAAAGGCTACAGTTTTTGCTTAAGGTTGGTGTTTAACAAAAGAATCCATCTGGAATTATTTATTTACAGTGTATTATTGCTGAGATTTAGACTAAGCAGCAAAAACTCTATAAACCAGGATGATGATCTGAGCCTGGATCTCCTTGCTTCACTAAACAATTGTGGACATTTAGTATTTATCAAGTGACAAGTGGATATCCTAACTTGCTGAAAAGCAAATTCAGTTATATTCTGAAACACTTGAGTTCTGTAGTATGAAGCTGAGGTAGGTAGAGGGATTAATTTAAATGAATAGATATCCTATAATTATAATATGACTGAAGCAATTTGTGTTTGTCGAAATACTTTTTTTCTGTCCTGCCTACCACAGAATGTTATTTGTAATAATAATCTTTATATTTTCAAGGATCTTCTTGTCTTGGCAAGACAAGATCTCCTGCTGAAAAGGGCAGGGGTTGTAGTAGGTTTTGCATTAGAAAATCTTGTGTCATCTCACTTTTTTTGACCTCAGAAAGGAGTTGAATTTTGAGAGCAAATATTTGTAAGAAACTGAATTAGATGTACTATCTAAAAAGAAAATTAACTTGGTGTGTGTTTTCTAGTGTTGTAACTGATATATGTTTTAACTGGAATTATTTCTGTTTATTTGGAATTAATTAGGTACATGTGGAAACTTAGCATCTACTACATTAATAAAAAGGGATTTATTACAATTTAAATTTTAGCTAAATGAAATTTGATGTAACTTCTGCATAATGAGGCACTGTCTTTGAATCTATGTTGAGCCAAAGCACTTTTTGGAAAAAAAAAAGTGCATGGTGATATCCAGAATGCATGAGAGATACATCAGAGCAAATGAAAAATGTTTTTTTGTGACAAAATGTTCTAAAAGTGAAGTCCTGTGTGTGTCTTATCTCTGACGTCTTGTGTAAGTTTCTGGTGAGTGGTACAGAGTAGAAATGGATGGCGGATGCGTGATTAGGAACAACATAGTTTTAAGATGTTGAGATAACAAACATACGTACGAAATTGTGGGGAAAAAAGAACAGTTCACTCATGGTGAATTAGCATGTTTTTCATGTGATGTAGAAACATCTTTGCAAATGACTGATCTGATGCTGTTCTTCCGTAGTTCAGAATTTGTCATCAAATGTTGCTCTGGGAGTACAGGTACATTTGTATCTTTCTTGTTTCTTTCCATTTGTATGTTTTGGGTATTGATAATTACTTTAAGCTCTTTTTTTTGCAGCCACCTAGTGTTGTTTGACATTGGAGGTATTTCTTCTGGCTTGTTTTAGCGTGTCTTTCCCATTGCCCAGGGCATGCCTGACATGGTTATGTTTGGCTTCCAACGTAAAGCAAATCTCACATATTTGTCTTTTTTGAAGGTTACTTTGTAAATTAATTTATCACCTTTGAAAGTAATCTGTTCTTTTGCCCTTAGAACTCTTTATTTTGCCTTTAAAGATCTTCTGACAGGTGTCAACTTGCCATTTTGAACTTTTAAGTCAATAATTCTTTAGCTTCTTTTTTGATTATTTTCCTCCTTTTTTTCCTCATCTGTCTTTGTACTATTACTGTTTTTGTAGATGCAAATTTGAAGGACCTGGTTTATGGTCTGTCTTGAGTATAGCTTCTCCAAATATGCTTGTCTGAATGCTACTGTAGATACAACACCTAGGGCGTTGCCCAGAGAAGTCCATAACCTGACAGCATAATGAAGCTAATCCTTGTACCAGGTTTAGCTGTTCCTCAGTTCATTGTAGTTCAAAATTCTCACTGTAGTGTTCCGTAGTTTTTTTGATCTTTCTTAGAAATGATCTGCAGTCAATTCACCAGTGCTCCATTGTAATCAGATGTAATTGAGATGCTGATTGTCATCTTGCATAGTTGATAAAATGTGTTGTGGTCTGTAAATAATTACTCTGCATCTTGGCTACTTCCTCTGAGAAATTTAAAACTTTGAGAGGGAGTAGTGTTGTGAACTTTTATGTCAGCCACTCTTCAAATTTGCTTTGTATTGTTTTTGTGGAACCCGTGAAGCTTCATAAAGCAGTTAAATATCCTCCATTAAAATGTTTTATTTAATTCCTTTAACTTTTAGTCTTTCAGTTCCTTAAGTCCACAGGTTGCATATTAACAAAATAGATTAAAGCTACAGAACACATAAAAACAAAGGAATCTTCTGAAATAAATCACAGAATAGTATTGCATGGAAGTATTACACTAAACATGAGTCACGTGTATACAATATGTGTGTTCATAGAGCATGAGCAATTAATTAAATTATTTTAAGCTTAAAGCTGTTGTAATGCTTAAAGATAACGTCTGCTTAGCCTCAGATCTTCAGTTGTGTGAATGCCTAGAGAGGTGGAAAGAGGAAAAAGCTCTTGTTGAATAGTTCTGTAGGAGCATGACTTAAACCAACAGGCTGTGAACTGTTAAAATTAAAAACCTTTCAGTTATCCTTCATTACCTTAAAGAGTTCAGTTATAGGAATAACAGCATTTAAGTGTATCACAGAGACCTGTCGAAGTATTGGAGGATGAAACCTATTGAACGTTATTTGCCAAAAATTGTAAGGGACTGAATCTTTGTTCTTGCTTGAAATGACAGAACCATATTAAAAGAGAAAATAACCTAGGTTCATGATTCAGTAGTGTCACTTGAGATGTAATGGCAGTTGAATTTGAATAGCTCGAATCGACAGACTGTTGGAATGTTTAAGACTTAATTAAAATTGCTTTTAGAAATTATTGTTTTTAACACAGTGCAAATGACATATTCTGACCTACTCCTTTCCTGATAATTGACATCTATGGGAGGTGCAAGGTATTAATACTTTAAGGTGATCTACATGTGCCTCTTGCTTTCATGGGGGGAAATAAACTTCCTTTTTTTCCACTATTGTTCTGTGTTTTGTAGATAGTTGTGAGGGATCTGCTTGTTCACACTTTTTGCTTTTTTGCTTTAAATATAAAGGTGGTTTTAGTAGAATGTAACATAGTTTAAACAAACAAAAAGAAGTGCTAAGTGCATAATGATTACTAGTTAGAAGCAAATGAAGATCCTACTGGGTTTGTTTACTGCATTCAGTCAGTGGTCTAATTAAATATTTATGACAAAAGGCATTTAAAGGATGCCAGCACTGACCGTATTTTATGCACGTATGAACAAGTGAAATTTATTGGAGTTGACATAGACTCCATGGTTACTTACGGTTTGCTAATACAAAGTAAAAATATGTTTGCTCAGTGTACAATTAAGATCATATGTTTGCTCAATGTACAATTAAGATCAGTCTTTAACCCTGAATTAAGAAAAGTCTGAATGAAGTTGATATGGAAGAGATGTTTAATTGTAATTGAGTTTTGATTTGCAAATCTTTCTGACTGCTCAGATGTGTAGACTATGTTTATTCAAACACTAAGTGGTCTGTTTGAAGTATGACGTCTTTTATTTAGAAGAAAGAAAAATAGGGATGATGTTAAATTTGGCATGTTTTTAAAAATATCTGTCTGGATTCAACAGACATCACTGAAAAGAATGTTTATATGTGAAGTCATCTCAGTCCTGGGGTTTTTTTTCCTTCCTCTGCAATGTTGAGCACAGCCCCTTGCCGAGGCTCCTTTGGGCCATTCTACTTAGATTCTTTCCTGCCGCTCTTGCACCTCTAAGGCACTGCCATGCCCTGGCTCTCTGTTTCTCTATGCTGTTGCAAGTTTGTATCTGGAGCAAGCTTCTTTATCCCCTTGGTTCTGTTTTCCCGGGAGTTCTTGCTTGTGCACAGCAGCCTGTGGTTGGAAGGGCTCTTGATTGGCTGTACTATCAGGAGCTACCACTTTCCAGCTCTCTCTGTATATGCAGTACAAGTGCAGGGCAGGCATGAGAGCACTCATCATGCATCAATGGCCGAGAAGTACACCAAAGCAGTTTTTTGCAGCCAAAAAATTGTGCTTGTCATTGATGTGTATCATACTTTTGAAAACACCCCAGGATATTGCACATTTCCTCCTCTCTTGTGTGTGATCAGTACTGATCTTTATTCTTCAAGTCTCAGAGGCTGCCTGGCTGATGTTCCTGCTTCTCCTTTCTGTGGCTTTGCCTTTGCCAGACTACAAGTGCAAGGGATGTTTGTTGTGTGGGTTTTTTGTGTGGTTTTTATTCTTAAACAAAACTGAAAAATGCATTAGCCTGGTCCAGCCTGCAGATGTGCATTGTGTTAATGCTTGTGAGCATTGGCTCTTAAACAAATTCACAAAAATAAATCCTTTTTCCATCTGTAGCCTTTGTGATATGTGTCTTTGAAAATGTTTTTGGAGCTGAAAAACCCCTGGCATTTCAGTCAAATACTAGTCTCATTCAACTCGTGGTGAGCACAAGGAATAGAACAATTGTGCTATGTTATGCATGTAGCTATGCATGATGATAAATATGTGCCTATCCAGGAGAGCAGCTCTCTGCAATGCAGGTCCCAGGCTCATCTAGGAGATGGGACAAACATGGACATACCTACAATATGGCTCAGGCAGAGACTGAAGGCCCCAGGCTGAGCTGGGACACGTCCCCTGGGCCCTTGGCAGGAAATGCTGTGGGGCCTGGGGGAGGCTCTCGAACACTGAGGCCTATATTCACCCCTAGGACCTTGGCAGAATCAAACTTGTACTGCTCATGTGCTTTTCTTCAGACATTTATGGTTAGCCACTCTGGAGACCAAATATTGGGCTAGATGGACCCTTGCTCTGATGGAGTATTATTGTTCTCAGGCTCTTCTTTTATTACATTTCTGCAAGAGAAACAGCTCAGGCATTTCTAAAAATGAATACAAGGAGAAAAAAAATCTCCCCAGGGAAATAATAGGTATTGCACACCTCAAAATGTTTGCAGTCATTCAGTTTCAGAAGATGTTCTGCATCAGGCTAAGGGTTTGATCTTTGAGTAGAGATATGGATTTTTCCCATCTGCTGGAAACTCAGCTAAACTGGGTGAACACAGAACTTTCAAAAACTCTACTTCACTTGTTTTTGGGTTAGGTGTTTGGGTTTTTCAATTGCCTAACTTCATATGGTTAAATGACCTTCAGCTGATCCACAGCTCTCACTCCCATTAGAAGGTACATGCCTCCTTCCCACACAGAGACAGCCCACTGCCTGAGACATGATTAACCATTCAATCCTTTCTGTTACTGCAGCACTGGGAAGAGATTTTCTCAGCATGTGCTGCTAGAGAAAGAAGGAAGCAGGAACAGGGGACCTACAATGATCATCTAGTCAATTGCCTAACCACTTCACGGCTGACCAAAAGGTCAAAGCATGTACAAATGACTCTTAAACACTGACAGGTTAGGGGCATGAACCACCTTTCTGGGAAGCCTATTACAGTATTTGATCACCCTCTCGTTACAGCAGTAATGTCATATCTAAACCTCCCTTGGCGCAGCTTTGACTGTTCCCACATGTCCTTATCACTGGATCTCAGAGAGAAGGGCTCAGCACCTCCCTCTCCTCTTCCTGCTCCTCAGGAAGCTGTAGAGAGCAATGAGGCCACCCCTTGGCCTCCTCTCTAAGCTAGAGAAACCCAAAGTCCTCAGCCACTTCTCACAGGACAGTTCCAGCCCTTTCATCAGCTTTTTTGCTGCCCTCCAGACACATTCAAGGACTGTCACATTCTTCTTAAATTGTGGGCCCCAGAACTGCTCACAGTACTCAAGGCAAGGACAAACCAACCTGAATACAGCAGGATAATCACCTCATTCTCCCAGCTACTTAAACATAGTGTTTGCTGCACCCCAGGATGGGATCTGCCCTCCTGGGTGTTCAGGCTTCCTACTGGTTCACATTGAGCTAGCTGCTGACCATCACCTCTAGATCCCTTCCCATAGGGCTTATCTCTGGCCAGTCCTCTCTTAATTTATGCTTGTGCCCAGCATTGCTCTGTCCCAGGTACAAAATCTGGCACTTGTTAAATTTTATGCCAGTGATACCCTGATGCTGCAATCTATCCACATCCCTCTGTGAGGCCTCTTGTCCTTCAAGAGAATCAACAGCAGCTCCTCATTTAGTATCATCAACAAACTTGCTAATAGGGCATTCAACTCCTGCATCCAGATCATTGATAAATATTTTGAACAGAACTAGTAACTGTGAGTGCTTGCAAGAGTTGCCAGCTACAAATGCAATATATAGTCAAATGGATCCATAATGTGTTAATTCCCAACTGCATAGAAGTTTCCATTGTGTACGTCTGCTGCATTTTGCGTTGCTGGTTTTGTAGGAAGGAGGTAAAGGACAAACATGCTACCTCTGGTTTATGAAGTGGTTATATTGTGAGGTGGCAGCTGTAAAGTCTAAATACAGGCCTGAAATCAGTACTGGAATAACCTTGGTTGCACGCATGCTCTCTATGTTCTCATTTCAAAAAAAGTAACTTCAGAGCAATATAGAATACTGCTGTTCTAAGTAGTCTTGTTTCTTAAACTACTGGCTCTGTGAATGTGTTCTCACTTCTCAGCCTCTTGGTATAGCTAGGTTGAATATACTCCCCTTCTTGTGAGAGCCAAGTGTGGACTTGAAATTTAACTGCCATTTCTGCATTAGAATTTGGGATATGAAGATTTTGTTTTCAATGCTCGTGTTTGTTGTGCTATATATACGCATGTGTGTGTATATACCTATACATAAATGTATATCTATACATGTCTAAGGATAGTGAGTTGTAATTTTGTACATTGGTTGAGATTATCACTTAACATCTCAACCACCTGGTAGAAAAAAATTGAATTCAGTTTAAAAAGTCCAAACCATGGTGCTGCCTTCTTAGAGTCCTCTGCTCTTTCATTAAAAAATTCCTGCATTGCAACAGTTGCCTTCAGTTCTTTTTTAGAGACACTCCACTGTCTCTAAACATGGGCTTTTCCAGAAAAGTTGTGTTATCATATAGTTTAAACTGTGTAATAACACCTGTCCCCAAATGGACTACAAAATAATTGCACTTGAAAAGTTTAATTTTGCAAATTAAATACTCTTTCAGATTTTTAAAACTATATCACTGTGTATAAATATAAAAAAATTAAATAAGCCAGAGTCTATCAATTTTACAAGTAGGATCTTATAATGAGATCTTATAATGAGAACCATTGCTGTTACTGAGAGGCTTCATGAATCAATAATAGAGCTCTATAAACACCACTTTCTGATGCTGTAATGTCTTTGTGCTGCTTTGTGCTGCTGCCTAGAATGCAGACTAACATAACTTGGGCTTCATGGCATGGTGGTGTTTTGCCTTGTGTGGAAAAGCTATAAACTGACAAAAAAAATGTTTAAAGGTAAAGTGGGCACTGCTAATGTATCCAAGTTCTGTCTTGACTATGACTTCCTAAGAAGACTCTGTGCAATACTTTACTGTTACACTTGCGATGTATTTCTTGTAGATTTGTCTGATTTGTTTCTATCTTTCAAAAACTTGATACTAACTGTGCACTTAGGTATGTAAATTCTATAAAAAAATAACTAGTTCCAAATATGGACTTAATGATAGGTTATTAGTTTTGCACTGATCTGTGTATCTCCTTTACTAAAATACGTATAACTGAAACTTGTCTCTGCGAGGTGTGATGACTGACCTGCACATTGACTTGGGGGAAAAAGTGATATCCATTACATGCATCTAAGCAGGCTAAGATTGTTCAAACCCTCTCTTGCTTGTACTCTTTCTGCTTTCAGTTTACCTCTTTCCTTTATTGGTGATTTTTCTTCTTAAGCTGAAGGTAGAAGCTGTTAAGAAAATTAAGTGGTTACTTCAGACACTTATGGGAAGTAGTCATCTATCGTTCTGAAGAGTAAAATTTTTGAAAGTGCTGAGCAAACTTAAGATTCCTATCTCCCCATTTCAAAAGTCACTCTGACTTCTTAAGTTCCACCACTTTGCTGTGATACTTGTGCTGCTAAATGTATTCATTTTATAGTTTTGTTTCCTTGAAAACTTTCTGATCTTTGTGAGTAGAATGCCTGCGGGACAATGTGATTTTTAATAAAGGCAGCTTTGGATTCTTGGGTAACAAACCAACAATGCCTTCACTCTTTGCTCAGTGCATACCTTCTTTTCTCCCCTCTCCCTCCCCTCTTGGCCTTTAACGCCCTGTGCCGTGGAGCTGAGCTGTGGGCACGTGCCGCGCTGGGGCATGTTGTGAGCGCGCTGCCGCTGTCTGCGCGGACAATGGCTGCAGTGTCGCCAGGGCCTACACAGGCACAGTGGATGGTGTTTCTGTGGAATTGCAGTGGTGTGTGGCATCTACTGAAATCTGTAGGATAAGCAAATACAAAAATTCCTATAAGCTGACAGGCCTCTGAAAAGGCCATGTTGTGGCCTCATTGATAAATGCCACGAATAGCAGGGCAGTCATGAAGGAGTTGGTTCAGATGGGGAGACTGCATGCCATTCATGTTCGGATTTTAACTGTGGAAAGAACTTCTCGTCTTCTCACCCCTGAGTATGTGTTGTGAGCTGTCTGCTCTAAATCTTTGTCTCCTGTCAGCTGCCATCTCCAGTACAACAAATCTTTTCTTAAAAACTTGGCACAGAGAGGCATGGCCTGGACTTGCTTTTCATTACTAGCACTACAGACGTGGAATGCCCTTGTTTATGTTCCTACTTTCAGGTACAAGAATTGTAGAATGATAGAATGGTTTGGGTTGGAAGGGACCTTAAAGATCTTCTAGTTTCAAACCCACTGCTAGGCCAGGACACCTTCCACTAGACCAGGTAGCTCAAAGCCCTGTCCAACCTGGCCTTGAACACTTCCAGGGATAGGGCATCCCCACCTTTTCTGGGTAAACCTATTCCAGTGTCCCAGCACCCTCACAAAAAAGAGTTTCTTCCTAATGTCTAATCTATGCTTACTCTTTTTCAGTTTGAATCCATTACCACTTGTCCTGTCACTGTCTGCCCTTGTAAAAAGTTGTTCCCTACTTGTAGGCCAACTTCAGGTACTAGAAGGCTGCTCTAAGGTCACAAGAACAACAGATAAAACTTCAGGACTAACTAATGTTGGCTAAAGCTCTAGGAATACTGAGCTACAGCAAACAGCCTTTTTAAGACACTTTTTAAGAATGTGTTAAAATTATGATCGGTCTTCAATTACTATTATAAAGTAGCAGACTATGATACTGAAACTAACTGTGAATAAAAATGTGTTCTTCATTTCTCTTTTACTGACTTCCACAAATGATATTTTTAGGAAGACTTGAAGACTTGTTTTTATTTTTGAGTGTCTAATGGATTTGTTGAGTACTGAGAGAGTTCATAAATACACAGATAGAAAACAGCCCATCTATTTTCTGGCCCTCAAAATCACTGCAGTATAGACAGCTAGACATGTTGCATGTGCTCAGCTTGCACTTGTATGCTACTTCTGCTGGTCTGAGCATCAGCTTTTAGTGGTCTGCTTGTTCTTTTTGTCTCTTGAAGGTGAGAACGCACGCTATTTTTTCAGTGTGTTTGTATCATAGGATTCATGATTCATTGAGATGTATACCAAAATGAGAGAAATGCTAAAGTTAATAGAAGTGATCTCTGCAGAAATTAAATTAATTTTTAGAAGATAATGCACAAAAAAATGGTTCAAATAGGTCTTCTATTATTTTAAAAGTAAAGATCCAGAAAAACCAAGAGTATTTAATGACATTTAATAGTGCAAAATATTTAGGTGCTGAATTTCCCTTGTGTACGCAAGTAATTTTTTTGATGTAGTTTTTTTCAAGTATCTCTATAGCTTTCAAGTGTGGTCAACAGTGTATTGTAATAAAGCTTGTAGCTTTATAATCTGCTTTATTGACATTGAATAATATCAAAAAACAGTACCTGTAATTAAGGACTTACTGATTTACTGATTACTGTAGTAATTTTCTCTCCTTTTTCTTATTTTTCCCTTTTTTTTTTTCTTTTCCTACCCTGCCCTCCAGAAAAGAGCAAAAGGACAAGTGCTGTTTGATAAAGTATGTGAACATCTCAATTTACTGGAAAAGGACTATTTTGGGCTGTTGTTTTATGAGAATTCAGAACAGAAGGTAAGCCAGTATGATGGTTCTGTTTGTTTTTCATTGTTGCCACTCACTTCAATAGTTTAGTGAGGTATATTCTGTTCAATGTATACCATTACAAACACTTGAGTAAATTTTGCTGCCTTTTCTCATATATGTGTAAGAATGCTTTGTTCAGGAACATGAAGGAATCTAGCCCCTAAATCTGTAACTATTAGGCCTTTGAGTTCATTTATTATTAATTTTACACTTAAAGAGAATTTTGGCATTTGTAAAGAGACTGGAGCCGGCTCATCACTGGTACTGGATGCTAATTTTACAAATGGGTGATGTTTGGTATGACTGTATTTGAAAGGATCTCTTAAGTACCATTTACTAACTTATTTTCAGTCTTCTTTTGCACTTGCTTATATCCTGGATGGTTGAGCACATCTACATTTCTCAGATGAGAAAAAACTTAAATCTGTTGGTGGCATGTGTTCCATTACCAAAAAACAATTTATCTTTCCAGTATGGGCTGGCGGTGGCTTTCTTCATGAAGTCATGAGATATACCTGTGGTAATATTTTTCTTCATCAAAAAGACCCAGACTAATAATTACAAATGGAAGTGGAAAAAAATTGTTTTTTTTTTTTTAATCTGATTTGTAGCAGAAACATCATTACAATATACTTAGTCTAGAAGCTTTTGCCCTCACTATTGTGTTTGAAATGAAGTCTAGTTCAGTCATCTGAATTTCTGACAACTTCCATTCTGATACAGCTGTTTTCTAGAGCTATTTGTTTTTCTACAAAGTTTTTCTTTTCAGTATTGAGCAAAATACTCAATCCCTCTGTCTTAAAGATCCCCATATACAAAACGTGCTTGTATTTTTAGATATTTAATTTTTGTTTAAATGTAGTAAACCTTTTCTAGGAATAGGAACTTTGGTGTAACAATGAAGAGCATCTCAGTTGATCTTCTGAGTAATATAATCTTGATTTCATCTGTTACTTTCACTTGTTGGCTCTCTATTTGTGCTGCTCACTATTGAAAAACTACACATGCACAGCAAAGTAACATAAAACAGCAGCCTGATCTCTGGCAAAAGAAGAAAAGCGTAATAGCAGACATGGGATCCTTGAGCTGTTTCAGGAAATAGCCCACCTAAGTAGATCCTAGGAGGTAGATAGGGAGCCTTTGCCTTTAGAAAGTAGAAAAAAAAGTCTAGACTGGTGTACAGTTATGACTTTTTTTAAATGTACCTCTAGGTGGACTGACTTGATATTCTTCAGCCATGTGAATGGAGGACCAGAGTTCCACACTTTAAAAAGAGCCCATCTGTTTTTTCCATATGTCTTTATCCTTGGAAATACTAAAAATTTGATTGGATATGAACTTGGGCAACCTGATCTAGTTCAAAACTGGCTCTTGAATCACACTTAGACCAGTTATCTCCAGAGGTCTCTTTCAGCCTAACTAAGTCCTTGAACGACTTATCCATTGACTGGAGGTATTAGTGTAGCAGGTCTCATTTATGTCCTTATTTATGTGCCAAGTCTAAGTCTAGGACTCTGGTCAAAGGAAGAGTAGACCATGTCTCACCTGAATTGTAGACACCAGCAGGCTTTTGCTTAAAAACTTCTGGAGAAATCAGATCCTGCATGTTATGGAGACTAAACAACCAAAGTTGTTGGAGTTTATCTTCACCATACAAATAAGTTATTAGGAGAAACTGAAAAAAAAGTCTTCTCTAGTGGATTTGTTTCCCACCTCTTACTTTCTTGAAATGTTTTCTGGGTTTAGAGCCTCTTTTTTGTTCAGCTCTGTAGTAGGTTTGTATTCCTTTTTTAACTTCAGTACCAGTTCTTTCCGATGCTGGTTTTTTCCTCTCATTGACTGTTGCCTCTTCAGATTAAAATGCCACAAATCTCTGACCTCCAGGCCATTCAGTGCTGAATGATGTGTTTTTCCCATTTCTGTGCACTAATCACAGCCACCCATTTATGAGCCAGCTGTTGAATTCCATGGCAGCTGTGGCATGTGGAAACTGAATGCCAGGCAGTCTTCTGAATTAGAGCTGCTCCCTGATGCACCATCGGGGTACCATTGGAGGAGTAGTCCCATTAACTTTTCTCCATGTGCAGCTGGGAGAGATGTCTTCAAATCAGACTGATTTTTGTTAGCTTTAATACACATTTTAAAAGTATTTAAGTCAGATTAGTCATTAATTATTTCTTTTCATTTTTTACAAATGGTAAATTTATTAGTGTAAAGTTTAGTTAGGGATTTCATTGTATTGCACCCTCAAAAGTTGATGAATGCTCCATTCACGCTGTAATTGGTCTGCAGAAGTGTTAGAAGGCTACTGCTCTTATGTTCTGGGTGCCAGCTGGAAATGCTGCTTTTCTGGATTTGCACAAAATACTTTTGTACTGGTAGGGAACATTTTGTTGTTCTTTGAGAATACATTACTTTGTCTCATCTATAACCTTACCATTCACAAATTAAATAGATTTCTGCCTACTGGAGCAAAGTAGTGTGTGTACACTTTGTCTTTTGCTTTGAAAGACAGACCTGTCTATTCTGCATTAAGAGCTCTAATTCACAGTAGATTCTTTTCTGGTGTTTGTTTTATCTATAACAAAAGGCAAAGATGCAAAAAACCCCACCCTGGTAATTATGCTATAAATGGAATAAAAGCATCTGATTTTATTTGACAGAACAGCAATGAAAGTTGGTGGCAGTCTGCTTCCAATACACTTATTTCAGATCTGGAGAAATCAGAAAATGAACTGTATAACTTGTGTAAAGAAAGGATTATTCTTCTCATCTTGCTGCATATTCTGTATTGTATGTTCTTTTCTCCTACTTTATAGTGATAAAAGATGAAGTACTGAAAGTAACATGTACTCAAGAATCCTAATTTTCTGCTGTAGTTATACCATGCTGTATTCTGTATTTACTTTAAACAGTATCTAAAATGCAAGAGTTTAAGCTACTTCTAATTATCTTTGTAATTGCAAGAATATGGCTGTGTGTAATTTCAGAATGGAATTCATGCCAAAACTGAAAACCTAGGATAACTGTAGCTGAAGTAAGTCTCAGTTAAAATTATTTGAAGACTTATGTTGCCTTCAAGGCCTTTCCTTGTCAAGGTTCTTCAAACAGCAGTTTTTTTGACTTAAGCAGAATAAATAGTATCCAGAATTTTGGAGAAGTGTTTCATAACTCTTCCTTTCTAACAATGTTACGGACTGTGCCATTTCTGGAAAAATTATAGTAGCTATGAGAAGTAGAGGTTACAGACTTCTTAAAGCAAGAGATATGATCTTTTTTAAAATTACAGTTGTAAAAAGTAATAAAAGGGAGGTTTTGCATTTAATTTGTAAACAGTATTCATCTAATATATACATGCTACATTTGTGATGAAATCTACTTGAACAAGATCATTTAAAGCTGGGAACTTGGTATTTTGGACCATATCATAGGAGCCGCATTGTTTATTAGCAGAGGTGACCTACCATAAAGGTTTGTATTAGTGCAAAAACAGTTTCATGTTCTCCTAATCCATCCAGACTTATGAAACTGTAGCCTAGCATTTCTGTCTCCTTGAAATAAATTGGACTTGAGGTGCAAAAGCTTATAGTAGAGATTGAGGGACATGGTATTGGAAGACAGTGGTGTATCTGGAGTTTTTTTGGTACCATACACTGAAAAAGGTGAGTCACACTATATTTAGTATCCACTGCTCGGCTAGGTGAGGCAAGAAAAATTGCTAGAAGTATGCCTTTCCCAACATTTGCACTGGCACTGAGATGTCCATTCAGACTTTAAAGCTGCTAATACCTGCAGTGGTTTAGAAAGAAGAAGATCTTGTCCTTGACCTCGCAAGTCAGTTTCTAATTCCTCCCTGCCTTGAACATCTAACTTTGAAATGTCGCAAGGCCTGCTGTCAGGCTGGCTGTGTGCATGTCTTTTTCTGCTATGTATATGCTTGTGTATGCGTGTCTGGCCATGGGAAATAAAGGTTTAAAAACTTTGTGAAGTAATTTCTCAGAAACTGTAGTTAAAAGGCTTATGTTTCTAGTCTCTCACTCAACCTGTTTTCTAACATGTATGGGTAAAACTAGTAAACAAGATTGTCTGACTTACTGATACATATATGTGACCTTTCCTTAGTCTCACTTCACAAAGTTAAATTTTTGGATGATCTGTTACAAAGCAGTCTCTTTGCACGTATCAATAGTAACTGAAATGCTACGAGCTCTTTAATATATTATATTTTGATTGTATCAAAATATTTTTGGCATTGAGGATTTTAAGTGCTGGATGTGAGGTTTTTTTCCTGTTGTGTTTATTTTTTTTCAGAACTGGCTAGATCCTTCAAAGGAGATTAAGAGACAAATTCGAAGTAAGTACATCTGTATTCAGACGTTATGCTCCATTTATTTCCTCAGAAATATTCTTCATAAATTTAGGAACCTGAATGTTGACTAAATTGTATGCTTACAGGTTTAAAGTATTTTCTAGCTGATAATGATCTATTCAACCTTAAAATAGAAAGCAAATCTTCTATTTCTGTCTACTGTCCAAGAAGAAGAGAAAGTGTCCCTCAACTTGATGCTGTAGAAGTTAATCATTACACTGGCTATTGCCCCCAAATTTTCCTGTGTTGTATGTGACTAATAGTTGATATTTTTGAATTCTGAAACAGTAGATGTTTTTCAGCTTTGTGCTGATATTTGGATTATTGGATGGAGAATGTCATCTTGCAAAGATGGTCATGATTTTTGCCGTAGGACTTTAAAACGTCAAAGACACCCAAGAAGGATATGAAACTATAGAAAGAGAATTACAGAAAATATATATTCTTCAATACTGATCAGTCCATCATTGACTTTTTTGATATGTCCATCATTTCCAGAATGGAAAAGGAATAGAGAGCATAATCTTGGAATTATGAAAAGCACTACAATGCCTTTCAAACTAAATCTGCCTGAATTGCCTTTCTGCCTCCTATTCTTAATACACAAGGAGTAGTGTGTATTACTGTTTGCATAAAAGTCAGTCAAAGCTCTTCACTAGCCTAGGTAGCTTTTGTAATACATAGGGACTGTAGGGAGAATAAATTTAGGTGATACTCTGCTGAGTCTACATGTCACAAAATAAGTGGCCCCTAAGAAGAGCTAAACAGCACTTGCCCTTACTGAACTTGTTTCCATTGCTTTATTAATTTGTGGCCAAACCAGGGGTTTTTTGTTGTTGCTGTTATTTTGGTTTTGATGCAAACTTTTTGGTAACGCTTGATAGGAAAGGTAAGTGGGGAGAAAAAGATGATAATATTTAGATGCCTACACTTCAAACACACCAAGAATTGAAGTTAAGGAACTCACTTCACTTTTAATTAAGAACAGCAATGATTTGTAATGATAAATAGGTAAACAGATGGTTTCTTTACTATTGTTAATTCTACTGTTTTAAGGCAACACTCATTCTTCTCCTGAAGTCATAGTGCTGTTCTCTTTTATTTAGATCTTTGCCTATTGATGAAATCCATTACTAGGAAAGTTTATGTTTTTGGTACAGAAGTGAAAGTTACAAGAGCTTCCTTGGAAACTGTTTTTTTGACCCAACAAGCTCTTGTATAACCAAACCAGACCCGTTAAAATGGTGAATGTACTAATATGCAAGTAGTGGGCATTCTTTTAATTCAGGAAAAGTTCCTGGTATTGTCTTCTTGTTCTGCAGGTCTTCAGTGAAAACCTATTAATTGTCCAAACATGTGGGCTAGAGGCTGCTTTGTTTGGTTTTAATAAGTGATTGAGGGTGTTGATACTTTTTGTGTTAACTTTGTTGATACAAATGTTGATACTTTTTTTGTCTTCTGTAGCCATTTGCAGGCTATCTAGCCTATAAGTTAGTGTCACAAATATGAACTGTAAGCACTGATCTGAAAATTTTTTGGATGCACTACACAGTGTTTTTTTAATACTGTATCATATGCACTACAAAAAATGTATTAAGAGGATGTGATTTTTTAATACAGCATGAAGGCCTACATTTTATACTGCAGCACAAGTCCAGTTTTTTGGATTAGGAACTATGACCAGATTTTTTTTTTTCCTCTGGTCTGTAGTACTTCAGAGTTGGTAGGCATAATAAAGCAGACAGCCAAGTAAGAACACCATTTTAAGGATTTTAAAATGAAACTTCCTTAAACCAATTTGCAAGTAATTAGCATACTGTCAGTTGTATTCCTCATTAATCTATTAAAGTTTCCAGATATTGGAAAGTACTGCAGACACTTTTATTTAATGCCTCAGATACATGAGTATCAAGTAGTGGGACTTTTCTTTGTTTCAGTCTTAATGCTAAATAAATTTGTCTTTGAATCAAGAATGGAAATCTTGTGTCCAAAAATACTCATTAAATTTAAGATACCTGTAAAACCTATTAGTCCATTTGAAAGTTTGAAATGAAGAAACTAATTTATTTTTCTCTTATAGGGCACAAACTGAAGTACTAGCATGCTAAATAAGCTTATCTTGACAAATACATTGATCTGAGCACACAAAGGTGACAAATGCAGAAGTGTAGCTCAGCACATCCGTTTGTAACATCATATTTATAACAACCTCTGTCTCTCTCTCTTAAATGCTGAGCGACACCAATACTCTGCACATTGGGCATGTTTGTACCACCTGTGACTGGGGAAGAACTAAGAATCCTCTAGTCTTCCCCAAGTCATGTTTTGCAGGCTATATCTTGCTATGTCAGTCCTCAGGCCCTCTGTGCAATCTCTTACTTGTACAGGTTGGCCTTTGGCTGAGCGGTTATGTTGGATGTCAGCAATTACTGATGTTACTTCACCTAATGAACATGATCCACAAATTACTGTCTCTGTTCTCAGGGCTACAAAGGTGACAAAAATCTTGTTTGCTTTCAGCCAGCCTGATCTCTTCAGGAAAATGAATTCTTGACTTTTTTAAACTCATGTACTTGGCTATCCACTGGCATGTGTTAAAACCTCTAATTACTTCTTTCAGGGACAGGTGGGTAATTAAATTTTTGTCACTGTCTTCTCAAATTGCTGCATCTAAAGTGGATTCAGGCTTTTGCAAAACTGAGAACCTGAGCTTGAACATTGTGATGGTACAAGCAGTAACATCTGACCTTGGAATAGTGAACTCTCAGACTACACAACTTGTGTGGTGGGTCACTCTTACAAAAAATTCAATTTGAGAATTTACCTGCTTAAACCAAAGGCAATATTATGTCAAATATTTTTCTAATCTGCAGCACAATTAGTATTTTTAGTATTCTTACTGTGAATTACTTCCATATCACACATTCTCTGCTGTATATCTTACCAGGAATGGAGAAAATTGGATGTTTTGAGGGCACAGTAGGCTGGGGTACTAAGGAAAGTTTGAAAGAATTAGGAAAGGGGTTGCATTTTAAATGTACAGCTCTGATTTTAATGCTAACAAACATATGGTTATGCTCAGGCATCGAAATATGGTGGCCACTTTATGCAGGTTCACTTTCTATTAATTTATGCATATATCTGTATCTCTGTAGGAGTTGTAGCTAATTTTGGTCTAAGCTATTTACACTAGAGTATAGCTTGCTATTGTTGAAAAGAACTTAAGTACCTGTGTCAAGGGAAGAGTTTTCCTGCAGAAGCTGACATACGAGAGATCGTGAGTAAAAGCCAGGAAAAGCCTTTACTGGGAAAAAACCCCTTACTGCTTTTTCCCAGTTTAAATTGGATGAATCATGTTATTCGTATGCTGCCAGCTGGTTGGTTATGTTGCTTTTTTTTTCCCCTAAGAATGTGCCTAAAGTTGCCACAGAAGCATTTTTAATGTAATGAGCTGGCTAGAAAAATTTTTGACATTTCTGTAGCCCATACTATTAATCATCAAAACAGAGAGCTTTACAGGGACAGAAGGCTAAATATAATTTTCAATCAGGGTTTTTTTTTGTCTTGGCTACCAACTGAATTAAAAAATGGTAATAATGTGCATTATTGTGTGAAGGCAATTATGTTTGTATGCCTTGGCTGTGCGGCTATAAACAGTATGCTTTAGTGAGAAGTATAAATATAGACTATGTACATTGTAATATATTTGCTAGTCTATATTTAAGGGATAAATGTGCTTTCAGTAATCAGGCAAAATATATGGTCACCAACTGTTCAGAAAATATTTAGTACCAAGTCTATTTCAATATTTTTTCAATAAATTAGCAATGGGATCAGTAGGAGTGGACTCATGAAATTTTTCACAAAGTCTATACATACAGAGGATTTATGCACTTTTTAGCTTTTTATAGAGAATATAGTTTTTTACTTTTTTTTTTCTTCACACCATTTCTAGGTCTTCTGCTTTCTAAAAGTTAACTGTAGAAATGCTGACCAGAAAGAGCAACAGGTTAAACAGGAATTCATATGTGACTAGTTTAACTGCAATTTTAGACCAGGAAAAATTGCTTCATACTAGGAAACACTGTTTCATTCCAGGAAAACTTGAAGACTGGTTTAGTATCTGTGTGGAAGAACACATCATTCATCTATTTCTCCACATCCCACAGCCCTGTTAACATGATAATTCTTCCTGAAGGCTTTTTGCATAGATATTTTGGCTCAGTTGCTCATATTCAACAGTTTGGCTTACTCAATAACATCAAGTTTTCATTAAAGGATGCTAATTCCCTGGGAGACAACTGATGGAAGTAGGCTAATGTATTCCAGCTTTAACTGTGTTTATTATGCTGTATGTATTTAATTAATGTTAGACTTTTTTTTCAAAGGTACTTGTGTCTTAATTCTGTTTTGCACTGTATTGCAGTAGATGATACAATGATAAATTATGCCTTTGTGTTTAAGGAGTCCTGCCTTATTTTGTACACAAAATGGTAATTTTTCTAACAAAAACTTGATAACTGGGAATGTTAAGATGCACTAAAACCCTGAACTCTCTCTCTCAAAAAAAACCCGAAAAAACTTAGCAGCCAGGGGGAGTAGGAGGTTCATATCTGAACAGAAATTAAAGTGCTTCAGTGAATAGTCATGTCTGAAAAACAAAATAATTTTTGAAATGTTGGAAAACATTAGAAAGGTTGACACAAAGCAGCTCTATAACTGCTATGGAATTACAGAACAAGTTTTTTAAAAGAAAATATCCTTAAAAATGTCAGCACTTTTTTCTAGCATTATGTTGGAAATGGCATTTCAGTCTTTGTTGTTGGTCTAAAAAGACACATTTTTCAAAGAATGATTTAGCTTTTTCAAAGCACAGATTTTTAAAATAATTTACTGTGCAAAATACCTCATTAACAGACTCTATAAAACTACTCTCTTTTTTGACCAAGGATTATTTTTGGTAGGTCTTTCACTCAAATATTGCTTACATAAAGAAAAAAGGGACAAAAGTGTCTACTTAATTGTTTTGATAATATTTTGATAATATTATCACAAAATAATAAAGGCGCCGAGGTTGAAAGGAACCTAAAGATCNTTGCGTTGGAAGGACCTTAAAGTTCTTAAAGCATCTTGTTCCACCCCCACCCCGACATGGGCAGGGACACCTTCCACTAGATCAGGTTGCTCAAAGCCCCATCCAACCTGGCCTTGAGCATTTCCAGGAATGGGGCATCCACAGCCTCTCTAGGCAACCTGTTCCAGTCCTTCACCACATAAAAAAATATCTTCCTAATATCTAATCTGAATGTAAAGAAATTTTTTCTAACATCTAATCTAAGTGTATCCTCTTTAAGTTTAAAGCCATTCCCCTTTGTCCTGTCACAAAAGATCCTAATGAAATGCTTGTCCCCATCTTTCTTATAAGCCCCTTTTAGGTACTGGAAGGCTGCAATGAGGTCTCCCTGGAGACTTCTCCAGGCTGAACAACCCCAGCTCTCTCAGCCTGCCTCCATAGGAGAGGTGCTCCAGCCCTCTGATCACTTCTGTTGTCCTCTGGATTTCATTCCATATCTTTCTTCATCATTTTTAGCAGACCTCCATTGTACTGTTACTTTCTTTATCAAGATACAATAAAGCTCAACTGCATTTGCTTTCAAGAAGCATGCAAAACCAAACTATCAAACTCTTACTAGACTCATAATTTGGGACTTTCTGTTATATATGTATGCCTGCATTGTACTTACTAAAATCTGTCTGAAACAGGGATATTTTATATTTTGGTAAGGTACGAGTACTTTCCAATTAACTTACTCCTTTTGCACATAGTTTTACAATACCAGTAGAGTAACATGCTGAAAATGTATTCTAATTATTGATGCATGATGTGAATTTTTAAGATTTGAAAGCTATTTAAAAATAAATCTATGACTAAAGGCAACACTTTATACTTTTAAAAATTATTAATCCAGTATTAAGCACGCTTTTGCTTAAAAAAAAGCATGTGTTGTTAACAATTCTAACACATGAGAATTTAAATTTAAAATACCATTGCTATTATAGTTGCTAAATGTTGTGTTTACCAGAAAAATATTTTAAAGTAGGAATGGATAATATTTTTTGTCTTCCATGCATTCTCAATGAATAATTTATCTTTCTGTTGTATACAACACAGACCTCATTTTGTCATCTTGTTCATAGTTACTGTGCAGTCTCTCACACCAAGTCACTTTAGACAGGAGGGGACTGTTAGCATTGGAGGAGTTAGAAATAAGTGCAAATTCAATGCAATTGCCTTTGAACACATATCTTAAAAGTGTTAAAATATTATGGTAGCTTTCAAATTAATAATGTCCTCTGGTATTTGTGTAACTTATTGTAAAACATTATGTTAAAATAATTTTTAACATGCTAATCTTTCACTGTATGTCTGAGTTTCTGCCCACGGACGAAAATAATCTATGCTTCTTACTAATATAGTGTAAAAAGACAGAAAAAACTTTCTTTGAGATTTCAGTGATTAAGATTTACATGACTGCCTAGTATTTTTCAGTAAGGTTCTTTCTTTGCTTACTTCAATTTATTTGAGATTAACAATCACATATTTCCTGTGTTTAGATTTACCTTGGATATTCACCTTTAATGTGAAGTTTTACCCCCCCGATCCTTCACAGTTGACTGAAGACATCACTAGGTATGCACAGTTCTTAATTTTAAATTTAAAATTACTGCTAGTCTAATTTGAAATTTCTTCTTCAGTTTCTGGATACTGTACACTGTAGATGTTCTTATATACATCAACTGCTTTTTGGAACAAAAAAGGTTGAAAAGGTAAAGTGAAAACTTCCGGAAGAAACCTGAGCAAGAAGAATTTAGTGCTAAGTGGGGATATGATATGGGCAGGAGGTAAGATGTGAGTATTTGAAAGAATTGGGTGGTTTATTGTTGGTCTGCTTCTTTATTATAAAGCAAATGACGATTTTGAGCAAAGCTCAAGGGGTCCAAGGCTATTCACTAATAATCATCTAGACTAGATGGGTGAAAATGTGGTGTTACACATATGCATTAAATAAAGCCATAAAACATAATAAAACCTGAAAATAATTATCTTTCCAGACTTTGGAAGTAGGAAATACTTAGAATGCAGTGGATACTAGACACCTAAAAAGTAGCTTGGCAAGACTGACATAACAGGAGATGTAGTGCAGGGAATTGACTCATTCTTTTCAGGTGTTATGGAAAACCTAAATGCTCAGTTTTAGTTCTTTTTTCACTGACTCTGCTTAGGCAGGATGTGTTACTACACATTGCATTGGATCAGTCTTCCACGCACAATAAGGCAGCTACTCCAGTGTGTAGTTGATACATTCCTACAAATACTCTAAGACATTTAGTATGTAGTGTATTTAAAAGAAGCTGTGTGTGTTTTCCCTGAAAATTTTCAGTGAGTTGGTTGGCTTTTCAATTCTGTGTTCAACTGATAAGAGCAATTTTGTTACATCTTAAAGCTAAATTCCTTAAAACGTAAATGTCAGTAGTTAGACTTATTTTTTAATTCAAATAAAAAAAAAATCTGTGCTAACTAGGGCATTAAGCTAATTGTTAACTTATTAAATTCAGTGGAAGACTACACAGTACCTAAAATAGTAAATTCTAAAACGTACATGGTTTAAGGAAGGTAATTATGGTTTCAGTGTTAAAATGGATTTCTTTTTTGTATTACATGACTTGATTAGCTTATGAGCTGCAAGGGATATGAAAGTTAGAATTTTAAAGCCAAAGGGAAATGTCAAAAAATCCATAGCTTTTTATTTTTAAACCGTAGATACCTGCAGGCTACAATGTGAACAGAAGGAGTTGCTAAGTAAGCTTTTGTTTAAAATTAGATAGCTTTTTATGCATTTATATTGGAAATCAGAATTTTTCCTGCTTTTCACTTTTCTTATGAAAGTAATATGAACTCTTAAAAATTAAGTGAAATTTACAGTGTGGTAATAATGCTCAAATAACGTAAGGTGTAAGAAATTATTAATGTGTTGACTTATTTTAATATTTTTACATGATTTACCGGCATCTCCATGAATTCTGTCATATCTCTCATTAATTTGCCATTGGTAACACTTTGTCTGTTCTTCCTCTTTGTTCTTCCCTACTTCCCCCCCCCTTTTGTCTTGCAGGTATTTTTTGTGCCTACAGCTTCGTCAGGATATTACATCTGGTCGACTGCCATGTTCTTTTGTGACTCACGCCCTCCTTGGTTCATATACCCTGCAGGCTGAACTGGGTGATCATGACCCAGAGGAACACCGAAGTGATTATATCAGTGAATTCCAATTTGCACCCAATCAAACTCAAGAAATGGAAGAGAAAGTGGCTGAGCTACACAAAACACACAGGTGTGTCAGATACAGTGGGATTATATGAAGTCATCCTACTTTGTCCCATGTATGTGAGTTCTAGGAGTGCTTGTAAAACTGCTGAGCTGAAGTTATTGTTACTTTGGAAATCATTTGTTACGTAACTAAAAGGTCTTACTTTTGTATGTGTGAAAATTTCAGTTTGAAATTTAGCTTCACTAAGATCTTGAAAGAGAACTTTTGAAGAAAATACTTTATCTGAGCATATGCATTAGTTTAAGCAATAAACAGCTAGAATATTTTGAAGGAGTGAAGGTGGAAATCTGTGCTCAAGGAGAACAATATGCTCTGAAAGAACACTTTTCCTGTGGGGCAAAAATGCTATTGATACCTTACAAACCGAGGTTTTGCTGTGTGTCTGAATTTTCCACTCAGTTTTGATTCTCAGTTTTTTCTCAATGAACTCAAGGCTTATTCAATGGTTTTAGGGGCTTGACTCCAGCACAAGCGGATTCCCAGTTCCTAGAAAATGCTAAGAGACTCTCCATGTATGGAGTGGATTTACATCATGCCAAGGTACTGGGGATTGTTTTTGGTTTTGTTTTTTTTGTTTTAGGATAGACATGCTTAGTATTAAACAAAATAGTATATGTAGATTATTTTAAAAAAATTCATATGCTTAATTGTTGGGTATAGGCCTTTATCTCTTGGTCACAATAATGACTCAGTTTACAGCTCTAACACCCTTAGAACTTATTTTATATCTAACTTTAGTACATAGACTTATGTGCAGCTTGGAAATAACATTTTATTTATAAGAGCAGATAAATACATTTAAAATGTCAGATTTTTTTTATGCCAAGGAGATGTGCGGCCATAAATAAAGCCCGAAAGAACACATAATGGTTTCTATGATACCATGAGAGTTAAAAACAGATGGAGGAAGGTCTTGGGGGAAAGTGTTTTTTGGCACTTTTTCCACTTCTCTGGGTACGTAACATCAAGTTTTGATTTCAAGTGGGATTTTTTTTTTAAGTTAAAACCCCAACAAACAAACTAATCCCCTCCCACTCCCTCACATAAATCAAGAATCTCAAATCATTAGGAAAATTAAGGTATGTTAAGCATATCAGTCCTATATTTAAAAGAAAAGAAAAACCAAGACTTTTAAGTGCTGGAGAAACATAGTTTAATTTTGTTTTGTTAGTTGTGCCGGTGAAGCAACTTCTTAATGGCAATGGTAGCATTTGAAGTAGTTGATTTGTTGTTGAGGAAGGCATGAAATCTTCTGTTGTATTGTGTAGGGTATCAAAACGTTAGCAGTAAGTGATTAGCTTTGTAGCCTGTAAAATTTGCATCAAATGCTGTCAGTAGAAGGGAATTCTCAGAAACCTTTGCATTACTTGCTATATCTGTATTGGAATAATTGATGACTGTAAAAGATCACCTTGATCACCAATTTGTTCAGCCTTTCACTAAATGCTTTAAGTTGGAAAGGCCTATTTTTAGTTTTTCTGCTTTGAATATTTGTTGGAACTTGGTAGCACGCATCCTGGCCATATCTTTGCTTGCTTTTAAGTTATTAATTTAGTCCCTGTTGCCAAAGTATTAAAGAATTTCCCAGAACTGCGGCATATGCAATGGCATATGAGTGCCAAAACCATTACCTTATTCATAAGAACAAATAAATACATTTTAAATGGCAGATTATTTTTTTTATGCCCAGTCCAAAGCCTTTCCTATAAAATTAATATACTTGGCTATTTCTGATTTAAGAATCTCATTGTCAGAGTCTTTCAGGTTTGACTATGAAACGTGTTCCAGTTGCATTATCTTTCCTTGAGGTATGTCAGCAAAAATTATTTGTTTGGAATGTTATTAAACTGATTTTTGTGAAATTGTCTGATATGTGATAGGATTCTGAAGGTGTGGATATCATGCTGGGTGTATGTGCTAATGGTCTGCTGATTTACAAAGATAGACTCCGGATCAACCGCTTTGCTTGGCCAAAAATTCTGAAGATTTCATACAAGCGAAGTAATTTCTACATCAAAGTCAGGCCAGCAGAAGTAAGTGGCATCTTTCTGTCTTGTTTCTTTTGTGAGATCGTTTCCATCCAGCAACATGAGATCATTTCCATTCAGCAACAAGACAACATCCTCATATTTTTCCCAAGTTGTCCTCATAAGCTTATGATGGATTCAAGCAGAACTTAAGTGTTTCTTCCTCTTCAGATTCTACTGATTGTATTAAACACTTACTGTGATTGGTAAATGCAAACCAAGAAGAAAATCTATTTTATTTTGCTAACAGATACCATCTTGTAATTTTGTATGGGTTTTTTTACAGAGAAAGGTAGTGACACTGGCTGTGTTCTTACTGTCTATACAAACTTGCAGTCCTGGGAGAGAGACAGCTTCTCTTCCTCTTTGGATATAATTGTTCAGTAAACACCAGAGAATCTAGTTTGTGGCTGTAACCGCAGTCTTGAGTTGTCGTGTAGGATGTTATAACTCTTTGTTAGCTGCTGTGGAAGTAGTGCATTCAGCTTTGTTTTCAGTTACCAATAAAAGTTCGTGGGAGTTGCTGACAGTGGGGGAGAGGGGGCGGCTATGTTTTGAACACATTGTAACTGGAAATTTAACAAAAAAACAAAGCATCAAACACTGTAACACCTTAGAAGATGTTTAAGGTAGCTTTTATTGTGCGAATACAAAAGAGAAGTCGTACCAGTTTTACATTACTAACATTGTAGTTTTGTAAGTTTGGGAACACAGATGTATTGTTCTTGCACTTTCTGGCATTTGTAGATGCCAGATTTGTAGATACTTTTGCTAAGAAACTATTATAGAGTACAGATAGGAAGTGATAACGTGGTTGGCCCATCATGACTTAGCCCAAGAAGTATAATTCTGTTAAAAAGCTGGAAATTATGATATTTTTTTATTTTTCTTTAAATCTTGCGAAGTCTTGTGACAGGAGTATTACAACTTGATACAGTAACAGAATTATCTGAACTCTACCTATTAATAACCAGCTTAAGGAAATAGGTTAATTTATTTGTGGATTTTTTCCAGCTGGAACAGTTTGAGAGCACTATTGGGTTCAAACTGCCAAACCATCGGGCTGCTAAAAGGTTATGGAAGGTTTGTGTGGAGCACCATACTTTCTTCAGGTAAATGATAATTCTCTGCTTCCCCCACTTTACAAGATATGCTCATATCTTTCTTTCAAAAAGGTATAAGGAAAGGCTGTTCCTCTCTCTGCCCCTGATTTTTCAGTCCAGTAACACCTCTTAAAAGACACCATAACAATTATGGACCTCAAATTACCAGTTCTTAAGATCTCAAGTACAACTAACTGCTTTATCAAAACTTTCAGAATGCTAACAGGATGGAACTAAAGTGATTGTGCATCACTGGAGATATTCAGGAATGGTCTGGGTGCATTTCTGGGCAATGTGCTCTAGGATGACCCTGCTTGAGCAGGGAGGCTGGACCAGATGACTCACCGTGGTCCTTGCAACCCGAACCATTCTATGGTTCTGTGGTAAGATTTCCTGAGAGACTGACACTTCAGAATGACCATCTAGAAAGCTACAATACATCTTCACGAGAATCTCTAGGGCTTAGCAGTAATCTTCATTCAATTAACTTGACTGTTAATATTCAATTAACTTGAATATTTTGCTGAGGGTAAATGTTTACAACTTCCATAAGTTTTTCCTCATTTAGGAACTGGTCCAAGTTCAGTCATTCTTCAAAGAAAAGAATCACTTTGAAAATACTCTATTTGTTTATGTAATAATCCATAACCTTCTCTACATTTTTTCCCCAACAACTGAGGAACATAAAATGCTGAATTGGTCATTGAAACTATTATCTATTTATACATGAGCAGTTTAACAACAGGCTACAGAATTGTTCCTCTGTCTACTTCCTCCAGTGAAAAGGAAATTGAAAAAAGTCTTCATTTGTTTTTTTTTAACAACACACATTCCGTGAGGGTGCAGAAAGTGCATGTGCCCTATGCAGCCTCAGATGTAGGTTGAATCTCTTACAGATTAGATAGGCATTAAATCCAAGTTTCTTGCTTCAAAGCACAGTAACCGTGGTATGTAAAGGGTAACCTTTCTCTTTCAGTAGCCTGTTTGTTTCAAAAAAGCAGTTGTGTTTTAAGGTAGGTGCAATCCTGTTACTGAATATACTTGCTAGACTGAAAACTTCAGAAAACTTGGGGACCAGAAGACCTAAGCAGTTGATTACTGGAACTGTGTCATTGGACAGTTTTACGTATTCAGATTTTTGCAGTATTAGAATTTATGCTGATACTATAAAATCTTAGCATAAATCTGTCTCAAAATGCTTAATTTGATGTACTTCCTTTTTCAATCCTGATCAGAGATTTTTTTTTTAAATGTTGATAGAATTCATTAGCTACATTTATTAACATAGTCCAGCATTCTGTTCTTCTTAAAAATTTGAAGTCTGCTTTGGCTGGTAGTGTCCATTACCACAAATAGCATGCAGTTATATCCACAACAAAAGGTTTATCAATGTTCTTCAAATAATTCATGCAGTGATTTGCTTTGCTGGTAAACTGTAATTCCTAGTTTTATAGTAATAAAATAGACCTGAATAAGGAAAAAACGAATCTTAGGGGCATCAAAAATCCTAAACTGACAACTACCATTTGCAGATATGTAAGTTTTCAGGAGCATTAATAGATATGAGATAATCTTACTACAGAAATTCTGGACATAATAAAAATAATTGGATTTTATTGCAATCAGAAGTGGCTTTTCCTAACCAGGAATGACATTACAATGAAAATTATGTAACAAATACTTGAACCATTCTGTAAAATCCATATACTCCACTGATGTCATCAGACACCAAATCCTCAGAACCTCTCACCCTGATTTAAAAACAGTAAAATAAATCCAGCTCTATTTTCCTCCAAGGATGAAAAGCAGAAAAGCAATTGCTACAGTCCAAGAGACTGTAGCTCATTCAGAACATGTGTAAAGCTTGTGAATGATGCAATAGTAAATTGTTGTCTTATGAAATGTTTAGTTTTCTCAAATAATCACCTTAAGTTCCATTTTCTTACTATGTATAGGAAATTCAGCCAGTATATGACATTATTTATAAAGCTTGTAATGAACTATATTGAAAATGACAACCAAAAGGCATTGTGTTCACTTGTTATCAGCTCAGACTTACAGAGTTCCTGTACTATTTTCAAAGAGAAGCAGTCTACTTAAAAAATAGTTAGAATATATATATACACACATTAATCTTTTGGGGTAGGCTCAGTTGCCAGCTCTGGATCTTAACCAGTGTCTCCAGAAACCTGCTTATATTTCTACTTTATGATGTTTTATTTGAAATTTTCATGATTGTTTCACTGTCTCCTCAGAACACCTTAAAGTGGTAAAAGTGTAGTTTTCCATTGTTTTATGTAATTAAGCCTGTAATACAGAAAAATTCATTCAAGTGCCCTTAATAAGGAATAATTAGTTCTCTTGTTTTTTCCACATTAAAAGACCAAAAGTGTATCTCAGCAGGGTGGAAGATAAAAATGGCAGTTAATGCTGTAGCCTTGCCAAGACTGGAAAATCAAGAACAGAAGGAACCTTGGAAAAACCCTTTTAGTTGTCTTCCTCTTAGTGCATAATGCACTCTCTCTCTTGGAAATAATGGGATGAAAAAATGTTTCACAGAAGCAATGAAAGTGAAGCTCCAGATACTTGTGACTTTATTACATAAGCGGCCTTACCACAGAGGGGTGGATTAGTCTGTCTTGAATTGTTTTCTTTAAAAATATGTTGGAATAGGTTAGGACTCAGGTGTGTGCATATGCACTTTAAGCCTGGGGGATTGGATCCTTCTGGCTAGTGCTCTGAAAATGGTCATCTTCTACTGAGCTGTGTTGTATTTCCATGGCAAGGTTTAGGCAGTAAAGCTACAGGGGTGGCTTCTGTAAGAAGCTGCCAGAAGTTTCCCTTATGTCTGATAGAGCCAATGCCAGATGGCTCCAAGATGGACCTGCCACTGCCTGAGGGCAGGCCCATCAGTGACAGTGGCAGCGCCTCTGGGATGACCTATTCATAAGAAGGAGAAAAAGCTACTGTGCAACTGCAATAGCAGCCAGGGAGAGGAGTGAGAATGTGAGAGAAACAACTCTGCAGACCACAAGGTCCATGAAGGAGAAGGAGGAGGTGATTCAGATGCCCAAGCAGAGATTCCCCTGCATCTCTTGGTGAAGACTATGGGTGAGGCAGGCTCACCTGCAGCCTGTGGAGGTCCACAGTGGAGCAAACACCCATGTGTGGGGTCCATGGAGGACCCCATGCCAGAGCAGGGGGGTGCCTGAGGGAGGCTGAGATGCTGCACTGGAGCAGGTTTGCAGCAGGACTTTTGACCCTGTGGGGGACCCGTGATGGAGCAGTGTGTTCCTGAAGACAGGTCCCTGTGGAAGGGACTTATGCTGAAGTTGTGAGAAACTGCAGTCTATGGGAAAGACTTGTACTGGGAATTTCATGGAGGACAGACTCCCATTGCAGGGACCCACTCTGGAAGAAGAGTGTGAGGAGTCCTGCCCTGTAAGAGGAAGGGAGTATCAGAGATGCTGATGTGTGTGATGAACTGACCACAGTCTCCTGTGCCCCTGTACTGCTGCGGGGGAGGAGGTAGAACAAATCAGGAGTAAAGTTAAGCCTGGGGAAAAGAGGGAAGAGGTGCGGGGGGAAGGTGCTTTTACTCATTATGCTACTCTGATTTGATTGGTAATAAATTCAGTTAATTTTCCCCCAAGTAGAGTCTGTTTTGCTCATGATGACAATTGGTGATTGATCTTTCCGTGTCCTTATCTTGATCCATGAGCTTCTTGTTAGATCTTTTTCTCTTCCTGATCCAGCTGAGAAAGGGGAATGGCTTTGGTGGGATACCTAGCCAGGGTCAACACACCAGAGTGGCTCACTGTTCTTTTTGCTAGGTGTCTGAAAATTCTTCAGTTTCATTGACATATCTGTAGAACGACTATCATAGTTTTCAGAACCCAAGGCTGGATACTGTCTTAACATACGTTGATTGGATTCCACTGACACAGATACTCCTGTGCAAATGCTTCAAAAGAGGAGAACAATGTCATCATGCTTCGAAGTCTCACTTGCCCATTTGTGCCCATCTGTACATGCCTCAGTACAAAGGGCACAGTAGTTGCTGATTCTGCTTGGAAGAAGCTGATGTTCAGTGAGCTGCTCATTCTTTGGAGATCCTCAGATCAAAAAGCTCTATCTGCAAGAATCTGTTAAGCTTTATACAGAAAGAAAATAGGCCATGGTGAGTGCTGTGCTGGGTGAGCATGTATTTGCAGCATGACAATGATCCAGGAAACAACAGCAAAGGCCTTTCTAGAGAAGCAAGGACTGGGAATGTATTTTGCAGTGATGACTGTTTATCTTATCAGCAGGGAGGTTCAGGGAAGTATAGGGGTCCTGTCTTCAAACTCATGTGATTTCAAAACCTGGTGGAACAAAGCAGTATCTCGGCAAATTCCATACTTGGACTTTCTGACATTGACTCCAACATTTAAGGAACATACATAGTCAGCATTAACAGTACAAGTAACTGAATCTTTTGCAACCTTTTCACAATATGCTTTTTTCTCCCATTCCTTATATCTAGCAAACATCAACCTGTATAAATGTCATTGTGCAGAAACTACAGTCTGAATGTAGACTGTTAAACTTCTTACTGTTGGGTCATAGCTCTGCAGCCATCTCAATCTTTTTTCACTTGATAGAGCCTTCTATACAACTTTGAGATGCCATTCCCTAACTCTGAGAAACAACAGCTGCTGTATTGGTACCTCAGAATATAGGAAAGACAGCAGAAGCAGAATGTACAGGTTTTACTACAAGTAAAAGTTATAAAAAGATTTTACTATAAGTCTGAGAGGTATTTTACATGGACCTATGATGGCCTCAGCTTGCTCCAAAAAAAATAGAATTTAACCAAGATAGCACCAAAAGTTAAGAATTCCAAGATGCTTAGTCATGCTGTGGAAAAATGTGATGGTTATCAGCATCACTTACGCTCCAACTGCAAACAATAAATAACATGCACTGTTTTAGAAGGTCTTTGCAGAGCTTACAACAGAATCCTTTCTTGGCGAGCACAAATTATGCACAGTGAACTGAAGTTGAACTATAATAAGTGGCTTTAAAGTACCTCATTAAATACCTAAAATAAAGCCTTTTTAACTGACTTTTCTCATACTTTCTTTTTAGACTTGTATCACCAGAACAGCCTCCAAAAGCAAAGTTTCTAACCTTGGGCTCCAAGTTCCGCTACAGTGGACGAACACAAGCACAGACACGACAGGCGAGCAACCTCATAGACAGACCAGCTCCGTACTTCGAACGCACTTCGAGCAAACGTGTTTCCAGAAGTCTTGATGGAGGTACAAAATTTGACTTCTTTTTTCAATGTAATGATTACATTATGCGTGGTCACTCTGATCTGACCAACATTCAGAAATATTGATGTTATGGATGGCCAGAAGGTCAGTTAGCAAATTTATGAATTTCAATTTCTAATGGTTGATGTGAGGAGTAGCCACTTTGGGTACTTGTAAGTGTTAGGTGACCTAAGCAGTAAGTGAAGTCACTGCCTAAATTGTATGGCATGATGTGAATATGTGGAGAATTCCGTGTTGGGTATGTGTATCCATGTATGCTACTCATATCTTTTTTTATGGGATAGGCACGCATTATAGGCTGCTAATCAGAATTGTTTGGTCAGTGGCATCTTCTGGGATCTAGGTTGGCCTGAGTTGTCTCTACACTAAACTGAAAAGGCTGAACGAGTTGTTCCTTCTAGTTTTCTATCGTTTTTTTCAGTGTCCTGAAAATATACTGATATCCTAGTAATTTAGTTCAATACTTCAGTGTTTAGTTAAAAAAATTTATGTTGACTTTGAATAACTAAAGGGTTTTTTTGTCATTACTAGAGTTTGGTTTCTTTGAGTGGAAATACCTTCTGGTTTCCTTTATTGGAAACGGGCATTTTTTCCAAAGGCAGGCATAGCAGCAGTATATGTGAGGGATGTATAAGCCCATGTCTTACTCTAAATCACTTCTGAAATTATATATAAGGTTCCAGAGAAAAATACTGTGACAGTTATATGCATACCTATTTCCATATTGCATTAAAGTTGTCCTCTCAAACAGTGTATTTCCAAAAAATACAGTTGCCTATTTCTCTCTTCTTTTTTTAATGGTGATTTACACAGTCAAAAGAACAATACCTTCAATTTATCTTCCAAGACCAGTCAGGAAGCTGACAAATACCTGTCTGATACTGTGAGGGTTTTTTTTCCCTTGCATAGTAAGTGCACATTTTATGATAAGGGTGCATTGCTGTTCATATCTGTGCAATGGGAACCACAGACTTTATGGAAAGCCAAGAAGCTGAAAAATATTGTATCACTCAGGAACTATCCTGTATTGCTTATTGCTGACATCATCATAAAACACTTACGTTAAGAAGATTTAAGACCAAAATGTTTTGACTTACCCAAATTAACCAAAATTTTTTTGTTCTCCAATAGCTCCCATGGGTATCTCAGACCAAAGTCTGCTAAGAGACTTCTCTGCTACTGGAGGCCAGGCTGCTGGAGATAAAATCATTGACATTGAAGCTGCTGATCAGGCCAAGTTAAAAGAAGGTGGCAGAGAAGAAGATGGAAGCCCCGTCAAAACTCCACAGTTAGAACTGACTCAGGATGGAAAGGTATGGCTGACTTTCACACTGAAGTTATTTCTTCATGTGGTCTGTGTCCATGTGTATTTATTTAGTGCCTATCACTTAGGAATATCAAACAGAATATAATATTAAAATATTAAAGGAAAATGATAAAGTGCTTTCTGTGGGTTTAACTTCATGTATGTAAGCAAAACAGAATACAAACTTCTAAATGACATTGACCTAGAGTTTCTTTTATTGCTATAAATCTAATTCGAATTCTTTGGTAAGCTTGCATGAGTTCTTGAAAAAGCAAATTTCAAAGGGTAAATGATGTTTCATTAATGTCCTTAGTTTATTCAGATTTTAAAAAGAAATGCTAATATATCCCCATAGTGGTGTACATTCTACAAAGCTGGGTATATTATGGCTGAATTTAATTACTATAGGTAACAGTATTGTTTTAGTAGCCATTGCAGAACTATTTCATTGTATAAAAACTTGTATGTTGACTAAGGTGTAGATTTCTGTGAAAAGTTGAGTACTGTGATCTGTTGCAACCATTTACTTGTTTTGTTTGTTTGAGCTACAGGGGAAATAAGTAAAAAAATTAAATTTAGTTTTTGTATGATTTGATGTAAGAATTTTCTTATGAAGTGTCAACTAAAATCTCCAGCTCTTTCTCTCTTGGAGATAATTTCTTTTTCAGCAATTCTCCAGAACTTACTTTTAATATTTAATGAGTAATTTTGTCTTTAAGCATTTTTTGCAAGTTAGCTACCCATTTTATCCCTAGCAAGTCTGCTGAGTTTCTCTGTGCAGTTCATATGTTCCACTGCATTCAAGTGTAGGAATAGAACAAGTATTACAGTGGCATTTTTTTTGTTTTCCAGCGAGTTGCAATAATTTTGAATTAGCCTAGAAAAAAGGCACACACAGTTTTTTCATGGGACAATAATGATTAAACAAGTTACTGTGTTTTACCTTTGGGCTGGGTAAAACGGTGATACCACCACTTTGAAAACAAGGGAGTATCTTTCAATACTTGCACCAAAAGAGGGAGGGGAGGGAAAAGGCAGTATTTTGGGAAGTTGTTCCAGGAAGCTGTTCAGTAAGGTTTTGTTACACATGCTTATTCTGTGAACAGCTTTCTTTTTTCCCTAGTGCGGATCCTTCTTTTTCTTTCTGGCTCTCCTAAAGTCTTAAAGAAAATGATTATAAACCCAAGAATCAAAGTGCCAGCTTGTCTTTCGTGTACTGTGCTGTCCTCTGACCTTTCTGCCAAAGCTTTGAATGTCTGTCTGCTTCCATCCGTTTTAAGTGACTATTGCAGTTCAAAAGTGCACAGTTCTTTACAGCCCAAGAACAAAACATTCGTAATGGGTTCCTTTCATAATCCACAGAAGTAAACAAGTTGACTGCTTGCAAAACACAAGGGGATTTTTATTTCTATTGCATTAGTAAAGCTCTCCCTTCTTCTGAGTAAAGGTTTTCACTAACTAATAATTTCTTTTTTTTCCCTCTTCATGTGCCTTCAAACTTGCATTTTTGTTGTGCTTTCATTTTCCACTGTGCACAGAATTTTTTTCTTCCTCTCACTCACGTACACCCGCCATCACTACTCATCCATTCTGTGTCATCCCATCTCACAAAATTGTCACCTGTCCCTGAGATGGACATGCTTTCAGATATTTCAGAGGAAGATTCCTTTGGAGAGCCCCTCCTTACCATCCCAGACATTTCAGAGTGCAATTCCATGAAACAAACATCAGATCATAATAAAACCACAGTGACTTCACCAAATAATATCTTTGAATCTATGAGACCCCTAGCTAGTCGAGGCTCCCCTGCTGTCCAGGAAAAAATCCATACAAATGACTACAAAAGCACTGAGTTGTGCGTCTCATTCAGCTTCTTCAGATGCCTTTCGTTTAGTTTCCGTTCGCTGCTTGATGAGGATGGCTATATTACTTTTCCTAGCCTTCCTGATGTTTGCATCTCTTTCCTCCCACCTGGCCTTCAGCACTATATTCCCATTACCTCTCCTTCCTTCATCCCCTCTTTTCTCCTTATCTTTGTACTGCTTCTGTCTGCTTTCCAGTCTATTCCTTTTTCACTCACATTTTCCCTTCCTCTCGCTCTGTCCCTCTGCTACCTGGAGCCTAAGGTGACTTCCTTTAGTGGCTCTAATGGCAATGACCTGAATGACAAAGCAGAGGAAGAGGAGGTGTGTAATTTTGTTGCTTAAATGTTCACATTTGCACATGTTTTTTATGCTTGCTCTCCCGAGGCTTGCTCAGTTTTGCACACTTCCTAGTATAGAGATATGTCTATTTACATGCCTGTAAATATATATATAGAAATATGGGCACACATACATATCTGTATCTCTTTAGCATTTCTCATATGTGAAAAATTGCCATTGTGGGATTTTTAGTCAGTGATTTTTAGCTTGTGGTTTTTCTGCCTGATTTCCTACAGCATGCATGATTTCATCCAATTCCACAGAATTGCAGGTGGACCTGCTTTGTAGTTCAAAATGTTTACAAGTGCATAAATCCGAATACTGAAAGTGCTCTGTGTAATAATATATAAGTTATTGTTTGATATTATTTGCAAGTTCTACTTGCACTATCAGTTTGTTTTAAAATGCGTATGTCCTGTGTGCATTGACTGGAATGCACATCTCCAGAGTTCTGTTTAGATCTGAAAAATTCCTAAAAGCTGAACTCAGAAAACCATGAATATTTAAAATCAGCAAATCAGCTTTTTGCTATTCCAGATGTCAGGTATTTCAGCTCTACAAGGGTGTGTGCAAAGTTGAGTCTGTCCAAGGCACTTTCTTTTTTTATGTGCTTTGATTAATCTCTAGCAGCAGTTAAGGTGGAGACAGATTTCATTCATTAGCCAGGATTGCAGGTTGTGTCAGACTGAATCCCTGAAGTCTGAACATTCCTTGGAATACACTGCTAAAATTGCTGTACAGAAGCCTCAGTCACACTAATACATTGCTCTGATCATCTGGAATGGCTGATAAAATGCCTCCTTTTCTTATGTCTGCTGTGCATGTTACAGCAGTACCACTAGAAAAAGCTCTTTTATTTTGATCCTGAAAGGAAATATGAAACCAAATATTATAGAATCAAAAATGTTACATTTAAGAAACTTTGCTAAACTGATGTACATATTAAAAACGTGGTAATATGACATGATGTCATTAGAACACCAATCTAAGTTTAAAATAAGGAAAAACATTACTTTAAAGATTTTCTCAGTGTTTCTGTAGCCTAATTCAATCCATAATTTGTAACATAAAGTGACATAAAATAGAACTCCAGATAAATCAGAAATTAATAAAAATGTGATATATACCACATCAAGTGTGCATTCACACAGAATCCAAAATGCAACAGTATGAGCACTAAGTAAATCCCTCTTCAAATTTATGTACTTGCAGAGTGTTGACTTCCAAATGCATCTTTTCCTAAGATTAGCAGCTTATATTTGTACTTGTGGAAAGACTTGGAAGTGGTTTGCTTTTTACAGAATGCTGTTCCTTAAGGCATTCAGAATACTTGCATAGAATTAGCTACCATTTCCAACAGAGTGCACTGCAGCTTAAGAAGGAACATATTCACCTAAAAGAGCAGGAAGTGGCGTAAATAACTTGTCCCAAGACAGCAACATTCCTAAAATATTAAGACAGTTTGTAAATACAGTATTTAAATGTTTGACTTGAACCCTAGACTTTTCCCAAAAGAACTCCTAAATTAGATTCCATTTTCCCATCAACTTGTTGCAGAATTTGTCGCTTACCATAGAAATTATGCATATCATTTTTCTTCATTACTCATTCTTAAATTTTCACTTGGGAAACACTAAAAAGTACAGCAAGAAAGGGACACAGTGTGAAACTTCCATTTTTCATGCCACTTATGCCAAAAATTACTTCAGCCATTCTGCAACAATGTAGGTGAAAGAAGACCAAAGTCGCTTAATTTCGACATCTGGGGCCGAAAGAGTAAAGGTCTGTAAATACAGCACGCTTTGCAGCATTTACAAAGAGATGAAGCCTCTGTGTTAGTTTGTAAGCATATGTTAATAGTTCCTTTTCTTGATAATTTGTCATGTGCTCACATAGGTGGAATACGAAGAGGAGGAAGCACAGCAGAAGGTGCATTGTTGTTTTTTTACAATTGAACCTGGCTGTAGCTGCCTGCCTTGTTAGCACCTTAAATTTTCTGTGGGTTTTGTCTGAATAGTGCTTTTTCACCTTACCATTTTATTTCCTTTATTTGACTGTCTGATTCTAAGGGTCCCTTTTTATTTACTTGCTGGTCTATTTTATGTTTTGTTTTTGGTTTTTTTTTTTTTTTTTTTATGTGGCTTAATTTCACAGATCAGTTCCTTGAGAGTAGACGGGGAAAATATTTATGTCAGACATAGCAATTTAATGTTGGAGGTTTGTATATAATGCAAAAAAATACTGTCCATTCTCACGGGCTGCCAGGCTGCATGGGATGGGGGGGGTCACTTGCAGGCTGTTACGGACACAGTGCATGAAGTGCATGGGGAAAACCAGCTTGGAAATGTTGCATGTTATTATTCTAGTTTCTGATTGTAAATTGTAAAAACAAACAAATCCAACAAACCCCACAACCAAACCTCATCTTGAACCTTGAATGTAAATTTGTGTATTTTTGCTAGACGTTTTCAAGGTGGCAACTGGGAATAATAGCCCTATTTAGATAAAGCAAACACATGGGTCCAATTCATAATTCTAAATGGATTTTCGTACATTGCTGCTTAATGTGTGCATCTTCTGTTGAGCAGGGTTTCTAGCTTTTGCCAGTTCAATCAACCTTCATCAAATACATTAGCTGAATAAACGGAGTTAGTAAGGGACAAGCATAGAAGTATAGAAAACTAATTCTAGTTCTGTCATTGATTTTAGGAGTGTTGAGAAATGACTCAAGGATCAAATATTCAAAGGGAATGTTTAGATATCGTCTGAAATATTTGCTTTATCTTTTGCTTTTCAAAGGGAAGTAATTTTTGCTTCCTGGAGGTTGGTTTTCATTGAAGATGAGAAACAACTAAGAGCTATGACTGCTAATCTCGATTAGTTAATCAGAGACAGTAGTTAGTATCATTTAACCCATGGTTAATAACTTAAGCTAATAACTGAAAATGTTTTAGAAAATTTAGAAATGTCTTTATTCATCCAGATGGGGCTATAAATAATTCCCTTTGTCACAAAAACTGTCTCTTTAAAAATCATTGGTTTTGTTCAGTTGTAAGGAGATGTATGAGTTGCAGTAACCCAACTAATGTTTTATGGCTTTTTGCAGCTTTTGATCACTATTGAAAATTTGCTTGTGTATAACTTACTAAAGCACTGAAAGTGTGCGTTGCATAACTGTGCTTTGATCAAGTCCAAGAAATGTGCCTTGTGTCAAGCCAAGACAGGTTTTAAAATAATGACATGATTGTTATGAGATTCACTTGTAAAACAGAATGCCTTTGGCGTAAGATTTTACTTTACTCGGGAAATACAAACTTCAGGAGGACATATTTAATGTTAGTCCAGGATAAAAAGTGGTCCTGTGAAAATACGAGCCTACTGATTTGCCAGAGAGGGGAGAAGTTTCAAGTGTTCAAACTGCACATGGGATCGCTTGCAGAATTAGGAAATACTGGGGCTGAACATGCAAATTAAAATATATTAGAAACTAAGGACTTTGGAGGTTGGATTTTTCATTACTTAATGTGTGGCATCTTTGCATTGTGATCATTGACAATAAAAATCCTAACCAAAATGTTAAAGTAAAATTTCAGAATATTGTGCTAAAAATTACTTAAAATCTTGAACAAAGTCCAGATTCTTTACCTACATTATTATTCCTGATTGCATTCTTTTGACAAAACTTCATTAATAGTTGTGTCTGGATTGATGATATTTCATTTTATTCTTCTGTCTTTCAATGGTTTAGTAAAAATGAATCCAAGGCTTAAACTTGAATTTAACCATAGAATACTGAAAAAATATTCTTGTGTTAGAGTGAGTGTCAGCAACACGGGCCTTTCTCAAGACCTGGAATGCTGGAAGGAGGACATGTTATGACAGCGGGGTGAAATCTGCTCCTCCCATCAAAGCCCAGCCATTGTATTTAAAGCAGTCATGTTTCTGCATAGCTCCTGAACCTTACTGCTGCTCTGTATCTGGTACAAAGTGAAAGACTAGCTTGTAGGTATTTGATCCAAGGTGCTGCAGTTTAGCCTCAATGGGTCATCAAAAAATCTAATTCAGTATTCATGTGATGGTGTCCCCTTTGGCACTGGCCTATGGAGGTCCAATTTAGAGAGACTTCTTCGGTATTGGTGTGCACAGAAACAATTCCTACTTGTGTCTGTTAGGTTCTTAAATGTGGAAGTGATAGATAACAGGTTTTAAATCTGGTTCTTCCAGAAAGCTTAAACCTACATGAGAGGCACAATGAGTAGTCCCTCTGAAGCTAACCAGGTGTTAGCTGCTTGCGTCTTTGCCTGTGTAGTACTGTGTTCACAGAAGTAAGTATTTTTTATGGAGATTATAATACCAAGAAAGATGGATTTTTATGCTCCTTGGGTTAAACTGTTCTTTCATACAGCTACCTTCAGTTACGTTAGCTGTGCAATATCCTGAAATATTTGCTTCTGTGCTTACAAATTTTAGATGAAAGCAAACAGCTACTGAAAATTATTGTCTATAGGTACAAATGGTGGTCCTATTTTAATGACGGTAGCCCTCTGTTAAATAACCATTCTTCCTTTGCTTTAAAATATGGAAGAAACAAAACCAAAACCAAAAAATCTTTGTCCCTTATAGCCTTAAACTTTTTATTTTAAGGTGCTCCGAAGAAGGTCACCTCTTCAGACACAAGGCACTTTCCTTGGTTTTGTTGCTTTTGTTTCCTTTTATTTTTTTTTTTCCAGTTAAGTTTGCTTTTGTTGTTGTGTTTTGTCCTACTTTGTTTTATGTTGCGGGTTGCTAGGACCTGGATAAGACCCAGGAGGACTTACTGAAACACCAGGCTAGCATTAGTGAGCTCAAGCGCAATTTCATGGAATCCACACCTGAACCACGCCCAAATGAGTGGGAAAAGCGGCGTATCACACCTCTGTCCCTACAGACACAAGGGGTATGTCACTGCACACTCCTGTCCGNTTTTTTTTTCCAGTTAAGTTTGCTTTTGTTGTTGTGTTTTGTCCTACTTTGTTTTATGTTGCGGGTTGCTAGGACCTGGATAAGACCCAGGAGGACTTACTGAAACACCAGGCTAGCATTAGTGAGCTCAAGCGCAATTTCATGGAATCCACACCTGAACCACGCCCAAATGAGTGGGAAAAGCGGCGTATCACACCTCTGTCCCTACAGACACAAGGGGTATGTCACTGCACACTCCTGTCCGCATGCATTTCCATACAACCCTGTGTATAATACAGTAAATGCAGTTTGTCCTTTAGATTAACACTTTACTTGTCTAATGTAGTATTTGTTTATACTAAGTGTACATTAACTTTTTTACCACTTACTATTGGACCTGACTTTAAATAGCGTGTGGAATTTTATTCTACACGAACAACTGAATTAGAAGAAAATGGCAGCAATGGCAGTATTTTGCTGTGTATTAAGGACATCTTAAATTTCCCTCTGATTTACATAGATTGATGGAGATAATTTTTCAGTGACACTAGAACTTTTCCCTCCTTTTCCCTCTCTTTAACTCTTCACAGACAGCTTGTGCAAAAATACACAGAGTCTGTGTATGGTTTCAGAAGGACCTTATGTGATCACTTAATTTATAGTGTTGACTTCTTCAGGACACATTTAATGTAGTTGTTAAAATTAATTTTCTTAATCTTCAAAAGCTTATAAAATTAGTTTATGTGCTTTTTCTCTATCCCTCCTTTCTGACTGAGCCTTGAAACAGCGGTATGGAAAACAGTTTCCTACAAATATCATCCTTGTGGCAAGAAAACTACCCCAATAAATTTCTCTTGCTGTTGTGAACTTTTAGTTTTATTGGGTTATTTGCTGCTTCTTTCACAGAGTAGAAGAGCAAATCAGTCTTCAAAAGCAATCAGTTTGTTTTGTTGTTATCCTTACTTATCACCATGGGTCCCACTCTTCTTCTTTAAATGTATTGTTGTCCTATCCCCTTAAATTCTTAAGCATTCTTTTCAGCCCACAGAGGTGTGAGCTTTCAATTAAGCAGGCTTGCTGCTACCAAATTGTTTTTGTTAATAGGACATTATTTCAGTGAGATTTGTAAGCAATCTGAACACTGCCAGTATGTGCATACAGATAAGTTACTGACTCTGTGGATCACTTCTTTAATGGCTCTTTCGTTAACTTACAGTTACTGTCAAGAAATTCCTCAAATTTCTGAGTAGTACCTTAGTATTTCTATACATAGTGGTATATCTATAGGTACAAATGGTGGTCCTATTTTAAAATATTCAGGACACATTGGTTCATTTAATAGCTATATTTTTCATTGAAGCAAACATCTATATAAAAGTGTAACTTAATTTTTATTATGTGGTTGTGTGTATTTTCTGTATTAATTTCTTTGTATTGAAATTGAAGCCCCTCCTAGTTACTTTATCTCTGGGGTTTTTTTCTTCATCTAGTATGTTCTGTCACTTTCAGATGGTTTGGTTTTATGTTTGTGTATGTCTGTCTCATTGCTTGTTGATTTGTGCTGGTTTTATAAAATGAAAACCAAATAGAAAAAAGGGGACCACATTTTCCAAGTGAAAACGCTGCCTGGGAAGGAGAAACAATGGATTGCAATGCCATGGATTGCTGGAGCAAAACCAGAGGAAACCAATAAGGTGGCTGCCCTGAAACCTACTGCCTTTTTGCTGTATCTGCTGTGGGCTAGCTTGGGCACTTCTTCCTTTTCTTTTTTTTTTCCCCCCCTTGATGGAAATAACTTTTTTAAGCCAGTACTCAAAGGAGAATGTTGGGTTGTAAACCAGGATCTCTATGTGTATGTGTATATATACACACATATATGAATGCCAGCAACATTTTGCTTAAACGTCAAACTAACTGTGAAGTTCTGAGTTGCTACTATTTGAAAAGAAAACCTATTTTTCAGTAGAAAATTACTCTCTTTGCTGTGACAAGGATGACAGCAAAATATGTATTTCCATTCTGTATGGCAGTAATTGCCTGCAGTTATTTGACACTTCACACGAGAACTTTTTGCTTTGTGTTCACTATGTAGTCATTATTCAAATCAATAATGCTTCATAAGCAGCTTTGTTTCAAAGATAACCTGGTTCTGAGTACCTCCACATTCTGTACCTCTCTTTTCATCCAGATAAGACGGAGGTTTTGTCCCTGATAAGCTGTTTTAACATCTGTGCAATGAAAAGCACTGTATAACCAGTGGGACTAGAAGCAATGTGATGGTGATGATGAGTAGCAGTTGTGATGTTGCTTTTTCACATCACTTTTGGTTTATTAGATTAATGTGAAGCTGTCAGTCCAATTTCAGTAACATATAAATATGACAATTGGGAAACTGTATTTCCATCCTGAATTTTGTTGATGGATGCAGAGAAGTCTGTGTTCAAGACTTTTGCTACCCCAATTTATAAACTTGCTGGTATTAGTAGACTAATAATTGCTCAGTCATATCTCTGGACTGTATGTATTCTTGCCTGTCCTTTAGGATAGCTGGACAATAGATGAGAATAGAGCAGGGATACCATGGCTAATATTCTTTCTTTTCTTCCTTCTTTTGCTTCACTGAAAACACTTGCAAATAAGTAATTTCCTGCGTACAAGAAATGTTATTTTGAGTACATCTCATTTGTGCCACTCTACTTCTGTATCACCATACTCTCACAAGTGCACAGCATCTGTGACTTAATTAAATGAAAATCATGACACAGTGATATGTATGTCATAAAAATAGTAAAATGTTTTTATTTTATCGATACCCACAATAATTTTTTTTCTTTAATCCATCCCCCACAGCTTGTAAACAGTATTTTAAATTAGAGTGTTAAGTTAGTGTGTACCAGAAGGAATTTGCCAGGAATTTAAACATCTTCAAAGCTGATACAAAATTGATGAAAATTGCCTATTCTATCTAAACATTTAATCATTTTTACTAAATGCCGCCTCAGGGAACATTATCAAACAAATTGTGTGACTGGGGTTTTCCTTTTAAAAGACTGGGAGACCCAAAAATTTGAAGGTGATAAAATGCAAAAAGATGGGTGGTATGTGCCTGTCTTTAATTGTATATGTATAAGGGGGCAGATGAGAGAAAGATATACGCAGTCTGACCACATACCTCATAAAGATTTTGTTTTTCCCCTGCCTGCCTTTTTTTTTTTAAACTGCTTTGAGTGGTCAGAAAACAAGGTACCCAGAGTATGTTAAAAAGAGGATAATGAACATTTTTACCTTTTGATGCAATCTGTTCATAGATGAATGCTTATTGGGTTATTAAACTAGGGAAAGAAAGTGGGCGTGAGGAACACATTGCCCTGATGGATTTTCAGTGTTGCATGAAGACAGATTTAGTAACTTGCATTCCATTAACTTTTTTTAGTCACCTTTGAAATAAACTTTAAATTTTATTGGTGGGGAAAACTATAGGGGTTCTTTTTCTTCTCTGTTCTTCTGCATGCCATATGTGTTGTAGTATATGCACAGTAGCATGGTGTAACTTGTGTTAGTTCAGATTCTATGTCGCCACTCGCACGGTGAATCCGCACAGGCTGCAGTTGTGTGCATGGCACCTCGGCTTTCCCCTGGCATGTGCTTCTGCCATGACTCTGTAGTGCCCTTTTCTAAGACTGTGGTGTATCTTACAGAATGTTGTCAAAATGTGTGTTATGTCCATGTTAAGCATTGTTGGCTTTTTATTTTAACCTCTTTTACTTCTGTGGAAAGAAATCTAGAATAAAGAATTTTGGCCTTTTCAGAGGGCTTATACCCACATGAATTTTTAAAGTTTGCTTAAACACAGATTTATAGTCCTACAGAAAATAGACCAGACTATGAATGTAACTTATGCTTTAAAGCCATGGTGCCCTTTTATGTATGTTTGAATAAAACAAAGCAAGATTTCCCAGTAAAATGGGAAAATAAGATTTTTAACACACACGAATTTGCTTACGTTGTTTAAGCATTTGAAGAACATATATATAACATATATTATAAAGAAATAAGTAATATTTTAACATTTCAGCGTTATGGGTGTGTATTCCAAGCAAACGTGCCTGACAACCCAGCGCTCAGGAAGTTGGGCATTAGAAGGTGTCAAAAATTGATTTTTAAAAGGGAAAAAATCCCAATACTAAATACGGAGTTGCCGCCTGAGTAAACTGCTCTGTCTGGGAAATCGGTGTGAACGCCGGTGTGTTTAATTTCCACAGTGTGTTGTGCGTGGTGGAGGCGCAGCCCCACCGCACGGCTGTGCTGTGTCCCGTGTCCTCGCCCCGCCCGGGGCAGCCCGTGCCTCCCTGCTCCTGCTGAGCCCTTGCCTTGGTCACGTCTCTCTCTTGCCAAACCTTTCCTTTGTAGGTGGCTGCCGCTCCGCCCGCCGCTGTCTAATTCTTTCCTTTCCCTTCTCTGACCCGTCTAGAGCCTAGAAGAGGAGATAACCTCCATTTTGTTTAGTAAGGAGGGCTTTGGCGCCAGCACCAGAGGGCCCTTCGCCGCCGCCAGCCCGGGGCC